>JAJOZX010001013.1:342500-560000 GCA_023014485.1 Bathynomus jamesi
ATATACAACATATATAAGGTATATATACGAAATATAAACGCAATATATAGAGAATATATATATATATATATATGCATAAGGGAAAAAATTACCAAGGGTTTGTTTTTATAATTATTGTCTGAAAAAACGGTAGTTCGCAAAAGAATAAAGAAATAAAAATAAATATAAATTGAAAAAATTACAAATAATACAACTACACATGTATACCCGCATAACCAAATATATATACATATACATACATATATACAAACACACACACACACACATATATATATATATATATATATATATATATAAATACATACAAGCTTGACCTTCGCGAAATGAGAAAGCATCGCGCGGAACCTTTGTGAGGTTGTAAGGTAAGGTAAGGTACATACACATATATACATATATATATATATACACATATATACATACATATACATATACACACATACATACATACATATACATATACACATATACATACACACACATTTAACTGTAATGACCACGCACATACTCACATACACATACATACATACACATACACGCATACAGCAAAAATTGAAAAATAAAATTGTAAGAGAAACCTACAGATTTATAAGGAAACAAAGACAAAAACAAATTTTTACCAAAGATTTAACAACCTGCCCTTTTTGTTTAAATCCATTCTGAAGGAATTCAGAGCAACGGGATCGAGTTGAAACAGACCTTTACTCATGTTAAGGTTATTTGTAAGTTGAATTATAGCCGACTCAAGAATATTTCTATTAACAATGTTGCTAGAGTGAAACAAAACTGAAGCATTATTCCAATCAATACAATGGGATAACTCTGACAAATGGACAAAAAGGGCACTGGGCAACTGTCCCGTTCTAACGGAATATTGATGCTGTTTTACACGCGTTTGCAAATCCTTTATAGATAATGCAAATCCTTTATAGATAATGCCTAAATTATTGGTAGGGCTATTTTTTACTATGATGTTTTTCACAATATTGTTATATGAAAAAACTACACTGATATCCAAAAGTTTAAGTACATTAGCAATGCCTAAGAAGCCCGGGGAAAAATGGAAGTACTAAAATATTCTTTGACAAGGTGCGAGTGTTATTATTCACACGATAGAAGGTTCGTTTAGCCTTATTAAGACAAGATTCCATGAACGCAGATGGGTAACACAACTCACTTCCAATACCGTTGGTATTTTCCAATTCGGCATCGATGTATTCCGGACTGGCGATCCTAAGAGCGCGGAGAAACATTGAGGAAAATATGGCCTTTTTAATAGGGGTGTCATGTCCAGAGTAATAGTGTACGTAGGACAAATTGTTTGTTTTTTTCCGATAGATACTATACTTAAAACACGGCTATCCCTATGAACACGCACATCCAAAAACGGGATTGAGTTGTCTTGTTCCACTTCTAAAGTAAATTTAATGGAGGGGACTTGGTCATTTAACTGAAGGAGGAAGTCATCCAGGTCACGATTCATGGGCCAGATACACAAAATATCGTCGACGTACCGCAACCAAGGGATGCCAACCCCAGGATTCTCGGAATGTAAGTAATTTCCAAAAACTCCATATAAATATTGGAGAGAAGGGGCGACAAAGTGTTGCCCATGGCCATCCCAAAAACTTGTTGATAATGCTCGCCATTGAAAGTGAATTTACAATCCTTGATACAGAGCTTAATAAGTTCCAAAACAGTGTGTGCAGGTAATGGTAGATCATAGTTATGTAATTCTCGGGCGAGAAAGTCAAGCATATCATCAATCGGCTCTCCACTCTAGAAACATATATTATATTATACAACATTATACCTATACAATACAGTACATATTAATTATACAAATTTAATGTTATACATTTACTCAATTATTGTTTTAATTGTTTTACTTATTGCTTAAAATAAACCTGTGATTAAGGTTGTCTTTATTTTTACAGTTTACGTAAAGTTCTTGCATCACCTTAATGGCACGTTCCGCACATTGGTTGCTCCTTGGTATAGCTATTGCAGATGGGTCTCTGTTCCAGTGATTTTCCAGAGTATTTAGTGCTTTTCGGTATTGTTGCAAGATATCGGACAATTTATGATAATCATCTTTCTTATACATCTGATTGCTGAACCAATAGTCTGCCCAGTCGTAGGAAATAAATCTGCAAATCTTATGCAGAGATTCTCTTCGTGTTGGTAGAAGTATATAGGTTAGGATTGCTAATATTGCTCTTGAATTCCATCTGGCGTTGCTGATGTTTGGTATTTTTCGAAAATGTACCTTTGGAAATCTGCCATTTTCTTCAAGAAACCGAAAAACACGTGTTAGATGAAACAGAAACTTCATGTCATCACGCCATCCTGAACTTTCACAAATCTCTTCCTCGCCATTTTCAAAATTTGCTTTAAGTTCGTCATATTTCTTCATGATGTCTGAAACAAAAGGGTAATCAATGTTTGGTGATGTTTTATTACCTCCAAGTTCGTCATCCATCACCACACGAAGTATTCGGTCCAGTACGTGATGCTGGCAGCTAATGAATTGTGGCTTATCAAGCCCCTTTTCTGCAAACAATCTTTGTAGTCTGACTATAACTCCATTCAATTTTCCTGTATTGACACTTGTTGTATCTGCTACCATCATTTTTATGCTGCTCCATAAGTTATGCTCATCCAGAAGAGCCCGTATTCCATCAGAGATAGTTTCAGCTTTGCCATTTGCCAAACACAACACACCTAACTTGACTTCTCTGTTTTCATTTTTCAGAACAACCACCTGATATTCCTTAGCATCAATATGTTTACCATCAAAATGCAATGACCAATCTTCTAGTTGCAGCGTTTCTTTCATTTCTTCTTTCAGTCGAACTGCTTCTCTGAACGTTGATTTGTAAATACCTGATTGAGATGGTGTTGGTATATTGATTCCTTCATTTGACAGCTGTTTGCAGACTTTTGCAGCTTTGCTTGTTGATAATTTTGAAGATATTACTAAATTGGTTGCAATTGCAGTTTTGCTATAATGTCTACGCATTGGCTTTCTTGCGGAAGATTCACAGTCATCTTCATGGTCACTAGGTTCTGTTTCACTCGTTATTGCATCACTATCTAACACATCGATGGACTCGATGGCAGAAGAATTGGACGCCACGCAAGTACTGGAGGTTTCCCTTATTCGTTTTGATGGATGGATAGTTTCTTTGCCTGCTAGTTTCTCAGTCACATATCCCACTTCACCTTTGTTCCCCTTTTGCAGATCGTAAAACTTTTTGTCCTCACTGCATAGCCATTGTCCATCTAATTTTGTGATATCAAATAGTTCATCCATTATTGAATACTTGCCACGCCGTACACATTCATCATATGTCTTCAAGACTTTCTCGATCTTGCTTTGAACAACTTGATTAGACACATGTGGGAAATTAAATTTATCCCATAATTGAATGACTTCATTACAAATCACCTTTGCCCGGTCTTTTCTACTTTTTACATTGTTGCCTAGAAACAGGTATCTTCCAGCAATATGTATTTGGAGAGGCAAGCGGCTTCGTTCGAAAAGAGGTGACATTTCTGATGAGACTTTTCTTCTTTTGTGTGAGTTCTGAAACTGCACCAGATTCTTCGTCCAAGTTTCTTTGCCCTTTTCGCATTCAATAGCACTTCTCTTATGCGACATTGTAAGATAGATAACCTGAGATAAATAAATTCACTTGGAACAAGTACTTTCTGTTAATGATAAATTGTACGTGATATGTGTTCTGTTCACCAGCACTGTCTGAGGAGCGAATGCGCGAGACCCTCATCCGGCAACACTTATATAGAGGCCAGAGAGGGCGTGGCATTTTTTTTTAATTCTGAAGAATTAGGCCCTTTTTTATTGTTTTCAAGCAAAAGTTCATCGATTGATGATACAGGAAACAATATTTATGACAAAAAATTAAAAAGTCATAACCCTAATGTACATGTGCGTATGAATTGAACAACAGATAACTCGCGCTATGCGAGTTTGGTCCCTATGTAAAAATTAATAATTGAATATAAAGATCATACAGGAATTATTCATTTTTACATATATATATATATATATATATATATATATATATATATATCTATGTAATATTAAATTATTGAAATTTTGGTATTCCCACCAATCTTTCACTGTTAGGTGGGGCAATGTACTATCCGAGTGTTTTGGCTCCTCTTGCGGGGTGAGACAAGGCACCTTGCTCTCCCCTTTGCTGTTTTTGTGTATATTGACGGATTAATTGCTTCACTTAACGAGGCAACAGTGGGATGTTGTATATATAACACAAGGATAAATAACTTAGTTTATGCCGATGATATGGTGTTAATAAGTCCCTCTGTTAAAGGTCTGGATCGGCTACTAAAAGTCTGCGAAGAGTATTCGCAGAAACATGATATTCTTTTTAATGTTACAAAAACTAAAGTTATGCAATTTCATCCTAAAAGCTGTAATCAGCCAGCTGATATAAGGTTTAAAATGAATGGTGAGGTAATTGAGGAAGTACAAGAGTCATAGTATTTGGGTCAAACTATTACCAGCTCCTTGAGTGATGACTCGGATATAAGAAAACAATCTCGAAGCCTGTGTGCTAAAGCGAATATGACCATAAGGAACTTTCGATTCTGTACAAGTGAAGCTAAAGACACACTCTTTCGTACTTTCTGCAATTATATACGGACAGCAACTCTGTGTGAATTATAAAAAAGGTTCTGGCAGAATCCTAAATTTGCTATACAACAGGTCTTTTAGACTCTTACATAAATTATCCCCGAGATGCCCAGCTTCGCAAATGTTTGCTACCCACAATGTCCCGAGCTTCCCAGAGGTAACAAGACGTGCTCAATACAGTCTAATGCAAAGAATTAAAAAATCAACCAACCCGATCATCCAAGCTATCCATGAGTCCTGCCATTTATCCTCTAAGCTATGGACTTCTTGGTACGAAAACGTCTGTCTGTAGCTCCACTTAACTTCGACATTACAGTATTATTTCTAATCAATTGTATATATTTCTATCCTTAGTATATGAACTGTCATTGTACTAATAATATTTGTCATATGGACTATACTCTGCCAATACAGTAATCCTTTTCATTTTCATTTCATTTTCATTTCATATATATATATACAGTATGCAGTATAAATGACTGAGTGCGATGGAAACTCATCTTTATAATACAGAGAACGATCAGTTGTGAAAAGCATTTTTTTTTAATTTCCTGAGACGTTACAGAATTTTTACAACTTTCGATCATTAAGACTAAAATTAAAATATTGAAAGACTACAATAAAAATAAATATAAAAAGCATTACAACGACGGAGAATAAAGCAATAAATTAGTTAAAACTAATATTAAAATAAAAAATCTTATTTTAGACATTTGAGATTAAAATTAAAATCAGAAAATTCTGAAAAATGTATTATATTACCTTATAGAAGTTAAATGTGTGAATTAAGATTTTTAAAGTTAAATTTAATTTAGTGCCTTATTCTCCGTTGTTTTGTAGCACTTTAATCCTTTATGTTTTAATTATCTGTATTGTAGTCTATCTGTATTTTAATTTTAGACCTAATGATGGAAAATTAATATTTCGGAAACGTTGGGCAGGAAATTAAAAAAAAAACCCGTTTTTTACACCGTTCTTCCTCTCCATTATTTAAATGGGAATTATTTTAGATCATTGTCCACGCGTCACTACTCATTACATCCTCGCACAATTTAAAATATTTTCCCTCAAATGATACCTGATTTTGTCCAAATTTGGTTGACATTTTTCTTTGTTTATCCGCAGTGTGTGCAACCGCATGGGCAGACAAGAACAGTTTCAACACCAAACGTCTGTTTTATGAATATAAACCTCCACTCCAATTAACTGTAGTGTCTGAATTGTAACTAATGCACTTTCTTCGGATAAAATGAATATTTTCAAATTAATAAATTGTGTCGTTTCACGAGAATAAAATAGTAATGTTATATTAAAGTTATAAGGTGGTTCATTTAATTTATCACGAGTTTAGTGAAAGGAAATAGTAATTCGGAACGATAAACGGCTTAATTCATGACCGAAAGTATTTCTCTTTTATGTGTCGGTTGTGGCAAACTTGCAACCCAAGTGACTAATATTTATTTTACTATGGTGAAGCAAAACAAACCTTGAACTCTAGACGAGAAAGAACCTCCCGCCCCTAACTTCACAACATACTTGACTAATCAGCGCTCGAAAGGAACCCAACTCTCCCTGGAGATATCTGAGGATATCCGAGTATAATGTAGAAAAGAAATTCGAGAATGGTTCAGGAGCGAAGCGAGGACGGCTCATCATGAAACTGCTGAACTTGGCCGTAACCGCCCTTTGCGCGCTCTCTTCCGCTCTGACTCCCACTGTCTCCGACACCTCCACGACGCTGTCTCCCAATGGTAAGATCATTCGCCGGACAAGAATTTAACCTGATTTTAAAACAATTCTTGAATGGGTGCCAGTGTCACTTCACAATAGGAATAGAAATTTAAATTAAAACTTTTTCATATAAAATCATTGAAGTTTTTCTGTTTTCAATATCTAAATTAGGCAATGAGTAGCTAATTTGAATGATAATTTAATAAATTCAGTAAACATTTCATAATTCCATATTGCATTTTAAAAATTCAAATACAGATTAGATGCTCGTAATTCAAATTTTTTCCAGGTATTACAATACCCAAAATAAATTGTGCAGCGGGTGACGAAATTTCGTGAATTTTGGTGCCTTCGCAAGTTTCAGTCTGAATAAAAAATGTCAAAATTCATCACTTACATACTTTTTATCAGCAACAGACAAATAACGCCTTTATCATTGTTCTAACAGATAAATTCAACGAACTCCAAAAAAACATTTATATCAACTTTTAATCACTGCCACCAAGCGTTGGTCACACTTCTATATTTATGTCGTCACAAAGATAAACTCTCATAATAAACTTGCTTAAACTCTCTTAAAAAGTAAGTCGGTTGAAAAGAATAAAACTAAGATGGCTTAGCTGCACAGGTTCTTGCTGTTGCACAAAATACAGTATAGCCAGTCACGGTAAACCAACGAAGTTTAAATTACATGACCGCAAAAGTACTGTCGATGTACTATGAATATATAAGCGGACAGTTATTTGTTTTAATTCATATAAATAATGAAAATATTTTACTGAAGTTTGAAATCATTAAAATTGTCTTAATAAAAGTTGATATAAATATTTTTGAGGTTTGTTATTGAATTCATCTACTTATTAGAACAATGATAAAGGGAAGTTATTTTCTAATTTGCGTCATCTGTCTTGAAAGCGTGTAAACTGTTGGCGATAAAAAGTATGTAAATGCTGAACTTTGTCGAGACTGAAAATGTAAAGAGAGCAGAATTAATTAAATTTCGGAGCCCATTGCACAATTTATCTTGGGTGCTGAAACATACTGAAAATGTTTGAATTACCTAATTTATATCTGAATAATTTCTAAAAGGCAGTATGAAATTATGAAACGTTTACTGAATATATATATATATATATATATATAATATATATATATATATATATATATATATAGATATATATAATGAACAATAATTTCACATTATGCAGATGTATACATTTATCATCTACGTATCATCTACTCTTAATGTTATGTAACACAATTTGGGACAGCATGTAATGTGTAAACAATGCTGTCTCTTACTGGTCTATATGAGAGAAGGCATTGCGTGCACCTGACATGAATTTCTTAATACATTATTTAAAAACAGTTGCTCGAAAAATTATTTGAAACCTCAATGTTAAAAAAGTTCTTTAGCAACAAGGAAAAATACGTAATTGGAAGAGCATTCGACAGGAGCGATTACTCACAGTATGTACAAACGAGCTCAATCTGATTAATTAATAAAAAATTACTCCATAATAAGGGAATGTGTCGCTCCGAATCGAAGCCATAAGTCACCTTTATGTCTAAACTTTGTCCAAGTCTTCAGTGCGACGTAACTTTGTAGAAACTGAGTTATCCCTAATCGAACCTAAAACTGGAATAATTCTTAAAGAATGTCAGACGGAAACTTATTTCTGTTTCAGAAAATAGTAATTAGTATTATTAATTTAGCCGTTCATAAGTGTCATAAAATTAATTAAAAGGATATGGAATAGCTTCGCTTTTTCCCAAGTACGAAACAACTTTTATGGCGAAATTTCAGTGTTGTTGTTTAAATGTTTCCATTGTGAGTAAATTGATTTTTTGCCAAAAAAGCATCCACACTTTATTCTCAAAATTATATACGTTGTCCTTGTGCTTCTATCCCATTAAAGATAAAACGTGGATAACGCTTGTGCCATGCGCATATATTCAACACACAGAGGCACCTATAAAGACAAAATATAAAATGAGACTGAATTTAAACATCCATTAATTTTTCAGCATGCTTTCATACGTATGTGTATTTAGAAATATTTTGTGTATATACGTATACATACACAATATATATACTTCTAGGGTATGTTTACAGTCGGTTTTACAGTTGAATTTTTTTATTGTTGATCTTGATTTAAGTCTAGAACGTAGGAATCCATCCCGGTTCTAAACACCACAAACAGCGCTTGATGCTTTGGTCACCAATTTTACGCATCGCTCAACTGCTTGAGTATGACAAGGAAAGTGTGGAAATTGAAGCTTAGGTACATCATTACCTCTCAAAATATAGCTTTGGAGCTGTTTTTCATCACTATTCCTCATCGTAGGTGGCTCATCTCGCTGTATTGAATCCCAATGAATTATATCAATGTAATCTGTAGCATTAAATTTGAGCTTGGGCAACCGTCGCACGTTCCCAACTTTCTGTTGTTTTTTGGCAGCTAATATGCGTCTGAGAGCAAGTTTTCTAATAACTGGTCTGTTGCCAGTTATATTTCAATCAACATATTTTCACTGTTGGCAAAATAAACGCCCCTCTGAATTACTGGGTCAATTATTTGTTGGACATTATTGTCACTACAGCGAGAATATTGATTTAGCTACTAAATGTGGTGAGCACCTTCAATGCATAAAGCGCATGTTTTAATTTTGAATGACATTGGCGAGCACTTTCGTAAAATATAGGAAGCTAATAACAATAAATGTGTTAATGGCTTTTCTGTTGAGATATGTAATCTGAGAATTGTGCATGTAGTTCTGAGCCATTTCGAATGTGCAATGGGTCCAGGTTGGCGAGCTGCAAGATCTTCTGAACAGTGGCCTGATGACAGTGTCACACATCTCCTACAGATATTTTTGATCCTTGCTCAGCTCAGCAACGTTTACTTTTGGTAGCATGGGTCCTTCAATTTTTCTAAATGTAACAACAGGCAACTGCCATTTTTCCAATTGTCTTTCGATAGGAAGAGAGAAGGCTTCGTGACCCTGAGTTGAATCACCGAATTTTTGCAACAGTGTGTTAGAGACATATACACCGATGAGGCGAAACATAACTCGTGTATTCAGATCCTGGTTTCTTTACATTCACGAAGTGTTCTTCAAGAATAGTGGAGTGCGATTCTTTGAGTCTTTTGTGATTTGGGTCCGTGTTCCTGTCTTTTCGACCATCAGAGTACAGACCTTACAATTTTTATTACTGGAGGCCGGATTTTGTAATTCTTTCCGATGTTTTTGTCGTTCTCTTCTCACTTTGCTTGGGTCGATAACAAATGAGTAATCATTTTTACCGATGATATTAAGGTCTTCAATGACTTTGAAGTAGCAATAAATGCAGCAGATCGCTCCGATATTCCTCGGCGATCACATTCGCGGGCCAAGGTTGAGGGTGTGCCTCATTTATGATGACTTCCCTGCAGTGTTTTCGACAGCATTCACCTTATTTAACTTGCTCTTTTCTTGAATTCATGTCGCTGTACCAATGTTTTCAATATTAACAGGGAAGCTAGAATGAAGTTCGATGTCACCTTCAGAACTGCTGTCAGAAAGTACGCAATCAACTACCCTATCAGATGATCTATGACACTTAACAATCCGAAAATCGTCTGTATTTTTTCTTTTCAGCGGCTCTGATTTTTTTACTGATAACCACATCAATTTTTTCTATCATTAAAATATGTTCTTTCCTCTGGTGAGCTAAAAACTCCATTCCGCGCACTAGCACTTTTCATTGTTTCTCATTGGAGCAAGAATCAAAATTACACTGACAGGTAGCTACAGTATGTCAAATAACTTACCGGAAGCATCAAGATGGAATTTGTATATTTTGGTCCTGTAGGTGTCTTTTTTTTATTCGTTTAATTACAAACTTGTATTAATCATAGTAGTATCTCAGCAAAAATGTAGAATGCAATGCAATTGCAATGCAATATGATAAATTTTGAATGATTCAATGTTGAAGAGCCAGAGCCTTGCAACACTGCAAAGATTGGGGGGTTATGCAGGAAGGGGGGAGAGGAAGGTAAGCAGAAAGGGGGTAGGTGTAATTGTGTATGTATGTAAATTGTGTGTATATATGTGTAGGGGTATGCATGTATGTTTGTATGTGTGTATGTTTGTGTGGGTGTATAGGAAAAATAAAACAGAATTTCTTTATTGGGGGCATAACTGGAGAAGAATCGCCCGTTATATCTTCTTCACGCATAATGCTGGCTTCCCTAGCCTCCCTGGGTGGCTGAGCGAACGGGTGGGTGGCTGGGTGGCGTAACAGCTGGGGAGGCGTGGCAGGGGAAGAAGCATAGCAAACTGGGAAGCGTGGTAGGAGAAAAAGCATGGACCATAACGCACGCTCTCTCTCTCTCACACACACACACACACACACACACACACACACACACACACACACTTATCCGTAATAACACATCAGCAAAGAGGGGCACAGCTCACCCATCACCATCCCACTTCAGCCCTACAACCAGTGCCACTATTTCAACACCGACATACCTACGGACTTTACCTACCACCCAGGAAAGTTCCAGTTCATTATTAACCTTAGCGGCCACCAACAACACCGCGTCAAAGGTCTAAATATAAACTTTAGGGGCTACACCATTCGTCCAAGTATAGATTTAAGACCTCCCAGCAGTAACACAGTATTAGTCAAAATAAAAACTTTAGGAGCCCCATCCATCAGCAGCACGAAACCGCGTCAGGTATCTATATAAAGACCTTAGGTGCTACTGTAAGACCTCCCAGCAGGTCACGGATTTTACTTACCAACAACTAATAGACCAGTAAGGTCTGTAAAAAATTATTGATATATCATTTTAGCACGTTTCCCGTTCTTTCAAACAAAAACTGAAACACTTTGCATTAATATACACAAATATCATAAAATTAGATTATAAAAATATTGATTTAATTTTAAAATACGATACATTCCAGCTTATATATTTCCAACAAAATTTCATTTTTCCACGTATTAAATAAATAGTGAATGTGAGATCTTCGGCGATTTATTCGTTTTAAAAACAAATATTGCAGTAATATACGTAAAAAATAGAATATGAAAATATATCAATAAAATTTAAAAACAAGTTGCATTTTAGTTTTAGGGGTGACTTGTATTTTCATAACAAAAAAACGCATTTATCATTAGGAGATTAACTGTCATAACTGCCTATCTATTATTATTATTATTATTATTATTATTATTATTATTATTATTATATTATATATATCACCCTTCTTGTGGATAAATGTATTTTAAGTGTATACCGCTCTAAGTATGTGTTAAATACACAATTTTTCCCACCCGCATTAAGAAAAACAGCGAAATTTGGCATCTACTGCGAATTAACAGTTTAATAAATTTTTAATGAAATACCAAATATTAGTGGGGGTACTGATTAAAAAATTACCCCGATGCCGATGCCATCATAAATTTTACTAATCGTTGTGGAAATTTTAAATGTTCATATTTTTACATTTCAGATTTGATGAAACACTTTGCTTTAGATCACTCCACAATATACAGTAAACTAGAATTTGTTACTGATAGCTACTCGTATACTATATCTAAAGTGATATTAAAAATTTTTAGCACTTACTAAAATGATAAAATAATTTTATTTTAATTTCATAAATTGAATACCAATATTCAAAGTAAGTAATCGGCTTTCCTTATGAATGTTCAACGTATGGCCTATTTGAAATAAAGAAAATGAATATACAATTCAGAGAAAATGTAAATTTATGGGTGACTTAACTTTATTGAGCTTTGCTTTTCTTATGGATATGAAATATATATATATATATATATATATATATATATGTATATATATATATATATATATATATATACATATATATATATATATATATATATATATATATATATATATATATATATATATATGAGAACTAATTTGTACTCTTTCTGTCCAAGTATTTGAATTGTAGAGAAATTTTTATCAACAATCTTTATAGTTCTAGTCATAATTAGCACCTATTTAAATTTCTTCAATTAATAATTTTCCAATTTAGCGACTGTTTGCAACTCCCTATTTTTTTCGTAATAATCAGTTCTTTTCATTCGCACCAGTCAACAGTAGCATTTACAACAATGTGCATATGCAGCTGCGTGTGGCAAGCTGATCCAATCCTAAGGCTTTAATTTGAAAGCAATTTGAACTTATACACATCTATTTTACAAGGTTTCTCCTGAAAATAGCTTCCAATAATTACTCTCAATGAAACCACATTGTAACATCGGGCAAACCAACCACCAGCTGTAATTCATTCAAATAAGCATTCCCATCATCCATATTGGCCAAAATTACCTTATTGACTCCAAATGCATACTGGCACTGGAAGGAGCACCGTTTATAAAGACAGTCTTGTTAATATTTTCCTAATTTCGTTTGGTTTATTAATCATAACTTTACGTTTCGAGTCTAACTCAGCTCATCATCAGAATTTGTAATTTTTAAAAATATACATTAGTTGTTGTTGTTGGTTAGCCGATCAGCCCACCCTGATCGAGCAAGCCGGCGGCACACAGTTAACCGATCGCCCTCTCCGGAGTGGACCAGAGGCTCAGGGCACTAGTGATGTGTTGTGTTTTGTGTTGTGCTAGAGCAGTACAATCTGTCATAATGTGTTCAATTGTTTGGGATGTGTCCTGGCATAGGTAGCAGGCGTCGTCTGTGGAGTTGTCTAGTCTGTGTTTATATGTCTGTAAGTTGGGGTGATGTCCACATCGAAATCGTGCTAAGTTAACTCGATCCGATCTGCCGAGGTTGGTCTCTGACCTGTCAATGGGTGGCGGCTTCGCACCTAAGACCGCATTCGGATCGAGTCGTGTCAGTGCTTTGTGTGTGTGTGTGTGTGTGTGTGTGTGTTTGTGTGTGTGTGTTTTCTGTACTATGTGATGTCTGTGGGGCGTGGTATGGAATGGAGTATTTGGCTATAATGTGTGTCTGGTGTTACCTTAATGGTGCGAGGTGTTGGTGCGTGATTGTACATGTAGTGGCAAGGGTGTTGTGGTTAGTTGTCGCTGCTGCCATGGATTGTGTTCCCCTCATGTCTAAATGTTCCCTAACTTTCATTATTTTTGTTTCTGTGTGCAGGTGTTCTATTGGTGTTGTTTCAGTACATCCTGTAATGATACGAAGTGCGTTGTTTTGTATTGTCTGTAAGGTGTTTATGTGTATGTTTGAGATAATGGGTGCCCAGCATGGGCTAGCATAGTCCATAACTGAGCGAATATATTGTTTGTATATGAGTGATGTTGTTTCCTGCTGGTGTCCAAAGTTTGTGCCTGTTAGTACCCTAAGCGTGTTAAGTCTTGACGTACGTTTGTTTTTAATGTCCTGAATGTGGTTTGCAAAAGATAATGATGTGTTGTATGTGACCCCAAGTATTTTGTTCCTGTAAGTATGTGGAATGTTGGTGTTGTTTAGTGTAATCTGTGGAGTTATCTGGCGTTCTTTTGTATTGCTTGTAAGCAAGGTGGTGGTTGATTTTGTGGGCGCTACTTTGAGTCTATTGTGTGTGAGCCAGTCTTGTATACTGTTTATGTATGTTTGTAGGTTATTTGTAGTGGTGTCGATGTTGTTGTGGGTGGATGTTAGAGTGATGTCATCTGCATATGATGATAAGGTAAGCTTGTTATCTATGGGTGTTGGAATGTCAAGCATGTATAAGTTGAACAGTGTTGGTGAGAGAACAAAGCCTTGAGGGACCCCGTTCGGAAAAAGCTTGTTTTTGGATGACTTGTCATTAAATGTGACATGTGAGTATCTTCCTGAAAGATAGTTGCTCAGCCATCTTTTAGTCTTATTGTGCATGTTTGTGTTGAGTATTTTGTTTATGAGAGGGAAGCGTGGGATAGCATCAAATGCTTTACTAATGTCTAGTGTTGCTAATAGTGTACGTTGAGCTGGTCGTCTGGAGTTGATGCCATCCATGATGTGCTGCGTGAGATTAGTGAGTAAGGTCGTGGTTGAGTGGTAAGGTCTGAATCCATGTTGAGAAGGCGATAGTGGTATGTGTTGGTTGGTGATTTGTAAGATTTGTCTTTCTGTTACTTTGGAAGGTGTGCATAGTAAAGTAATGAGTCTATAGGAAGCTGGTTTTGTTGGATTTTTTTGGGTTTGAGTAGTGTAATAATTTTACCTTGTTTCCATATGTCAAGAATAATACAGTGTTGGTATGAATATGTGCTGATATTTGTGAGAGCTAGTATTCCCTGTAGGCCCAAGTGTTTAAGGTGTATGTTAGTATGTTAGATATGCTGTCTGGTGCAGTAGCCTTCGAATTCTTAATGTTTTTGATGATCTTGGTGGTCTAGTCTGTAGTGAAGGGTGTAATGGTCGTGTCGAGTCTGTAGATTTTCTTGTGTCTGGCTGTTTGTCTGTCTGCGTGTTTCTGGTTGTTGTCTCTGTTTAAGTGACTTATCTTTGCGTAGTGATTAACTAGAATGTTAGCTTGTTGTGTATATGTTGGGATATTATTTTGGCTGCGACAGATAGCCGCATGTGAAGTGTGAATGCCGCTGTTAGAGTGGGTAATGCTGTTTATAGTCTTTTATAGCCTGGATGTATCTGTGGAGTGGTTTATGTTTCTGTTTGTTTTTCTTTAAGTTTGTTGTTTATTTTTGTGTTGAGCTGTTGTATCTACTGTTTTATGGCTTCTGTCTGTAGTGTTTTTGTGTTATGTTTGAGGTTGTTACGTTGCCGTATGAGGTGGGCTATTTCTCTAGTGTAATTTGGGTTGTATTTCCTAATGTTGCCCTTGGGTATGTATTTGTTTGCATTATTGATGATCTGATTAAATGTCTTGAGTGTTTTATTGATGTTTATGATGGGTGTGCTGTTTAATGTGGTGAACTGTTCCTCAGTCTGTATTTTGAACTGTTCCCAATCAGCTTTCTTGTAATTTCTGTAAGTGTGCCTAACGTTGTTGGGGCAGAATGTAGAACGTGTTGTAATGATGATGGGCAGTAGGGTGTATCATGCTCAGGTCGAATATTGAAAAACTTGGAATTTCAAGATGGGCAGTATGTATTCCTATGTAAAATTGAATATTGAGAGTGGTTCGTCTTCTGCAACTTTTGCGAAAAATCGCATTTAAATGTTCAAAATCGCATTTTTTTTGTCGAAAAATGAGATTTTTGGCCAATTTCAAAGACTTGGTAGCCTCAAACGACTTCCATATGTTCCATATTATTCACATACACCCTTAAGCATTTCTAGAGGCAGGCTTGGACCCATTTAAGATCAGCCAAAGTGGTTCATAACCCCTAAAATAACCAAAATCACCCAAAATGGCCCAAAACTATGGAATTGTATGATTTTTAGTCTCCTACACACCACATTTCGAGGCTGTTCTCTTCATCAGGTAGAATCTTTTTGTTCTTGCATTTTCTTTTTTTTTAGAAACGCCTCCACCAATTTTTATTTATTTTCTTTTCGGCATCACTGAGTGTGATGGCAGCTGCCCCGACCTTTCCACAAGCTGCTGTGACGTTCAACCTTTTTTTTGCAATTGCAATTCTTCTTTGATATTTGTAAAAGTCCCTCCTCCACTAGGGCGGGTCGTACTCAGGTGACAACATGAATCTGAAGGAAATCCTACCATCAGGGGTGTCTAAATTATGTGTTTTTACATGGGGAATTCAAATATGAGCTTCTTTTTGGGATAGGATAACTCTAACCTACATCATTTTGTATTTCTAAATTGCCAATTTTACCCTTTTGAACCCCTTTATAATATATTAAAAGATATAAGGTAAATCATTTATATTGACAAGGCCAAATCAACTTTACATATATTTATTAATAGGTGAACTGCATGTATATCACTGGATATAATTACAAAGATCATTCTCCTGACATCTTGAACTTTGCCAGGTTGCACAAATCCTGCTTTGACTCAGACTTGGACATCAGCTTCCTGCTGGTCTCCTGAGCCCTGATCCCTCCATCCCTCTTTTCCTGTGAGAAGTACTTAGCAGAAGCCTCAGTCATCATTTTAACAACCCTCTCAATGCTTTGTGTGTGGCAAGGCCAGTTGCGCACCTCCATGGGGGTGTTGACGAAGTTTTTCACCTCTGAGGTGCTTAGAGAGCAGGTGAGAGGTGGCTCTGACACACCTTCTGACCAGCTGATCAAGTCACCGATGCTGGAAGCTTCACAATTGATGTCAGGTGTCCTTCTGCTCCTAACAGAGGAGTCCCCCAGCTGAGTGTCCGGGTCCCCCTCTCCCCTGATGGCCAGGATTCTCTCCACCCCTTCAATCCTCTCCTTCTGATCCTCAGAGCAGAGTAGTGTTTGGAGGATGACTTCACTGTGGGCATACCAAGCAGATCTTCTCACAGTTGGCATCACAATATCCAGCACCTCCTTTCTCTGGGACTTGAGGCAGTCCAGCTGAAAGAGGATGTGCCTAGGCCCTTCGATCCAGGAGTGCTTGACCTTCACGTTGAACCAACATGGGTAATACACTCCAATGATGAATTCCACAATGAATTGCAGAATCTTCAGGTTCTTTCCTTTAAGTCCGTGCTTTGACACCCAGAGCCTGAGAAGTCTGTTCGCTGTGGTGAGCCAGCGGCTGTGGTTTACTGGTCCTATCTTTAACAGAGCCAGCCCTGCAGGAAGTACTCCATCCCTGACTGCACAGACAATTTTATAGCCATAGTATTGATCAGTTGAGAGTCTTGAATGACCGTGTCAGGAAGCTTGATCAGTGGAGGGCCAACAGAGATTCGGGTGAAGTTTGGATTGATATCAAAGTCTGTAGCAGAATCAAGGAGCTTTCCTATTGGCCCGGATAATTTTTTGTCTGACAGAGTAGGGCCATCAAGGTCAATAATGAGATGGCGCAGGGGAAGTTCAACAGTGTGCAGGTTGCACACCAACCAGACCAGCTTTCTCCCCAGGTGCAGCTCCAGCTTCCGCATTACTCCAGCTTTCACACCAGTGTTGACATTTGTTGAGTCTCCTCCAATGGCCAACAAGGTCTTATCATAACCCCTCTCTTTCAGCCAGGCAAACAGGACCTTAGCAATCTTCTCCGCATGTGACTCCTCTTTAGTTGCTTTCTCTGGGGTAAAGTGGAACAGATAGTAGCTGCCAGACTCCTAACAACACTATAGTTCTTCCTTGATCTTTGCGGGAAAAGATTGGTCACTGCCCTCAGCTTCCATCATCACATTGGTCAGGTCAATCCGCCCATCAAAGAGGATGCATGAGATCCCCCCTTCCTCCCTGCACTTCTTCTCGAACTGTTCCCCCAGCTCTCTTATCAACTCCTGTGCTCTCTTGACCTTGCTCTTATCAATCACTTTACTTGTATTGTCTTCTGTGATGATTCCTGCGTCAATCAGAGCTGCTGTTGCTATCGCTGCAGTTGGCCTCAGCCCTATGCCATACCTTACACTAGCAAGGGCAATGTTTTGAATCTCATCATAGTTTTTCTGTACCTTTGCCGAAGCTGCTGGCTCAGGGTCAGTTTGAGGGAAGAGCTCAACTTCAGGAATCATGAGTCACTTCAAATATTTCACAAAACGTTTTAGAATGTTCTGAAACGTTACATTCTAGCCTCTGAGAAAGGTGGCTCAGAAAATGGCCTTATGCGCGCCAGAAAACCGTCAAAATATTTCATATACCAAACTGTATGATAATTACAATTAAGTGGAATGGCACACCTTTTTATTTGAGTATTTAAATATTATTATTATTATATGAATTACATTATATGTGTTTATATGAATTAGTTAGAACAATGCTCTATGAGAGATAACGTGAGCAGCCATGATAGAAAACGTGAGAAGACATATTCTGGGGTAACTACAATAGTAAAATAATCAACAATTTAATAATAATCAACTGCAAAATGATGTAGGTTAAGGTTATCAGAATTAAATATTTTCTTCAGAATTGTGTTCTATACACCAAAATATGTCATTTGAACACCCCTCTCCATTGATTTAAAAAAAATGCATAGTATGACCCGCCCTACTCCTCCACCCCCAGCTTGTAATAATATGCTGGTCAACTGAATGTTTTGAGATTTTTTCTTCTGAAAGCATCTTGATTTGTCTAGCTGCTCTAGCAGGTCTTTTAGAGATCTAAAATATGTTCATAATGTCTTGCTTTGACTTGAAAACTGGCAACAATTCTCTGTAATCGATCATAGCACAAACAAAACCATCTCTTCTCTCTTGTCCATACACTGCATGAGCTGCAACTGAAACTTCCTGGACTGCTCTTTCACGCTTTGAGTGTGAGCTGAGAAGTTCTCAACTTCAAGTGGAGACCTGAGAAGCTACTCAACTTCTCCTCTTGACATCTTACAAGTGAAGAGTGGCTCATACAGTTTCTCCTTATCCCAATTAATCAGAGTAATTGGAGAGGTGGCATCAAAATTCAGTTTAGGGTTTCTATGAGTTCTCAGACTCATGTCTCCATACTCAGACTTACCTCTGATCTTCTTGATCGTCTCAATCCCCCCATGCCCTCTCTTCCTCATCCTCACTGCACAGGAGAGAGGCAATGAGGTTCTCACTGTGCGCATGATATGCTCCACGAACTATCACATGAGTGATTATGTTCCTGACTTCAGAGGTCTGGCTTCTCAGCAGTCCCAGAGCAGTCACAATATGGTGAGGTCCTTACCTCATGTGGTGCTTCACCTTCATCTCAAAATACATCTTGAAGTAGAAGTCTAGGCAGGAATTCAGCAGCACCTCCAGCTTCTTCAACACTTCCCCCTTCAGACCATGCTGCCTCATCCACAGCATCAACAGAGCCTCACCTGTAGTCAGCCAGCGTGCCTGATTCAGTGGGCCACACTTCAGACCAGCAACTTCTTTGCTCAAATCTCCTGTCTTGAGAGCTTTGATCAGTAGGTAGCAGTTCTTCTGTTCAGTGCTAAGGTTCTGTACAATGTCTTCTGGCAGTTCAATTATATCTTCTTCTTCTGGCAGAGCCTTGAAGCTAAAGTTGACAGGTATGTCATTGATCTTCTCCAAAAGTTTTCCTATTGGTATCAAATTATAGAATAGATCAATACGCATCTAAACAATACTTAATAATGTGGTTTAGTGAATGTTTGGGCAGCTCCATTCCTGATTTCCTTTCATGATTTTTCATAAAACTTTGATTTTATCGCAGGTAAATTAACTGCCATCCTTTAACCGCTGCGAATAAATGTAATAAGTCACTTTGGGTGTGAGCGCCACCCATAGAGCATCATCCCAGATCAGCTCTGCGGTGATGGGCTTTGAACCGATAAGTTAAGTGGAAGCAATAGCATTCATTCCCTCAACTAATCAATTCAATGTGGGAACAACCTTGCTGATGCAGCATGGAAAAATTCGATCCAGTACGATAGTTTGGATAACAAATGGCCCGAGAACAAAAGTAACATGCATAGATATAGTAGGTTTCAGCTACACCACCAAAGCCCCATCGTTTTGGTGGGGGGGCAAAAATTTATGAAACAAAAAGGTTACATGTGAAAAGTGAAAATAAAAAAACACCACACTACATTAGTTTTATCCTTAATTTTAACTCTTACTACAGAGCAGTTTATTCAAAGTTTCTTTCTTAAATTCTGGCAGCACATTTCTGTTTCTTTCAACAACTTGTAGCAGTTCCTGAAATTCATCCTCTTCTTTGCAGTTTCCAAAATAGTCTTCTATAATTTGACGCCTCTTTCGGCTGTATCATTAACTACTCTCGCTGAAGTTAAGATTTTCTTCATTCTTTGATAGTCGCCGTCACTCTCCCATGAAATTGAGACTTATTTTAGCCATTCTCCAGATGAATTCAGCTCCTTGAAAATATATCAAGATTTTAGCCCAATAAGATGCTGAATTCTTGTGCCTTGTTTCAGGTGGGGAAAGACTGGCTGCCCTTTGTTAAATTTTTATGGTGGGTCGTAACGTAGAAGTTCTTTGGCCATCTTGCTTTTTTCAACATGTGATAAAGAGCCGAATAGAGCAAGGACAGAGTTCCTCCGTCAAGTACCAATAATGTCCATTTAATACTTTCAAAGCTGCTTCAGCAGTATGATTGTCGATCTGCTTGTACCTGACTCGCTCATTATAAAATGCAAGGTCGTTAATAGGTGCATTTGCCGCACTTGTGCAAGAGCGCCAGTATTTGCTATAAACAAGGGTCGTAAATAAGCATATTTTACAAAGCTTTTCATTCACTGAGTCTTCGAACCCGACTTGATCCGAAAATGCGTACATTTTATTGGTGTATATGATAGCTGACATCCAGCGGGCATGATGGAATGCTCCAGGTCGGATCCAATGAACACCCCGCTGCGGAACTTCACCAAGGAGCATCAGAGTGGTTTCTGTAACCTCTCTATAATCATCTCTAGGAAAAGCTTTATCATCTTTGAGGATATCTTTCATAAAATTTATTGAAATATCTTTCAATTCACGAAGATATAGTCCTTTGATTATGAGTTTCTTATATGGGAGATTGGTATTAATCTTATCCCGCATATTTTCTTTGAAGTTCTTAAAGTTTTCATTTTCCGGAGAAATGGTCTCCCCAAATATTTTGGTAAAGACTGCGAACAAAAATCTTTCAGCCATATGGTGGCAGCAGACTAGCCAGAGTAACTTTTTGCCCAGAAGATCTTCTAACATCTTGCAGGAGCCTCTTATCCACGCAGAATTTGAGGTGGTTGTATCAAATACCATCCCATAGATGTTTTTCTCCAATTTCCAGTCTTTAATGGAGTTAAAAACCGCAGATGCTTGAGTTGAGCCAGTAGAGTCTGCTGTTTTTGGAGCAGATAAATAATAACTTTTCAGAATTATCACCTGATAGAATCGCTAGTCTATCATGCTTTCCACCTGAGACATTTGGAAAGAGTTTGCTGTCCCAATGGATTAAACAATATACAGGTGGAACAAAATCAGCTTTGATGGCCTCAAATGTTAGTTTTCTTGACTTTCTTGCAGCTCTGAGGGATGTGCTTCGTGATACTGCCATCTGATCTATATATTTTCCGCATTCAGCTGCCACCACAGAAGTAAAAACGATTCGCTGTCCATGCGTTAGTTTCAAGCGATCATCTGTGTTAGACACCACTTCTCATTTGAATACGTTAACTATTCTCGAAGGTCCAGCCTTTGCGATAAATTCGTCAACGTCGGTTGATTCAGTACTAGAACTTTCTGATGTGTTGACCATAGATGTTTCTTTTTCTTTCAAAGATTGTCTCTCCAATTCTTTCTCTGCCCTTATTTTTCCGGATTGCATTCTCTCCTTTTTCCTTGCAAACTTAGCAGTATAGATTTTAGCTTTTGAGCCTAGACAATATTTTCGAGTACCTCTTTGAGCTTCCAAAAACTTTATATCTACCACTTTATCTGTCGTTGACCTCATTCTGTCCTTCCGAATTATTTTTACTGCATCTTGGCTTGCTATGTCAAAAAGCTTATCCATGCAATCCAAAAGGCCTCTTTCTGTGGCTCAAAGTTCTTTCTTCCTATATTCTTCAAGAAAGATTCGTGCTAAATGCAAAAAACTTCACCTTTTTCTACGTGAAGGTCAAAATATGATAATAAAAACCCACTCTAATAGAGAGTTTATTTCCACAACAGTTTCGATGCCCACTGGCATCCTCTTCGGGTGGATACAGAAAAACGAATGAACCCAAAAACAAGAGGGAAAACAGTCCAGGGACTATTAAGAAATTCGCACCTAGGTTAGATCCCGTTCTTCCCACACTGAAAGGCCATTTTTTTTTTTTTAATTACAGGGATCCGCTTATAAGTACATTCGCACAAATTTAAAACTATCTTCTTGTTTTATACATACAGATTCTTTTTTTTTTTTTACATAATTATTACATTTATTATTAAATTTGTTACATTTAATATTACATTATTATTTATTACAGAAATTATAAATTTATTATTAAATTGATTATTACATTGTTGTTTTTTTGTACAGAAATTATAAACCGAAAAATGAATGAAAGAGGCGAGAAGGAAACAATCCAGAGACATTTAAGAAATTCACACTTAGGTTAGAAACCGTTCACCCGACGCCGTAAGGGATATTTTGACGAAGAATCTCATTAAAGGGTCCAACTTATAAGTACCTTCGCACAAATTGAAATTATCTTCTTTTTCTCTGTACATACAGATTCTATTATTTTTCTTTTAATATAATTATTACATTTATAAAGTATCCTACTTGATTCCCAATCTATTGCATGATTATTTTGGCTGGCGTGATAAAAAATGGCATTATTAGTATTACAACTTCTGAAGGCATATTTGTATTCTTTAATACGGGTTTCAATATTTCTTCCAGTTTCTCCTACGTATACTAAATCACAACTTTTACAGGGAATGCTGTAGGCACAGGCTTGTTCCTGTTTTGCAACGTTATTCCTAACCAATTTACTTTTCACGGTAGACGAATATTTGAACGCCAAAACAAACTTAAAATCTTTCGTCAACAGTTTTACTCTTTCTAAGCCGGCAATGTAAGTCAAACTCACTTATTGTTTTTGGTTAACTGAAGGTTCCCGAGGGGCATAAAATGATTTTATGGCTTTAAAATATGCCTTTCTGATAAACCACTCAGGATATTTTAAATCCTTAAAAATGCTCCAAATCTTTGAATTTTCCGGGTCTAGCAAATGTGGGCTACAAATCCTGAGTGCCCCTCGGGAACCTTCAGTTAACCAAAAACAATATGTGAGTTTGCCTTACATTGCCGGCTTAGAAAGAATAAAACCGTTGACGAAAGATTTTAAGTTTGCTTTGGCGTTCAAATATTCGTCTACCGTGAAAAGTAAATTGGTTAGGAATAACGTTGCAAAACAGGAACAAGCCTGTGTCTACAGCATTCCCTATAAAAGTTGTGATTTATTATACGTAGGAGAAACTGGAAGAAATATTGAAACCCGTATTAAAGAACACAAATATGCCTTCAGAAGTTGTAATACTAATAATGCCATTTTTTATCACGCCAGCCAAAATAATCGGTTCCATGTGAATTCCACCCAGTAAATTCCACCCATAGTAAATTCCACCCATGGTAAATTCCATCAAAAAATTTAAGAATTTTAACAATTATAACTGTTATTTTCTAAGGTCAATTTTTGATAGTCACTGGACAGTGTTTTTCTGGTGTGTTTTTAGGTGATTCGAATGATTTTGACCATCGTTTCTATAGCAAATCACTCGTTTTTGAGTTAGCGTGATTTTCGTTAGTTTTAACGAAAATATCACAACTAAACTTAACCAATCATCAAGGGTGCACAGTTGACCTAACCTATATATTTTGCCAGTTTTTTTATTTTGCATAAACTTTTTAATAAACTTTAATAAACTGTAAACTTTTTTGATGACCCTTTGCGTGGAATTTACCATGGGTGGAATTTATCATGGGTGGAATTTACTGGGTAGATTTTTCGGGGGTGGAAATTACTGGGTGGAATTTACGTACAACGAAATAATCATGCTATAGATTGGGAATCAAGTAAGGTACGTTATAAATGTAATAATTATGTCAAAATAAAAATAATAGAATCTGTATGTATAGAAAAAGAAGATAATTTTAATTTGTGCGAAGGTACTTATAAGTTGGACCCTTTAATGAGATTCTTGGTCCAAAAATCCCTTACGGTGTCGGGTGAACGGGTTCTAACCAAAGTGTGAATTTCTTAAATGGCTCTGGATTGTTTCCTTACTCGCTTTTGGTTCATTCGGGTTTTTTTTTCCGGTAAAATGTAAATGGAATAATAAACGTAAATATAAATATAATAATGGAAGTAATAATTGTGGAGATAAATATAAATGCAATAAATGTAATAATAAAGGTAATAAAATAAACGTAATAATTAGTGTAAAGGTAGTAATAATAAATGTTAAAAAACGTAAATGCAATAATAAATGCAGTAATTATGTCAAAATAATAGAATCTCTATGTATAGGACAAGGAGAGAGTTTCAAATTTGTGCGAATGTACTTATAATCGGGACCCTTTAATAAAAAATGCCCTTCTGGGGTTGGGGGAACGGGATCTAGCCTAGGTGCGAATTTCTTAATGGTCTCTGGATTGTTTCCTTCTCGCCTTTTTCATTCCTTTTTCTGTTTATAATTTCTGTATAATAAACAACAATGTAATAATCAATGTAATAATAAATTTATGACTTCTGTAATAAATATTAATGCAATGTTAAATGTAATAAATTTAATAAAAAATGTAATAATTATGTAAAAAAAATAGAATCTGTGTGTATAGAACAAGGAGAGCGTTTCAAATTTGTGCGAATGTACTTATAAGCAGGTCCCTTTAATTAATTTCTTAATAGTTCCTGGACTGTTTTCCCTCTTGTTTTTGGTTCATTCGTTTTTCTGTATCCACCCGAAGAGGATGCCAGTGGGCATCGAAACTGTTGTGGAAATAAACTCTGTCTATTAGAGTGGGTTTTTATTATCAAAGATTCGTGCTGTTTTATGAGATCAAGCAACATCTTTCTTGGAGTGCTATGCTTGACAACGTCTT
Source organism: Bathynomus jamesi (assembly GCA_023014485.1). Taxonomy (NCBI): domain Eukaryota; kingdom Metazoa; phylum Arthropoda; class Malacostraca; order Isopoda; family Cirolanidae; genus Bathynomus; species Bathynomus jamesi. The sequence continues at coordinate 367,491 of JAJOZX010001013.1, forward strand.
TTGCAGGAATTGTAGCCATGTCCCATACAGTCTTTACTTTCTTCAAAACTGCCAAAATGTTTTCTTCCTTTGATACGTTAGCAGTATTCATTTGGGCTCTTCTCAAAAAATAAAAATGCTTAATAACATCTCCATTTGTTGGGAGCATACACCCCTCCGAAGCAATAATATCATCTTTTAACATGCCCAATATAGAGTCATATGAACTTAGATCTTTTCTTAGAACAGGCCTATGCTTAGACATATTACACTATTTTTTAGATTCATAAACTGAACAAAGTCTGAAAAAAATATCAAAACATTAGCTGTCTGTGAATTGAGTTGTACACAGCAAAGGACAAAAGAAAAGGTAGCAGAAAATAAAAATAGAATTACTTGTGTAGCGAGTGCACTAACAGTTGATTATGTATGCTTGTCTGCTCTGATAAATCAAAACTTAAAACGAGCACCACACATATACACAAACACCAACCAACGAACGACAGCTACATTCATCAAAATCGTAGTTACTGCATACTTCAATAGATGGCACCTCACAAGTATTAATGGCTACTAGCAGACAAGCATCAGGATCAACTGATAGTGCACTCGCTACACTTGAATAAATATAACTAAAAATAGAATTACTTTAAAACTGGCCAAACATTTACTAAACCACATTATTAAGTATTGTTTAGATGAGTATTGATCTCCTCAGTAGTATAGCCGCAAAAGGGTAGAGTGCAGGAATGTTGCAAATTATTGTGTAATGTTGCAAAGGGGGTGTGGTGTTGCAAATGGGGGTGGGGGCTATGCAACAACTCAATGTTGGAAAGGGGGGTGGGGTGTTGCAAAAAAGGGGGTGGGGGGATGCTGCAGGTGCAACAAGGGGTCATGAAACTTGGAGGCGGCGTTATCCCCAAAGAGAAAGGAGAAGGAGAGAAAGGAGGAGAGGTGTTCAACTGGCAGGAGCCAAGTGCATATTAAGACTTCAGCCGAGTAGGCGTTGTCTTATAGGCTCCTAATCAGCCAGTTGGCTTAGAAGGCGCCAAGGGGGGAGGGGTACACCTGAAGGGGGAGAGAGAGAGAGAGAGAGAGAGAGAGAGAAGAGAGAGAGAGAGAGAGTATCGGCCTTTGTTGCCCAAAATGGGATTGCAAGGGCATGCAACTTGGAGGCGGAGTTCTCCCCCAAGCTATTCCCCCAAAGGGGTATACCTAACCTAAGAGGCTTCTAAGGGGTTTTCCCAAAGGGCCAGAAAGAGAAAGGACCAGAGGTCCTTGCTAGGCTGGGAGCCGAGCTTGTATGACTCCGTCGGCCGCCTCTCGCTCTTTTATAGAACTCTAATCCGTCATTTGGCTGAGTTGCCAGATAGCGCCATGTATTTAATTCCAATAGAAGGCTGAGTTGCCAGTTTGTGCTATATATTTAATTAATTCATTTATTAATCGAAGACTGAGTTGCCAGATAGCAATATTTATTAAATTAAACCATATATTAATCATCCATTTAAATACCACAATATATTTATATGATGGTAGTTAATCGCTGTTGTCACGAATAACAGTGGGAAAGGAAACGAAAACCTACGAAGATAGGTGAAACATACGACAATTCAAAACACACGATCGTCCCCCTCCTCCCTCATTCCCCCCAAACTTCTCACCCCATCTGTGCTTGTTACCTTATATATATATATATATAGAAAGAATCATATTAACTGTGTCTATTTAATTTTGTCATTCCTTATATATATATTTATAAATGGATTTTCACCTTAAAGTGAATTAAAACATTAACTTTATTACTTAATTCCTATTTTTATTATAAATATCACAATTTAAGTCACGAATAACAGTGGGAAAGGAAAAGAAACCTTACGAAGATAGGTGAAATAAACGACAATTCAAAACACACGGTCGTCCCCCTCCTCCCTCATTCCCCCCAAACCTCTCACCCCATCTGTGCTTGTATATATATATATATAATAAACGAATGAACAACTCGTGCGCACACACACACACACACACATACACGCATCTGTACATATCATGTGAATGAAAATCAGAAAAAAAATGCCAAACGTATATTATTTTAAATCAAATGAAGCTAAACGTATATTAATTTAAAACAAATTAATTTTCTCCTTTTAAGAGAATCAATTATTATAAGAAATTAATTATTCAGTATAAGAAATTAATCATTAAACGCTGTTTTTTTCTTTCACGAGGAAAGGATTTCCGACAATCTGGGTCAACTCAAAACACGCGGTCGTCCCCCCTCCTCCCTCATTCCCCCCAAACTTCTCACCCCATCTGTGCTTGTATATATATATAATAAACGAATGAACAACTCGTGCACACACACACACAGACACACACACACACACACGAGGAAAGGATTCTCGACTCGAATCGTTTACCCTGAGGCCTTTTTGAGGTAGGACGCGAACGTACAATCGTCAAAATATTAGTTCAGACGAAATACACACAAATGAACAACTTTCTCCTTACCGTATATATATATATATATACCCAAAGAATCATATTAACTGTGTCTATTTAATTTTGTCATTCCCTATAGAAAAAATCATAATAACCGTGTCTATTTAATTTTGTCATTCCTTATATATATATGTATATATAAACGGATTTTCACCTTAAAGTGAATTAAAACATTAAAAAAATCACTAAACAATTAAAAGAATTCGTTCTATTAACATTCTCAAATCTACACACAAACACACACACACACACACACACGAGGAAAGGGTTACCGCGAATCTGGGTCAATTCGAATCGTTTGCCCAGAGGCCTTTTTGAAATAACCGCGAGTTGACCTTTCTTCCAGACCACTCGGGATAAATCTCGCTTCACTCCAAATCTTAATTTTACTGTTGTTATTACTTCTACAATGAAATACATTCTCGAAGCGAAGAAAATGTTTTATATTTTTATTTACGCGTAATTTGTATGGTGTCATATTCTTAGATAACATATCTGTTACTGAAAGATGTACACACAATTATATTAAATAATAATCAGCAAAAGAAATAAGGTGCATGAGGTGGACAAACCTGAAAGTACTAACAATTGAATGTAATTACGTGTTTTCTGTATAAACGTCTGCAAAAAGAGCAGCTTCAGAGTTCATTTACACCATGCGTACACTTATCTCTTGTACACAGTTAGTGGGGAATAAAAACGTACCAATGAAACTATAGAATCATTTTGAATTCATTCACACCAGGCGTACACATATCTCGTGTATATATATATATATATATATATATATATAATATAGAAAGAAAGAGAGAGAGAGAGTTTTGTTCATTCTTTTAAAATAATAAAGGAATGGAAATATATATATATTATATATATATAGGGTGGTACAGATTTAAAATAACAGGATCATTTGATTCGGGGGTAGTATGACCGCAAAACATGTTAATGCACGATTTTTCTCTTTAGTAATAATAACAACTAGCTCTTCCCCGAATTGTAACAACGGTTAAGGTTTTCACTCCGCCTTAGACCCACAGTTTAACGTGGAAACCGAATGCTCTTTTCTTTTTTAAAAATATAATTAAAGGAATGGATATATTTATAATTTCTTTATTATAAAATGTGGAACATGCAGCCTTCAGAAGATGTGAACAGCTGTTCTGTGGATCAGTTCAAGAAATACATCTCGTCAGGGAATCGTTGCTCACTCTTCCACATTTCAACATAACAGGAACATTTGATTATTGAACCGGATTTAAAGCCACATTATTAAACACAAGTTTATAAACACGCCTTTCCAATCGAGGGCTTATTTCTACCGACCCGCGCTTTTCAATCGTGAACTCATCTTCACTCAACATAGCGGCAATTGAAATAATCTTCTAAATCGTTACGACAACTGCTCGTTATATAAATCTCGGTTTTAATGTTTTAACACTCCCTGAATGCGCACCATACACTTCCCGTCAGGGTAAATTTCATGAACTAGGCACATTTTATAAAGGTTTTATTGTTTTACCACTCACCATTTCCACAAACTAAACGTCTTCACACTCCGGTGCACTATTTGAGGGAAACATATAACCATATTTTACCTTTTTATTTGACAGACGATACTCGTCTCTAAAGTCTGCTAAAAACTCACGCAGGGTACTAGCCACAACCTCACTACGAGCCTCATCATGATATACATTAATATAGTGATAAAAATACTTAAGATTGTCCATGATGACGACATTTACATTTTCAACCGAAGTGTACGAGTTAACAATAGACACATCAATGATTATATTCAAGACATATATGTTTAAAAACACGTGATAAATAAGTTAACAATTGAAATTATGTTAGAAAACACAAGAAAAAACAAATGCATAGATTTGGTGATCACAAACAACAGTAACCTAATACTTTAAAGAAAGCATTCTATTAAATACTTTTAGCCTATGTTCACGAATTAATACCGGTTTTAAAATAGATTCGAGACGAAGACCGTCTGGACTGATTTTATAGAAATGGACTGATTTTATAGAAATTCAAGGCTTCCAAGTTGATCACGAGAGAAGTTATGTAGTCATCTTCCATGCTGCAAAATCTCGTCGTTTGCCTGTCTGCTCAGAACACCGACAAGAGGTAAGATCGAATCCACATCAAAACAAAATTTTAGTCGCTAAAATAACAGCCTGAGCATTGTTCATGTTCTAAATTATCTTTGATTCGTTTTGGTAAAATTGAGTAAACTGCAGCCTTTGTTTCCTGATCAGAAACTCTCCGCCTTTTTCTGGTATGGTGCAAGGTTTCGTTGCAACCATATTCACTACTCGAGTCTACTTCACAGTCGTTGTCTTCTAATCTAGATTTACACTCTTCACTAATGCATTCAATGGGTGAATAATGATCTTGGTTGATATTATTGACACCACAATCGAGAGGGCTCACTGGGGTATCGGACACTTCAGGTAATGGTGCGGGCGCTTGAGGTAGGTCGGGGACAATCTCCTCAGGTTGCCCTTGTGGCGGGGAAAATATTGTGTGGAGGTAATTATGTGCTGCTTCTAAGTAAACAAAACGGGCTTTATGTAACACAGTGGCAACTAATAATGATTTATACAAAGATGCACCAGCTCTTCCGGAACGTCTGGATGCAATTTTACCGAGCGATATATTTATCAACTTGTGTGCTTCAAACCCGTTTGGAACGTCAGATATCATGTTCACTACTTAGGAATTGGTCAAGGCACAGAGAGCTAACACGACTCCATCCTCTATTTCCAATCTTGTAATGAGTTAAAGTGAAAGTTTCGCCTGCCTTTATACAATGTCGTTCTGACGTCATTATCAAGCTCCACGCAGGGAATTTCCAGGTAGTAGCATGAATCACGTTGCTGTTCTTTCACCTGTGCACACACACACACACGCACACAAAGGCGAAAGTGAAACGCTAATTGATACATGATTTATTTAATAAACGAAATATTCAAGCTATATATATATTTACAAACACGTGTAATAAATAAGCTAACAATAGGCACATCAATGATTATATTCAAGACATATATATTTAAAAACATGTGTAATAAATAAGTTAACAAATGAAATTATGTTAACACAAGAAATAACAGAAATTCAATTGTTAACTTATTTATCACACATTGAGTTGTTGCATACCCCCACCCCCCTTTGCAACACCCCACCCCTTTGCAACACCCGCCCCCCTTTGCAACATTGCAACATTACGTAATAATTTGCAACATTCCTGCACTCTACCCTGTTGCGGCTATACTACTCTCCTCTACAATTTGATACCAAATTTATAAAGATCGGATTAGAAATGTTCGAAGTTACAAGCATTTTCATGATGACAAGTAGGGGATTTGCAGTACAAAAGGAGAGTCCGTCTTTGATGGAGGGGGGGTGCGGGGACCCGAAATAATTGCCAATATAATTTTATTTGCTATACTTATGATCACTGCAGTATTTCTCACAATATAAGAACTATGCTCCACGAGTTTTTAAAAAAAGTTGAAATGTGAAACACACTACTGTGTATGTTCTTCCGTATTAAGAATGAAGAGGCTGTTTAGTTGTGTGGCTATGTTGCCGCCTCTGGTGTTGCTTTGGTTGTGCAGGTACCAACTAGTGTCTTTAGCGTTGAAGTCTCCTCCTAAGATGACATTAGTGAGAGAAGCCAGATTGTGTAACTGTGGATTGTAATTGGCTGGCACCTGAGGTGAACTATCTGGTGGGATGTAAATGTTGACGAGTGTTTTGTTGTGTTTTGCGCGTGTTTTAATGTCAACTGCCTGTATTTCTATCGTGTTATCTGCTTGGATTGTGTTTGTAATGATTTGGGTAGCATCAGTGTAGCTAATGGTTTTACGTATGTAAGTGATGAGTCCACCTCCGTGACCCCCAGTTCGATCTTGACGGATCGCCGTGAAGTTAGGGATGATGGGTGTTTTGTGTGCGCGTTTTAGTTTTGTTTCTTGTATAAGTGCTATGTGAATGTTTTGTTTGTGTACGAATTCCCTAAGCTGCATGATTTTGTTTGTGAGGCCATCTACGTTGTACTGTAATATGCTAACATTATGCTTCTGTTTGTGTCTCATGGTCCTATTGTGTCTATGACTTTGTGTATGGTGACATGCGTAAGTTGTAGTGGGGCCTGGATTAGTCTTAATGTCGCCGGAGAGTAAGAGTAGTCCGGGGAGCACGTCCGGCACGCAATTGCTTCCCGTAAATGGAAAAATAGCACGCTGGTATAGGTCCGGCCCCGGGAGCCAATCGGCATTCTGACCGTGCCACGCAACAGGCCGTCGACTGCCAGTCTGGCCAACCGTAGACAGCCCGCTGTACGGAGATTTGAGGAAGTTTGGCCACCAGCGCGTTGATGTTTCGGTTTGACGTCACCTCTTCTTCGCGTTGACGTGTCCCGCGCTGGAGGATACAGCCACTGTTAGAAGCTTCCTCGACAGCTGCTAACTGTCGACATACGTTGAGGTTTCTAGCTCCTTCCTATCAGTTTCTCATTAGTTTTGGTCAAAATGTGCTGTTTAATATTGTCATTTCTTTTTGTACCTTATTTTCTTTATTAATTTGTCCAACAATCTGGGATTGGAAGTATATAATGAAATTATTTCCGGTCCTGTCCTTCAAATGTTTTCATAAAAAGTTCTTTTAGGATTTTCTTTCTTTCAATCAAGAATAAAGAGAATGAATTCTTTCTGTAGACACCATGTATTTACTATTAAGTGATTCTGAAACATATATATTAGTTGATCAAAAGGCCGAAAACAAGTTACATGCAACAGTTTACATCACATAAACACTCCACATACAACGATACAATGCACAAATACATCAAAGCTACATTAGTTATAAAACATAAGTGGGGATTGTTCTCGAAGAAACTAAAAGCAGTATACAACTCTAAGCTCTTAAATTTTGTAGAAAACAAATTAGCACCAATGGTTGGTTTTTTATTCATTATAAATATGGATTCCATAGTTCGAAGCATTACTCTGCTTGAAAAGTATTTTTTTAGGCCCACTCTACAAGAGACTTCCTTACTCTTGTAACCATCATTTCTCTAAATAATACCCAACACAAATTTAATTCCCAATAGTAGGCTAAAATTGAAACAATTTGTTCAGCTCACATTCAATCTTTTTACCAATCAAGCTTATGGGCATTTAAAATTACTCTATTATCATGTTTGTAACCATTTCTAACAATTCATAATTGATACGAATAGTTTTTAACTTTATTTATTAGTTTAGTGCTTATGTGAACAATTAATAGATCAAACAAGCAGAATAGTTATTGTTTCAGCAAATAAAAATGTCACATCGATGACCTGCTTGTCCTTCATCCAACTTATTTAGAGAAATGATGGTAGTTATAAGACATGTCCAATTATCAAACACAAATCCGGGAAATAAAAATATTTTTCCAAGACCAATAATCTAATATAACAACCTTTAACAGACGCATCGACGACTTAGCGAGTCGACGTGAAAATAAAAAGCTGAACCAGAGCAAATCACATACATACACAATCGAAGAGATCAAACGGAATACTAATATCAACTATTGAGTATTGAGACAGCAACAGTAGCACAACTGAACTGCCAACATTTGCTCACAAGTATATTTCTTATGATAAATACAAAACATTTGCACTGAAGAAAATTTATGACTTTTCGATATAATCACAAATTTTCCGAAATATTTTATGTCCATGGGGACCCACAAGATAATATCGCAGAGTTAAATTATTGTAGTAGTGTCATTTACACATTTAATGGCAACTATTCCCACACTGGGCGATTCTAGTATTTCACATTCTATTTTTCAGTGCACCCTAAATTATATATACAGTATATGGGCTTTCTATCCAGTATAATCCAAGATACGGTACTTCAGACGGTGACCTCTATTTATACTCAGTGAGGACAAAGTTCTGTCTTGATCAGAGGCGTTATCCCGTAGACGTTGAGTGGGCACGTGCCCACCCTAATTTCTGCCTTCCGCCCTTTGGAATTTATGTGAACGATACAGTAGAAGTCGCAGTGTGAAGTCGCTGTAGACTAATTCAAGACAAAATCGTGTGCGACCTTACAAAGAAATAATAGTCATTGTAAGGTGGTATAATAGCTAAAAGTTATGCTAAAGCATTAAAATGAAGTTAATAAATTAATACTGTAAGTTGTATAAATTACGAATAAGAAATGGATGAAAAATATCCGTTTACCTAAGAAAACCTCTGTTAGTGATTGAAAATGATTTTGACGCTTGACATATTTGAAGTCGAGTATCAGAATACAACCAACAATTTCCTTAATTAAAGTTTCAGTGCATACCTACTAACTAAGTCGGGTCATTGCGGTGTTTTTGTACATATACAATATATATATATATACACCGGGTGATTACAAATGATCTTCACGAATTTAAATATTTATTATGAAAAAACTAACGAAGCTACAGCGAAAAGCAAAATATACGAATAAAGAATAACTCAAGAAAGTTTTATTTACAAGCAACTGAAGTTCAGCATGAGCTCCTTTTCTGGCTCCTTTTGAGGTTACAACATTCTTCAATGAACAATTGCCTGATTGTTGGATCGGGCGTAGGGAACCCATTCCTTGGCCGGCTCGTTTGCCCGATCTAACCACCTTCACTTCTCCCTCTGTGGCTATCAAAAGTGAAGTTTTTGTTCCACCAATGGCAACAACTTTGGAACAATTGAAGGAAAGGATACGTGAGGCTGTTAGAAAAATTCAGTATGATATGCTACGAAATGTATGGAGGGAAACAGAATACGGTTTTGATATCTGCAGAACCACAAAAGGAGCTTCAATAGCTTGTAACTAAAACTTTTTGAGTTCTTTTTATTTGTATAACGTTCTTTTCGCTGTAGCTTTGTTAGTTTTTCATACTAAATGTTTAAAATCGGGAAGATAATTTGTAGTCACTCATATATATATATATATATATATATATATAGAGAAACGACGTAAGTATAGAGGAGTGTTCTGCACACGAGGAAGAGAAATAATGAACAAATGAAAAATGAGGTGACCGCCAGGGAATCGAACCCAGGACCTTCCGATTGCCGGGCGGTCACCTCATTTTTCATTTGTTCGTTATTTCTCTTCCTCGTGTGCAGAACACTCCTCTATACTTACGTCGTTTCTATACATTAATATACTGCGTGGTCATTGCAGTTAAATATATATATATATATATATATATATACTAAGTGTCACAACCATGCGACCTACCATTTCTATGGTTGAACAGTATCCATGTTTGTGCCATTAGAAGTTCGCTGTGAAAAGCGAATGTCCCTTAACTGTGTTTCTATAATTAATTCGTCTCCTTTAATTTCTCCCAATAATGACTTATACAGTACGTACAAAGTAAATCACTATGACGTCATGAAGTAACTTAATTTCCTTCACGTTTCCATATCTTGAATACTGAATCACGTGTTTAGTATGTGGTTATCCTTCGTATTCAATGAATGGTAAATTCTTTAATAATAATAAAAACTTCACTCTCTATAAGTAGGCTGACCATACGTACCGTTTTGAACGGGACAGTACCGTTTGTTTTATATTTCCTGGCCGTCACGTCGTTTTAATAAAAATGTCAATTTTGTCCCGGTTTATGTACTTACTTTTTCATGAATACAGAATATTACATAACCCCCGTCCCTTTTTTGCCATCCCAATGTCCCGTTTTTGTCTCAAGGAAATATGGTCAGCCTATCTATAAGTCATTATTTATATGTTGTGTCCTGTCTGGTGTTATACAATATAAATATTATTCGACCATACTCATTCATACATCCATGTTCTTTCTTGACCGCTATCCTTTATCAATTTTATCACTTATTCATTCATCTACCTATTGTCTACTTATGCCCTATCAACCTATCAGTCCCTGTGTACTCGTGTCTATATTACGCACACAACCTATTGTGTGACAACCGATATGTGTACAATACTTTGTGCAGTTGTACATGTCACTTGATGCTCCTGATTACGTACATGTAAATATGTCCACATGTATTCTTTTTACTTTTTCTTTTAATTATTACACCTCTCGCAAGATATTCGTTAATGCTGATATGGAATGTTCGAATTCCGATGACGTCGCCAAAAGCGAGCCTCTGAATCCGAACTCTTCTCTCTTGCTTCTACTACCAATTTATAACGTTAAGAAGTCATGTTATGTTATGTTATTATAATATACTGTATTGTTTCCATACCAGATCACTGGTTCGTTATCTGCTTACGTCACGTAGTCATCCACGTCCTCATTACTACTATTTCTACCTAATTGTCATTCAGATTCTATGTACTTACTGTATGTGTTACGTTATCATAAATGTCCGTGTACTTCCAATGGAAAGTACACTGTATTTTTCCCCCATTTTCATCATCGCTGGCTTTTAGGCTTTCAAACTATGATAACCAACCATTCTTCTAATAAAATTTGACATAATATGGCATAATTATTGTTAACTATAAATATATAACATTGTTTTAATCCCCTTTAAATTATAGAACAACGGAGAACTCTCCTTCATTATTTAAATTGTATCACCTCTTTAGATTACTTCAGTATCAGATATGTTAATTAACAATTTGCTAAAAATTGTAGTTAACGGTAATACTTTAATATGATGTTATTAATGTACTTAATGTAATCGGTACATGTCGGCACCCCGACATTATATCGCCATCCAAAAGTGTATACCTTACAAAAATTAGTATTTTTTTGTTAATCTTTTTATCTTTCTAACTTTCGTTGTATGCTTAAATTATGCTTGACGTCAGAATTCTTTGCTCTCCAGTTAAAGTGGGAGCTTAACCTTCAACTGCACTCCCCCAAAATTTAGACTTATTTATTTCTTGTATTGTAAATTAAATCATTCCTGCCGTAGCCTTTACTCGAGGAGGCTGAGCCCCCCCCCTCGCCTTAAATTCCTGCATGGGGCCATTGTTACAAGAGGCTGCACCTCTTCCCCTTTAAATTCCTGCCTGAGGCTTAGACCAAGGAGGTCGAGCCTCCTCATTTTAAATTCCTGCCGTAACCCTTACTCGAGGAGGACAAGCCTCCTCGCTTTCAATTCCTGCCTTACCCCTTACTCGCGGAGGATGACCTTCCTCCCTTTAAATTCCTGCCTGAGCTATTGTCAAAAGAGGTCGAACCTCTCCCCCTGTAAACTTGACTTTCAGTGGTTATTGTAAGAGGCTGTAAATTCATTTTCCTCCTTCAGTGCCTCGTTCTGTATATACTTTGTGTAATAAAAATTATATGAGTGAACGAAAACTCCAATTAAGAAGTGAAGTGTTTCCATTCACCCCTTCGGGAAAAAAACTTGGTAGAAACTGTTTATTGCTACTCGGATCCTCTCGGCTAAGGCCGAGCTTAACCAACAAGGACCACCTTCGTTGGATTATCCAAAGTGAGTTCATCATAAAAGTCGCAAGCGGGCAGTGGCTCGCCCATACGTGCGCTATATATATATATATATATATATATATATATATATAGTGGCCGATTATAATTAATGATGATGTTTAGTGGCCAGGTATGTAGTCATGTTTAGATGCGTAAATCGGTACTATAAGGAATGATGCTCATTACCGTTATTTGATAATGATTATTAAGTGAATGTTACTAATGAATGTTTTGGCCGAGGTCACCAGATCTTTCAGATCAAAGTAATGTTATTAATTAAGTTATTAATTAGGTTGATTGATAGATTCAGTTTTCTTTTATTTAACACAAAATAAATTGATTCGAATGATTTATGCATGCAACAGTATTGTTGATTGTTTACATTGGATATAAACGTGCACACTTGAATTAATGCTTACGATATGACAATTAATAATGCGCGGCAGATTGATAGCTTCTTTATATAAAGTTAATTGAGTGATATTAAAAGGCCAATTGGGCCTTGCACGGTGATGTTTATACGATGGTAACACGTGGATCACTGAACTGCCTTCGAAAAGTGAGACGAAGTGGAGGCGTCGGGCACGGCAACGAGGTCCCGCCTTGAGTGATCTCTGGTGATGTGACATTATCTTTTGAACGTTTGGTATGACGTCATCTTTGCCGAGTTTGATTTGATGAGATATATCGCATTGTTAATGGCATGTTGCTGAAAGTTACAAAGATGATTGCAAACGTCTCAGTTGTCCACTATATATACACAGTATATATATATATACTGTATATATATATATATATATATATATATATATATATATATATATATATATATACACACACACACACACACACACACACACACACACACGAAGTTTGTTAAAAAAAAATCCGCACTGATACGATTATAGACAGAATATGGTACTTACAGGGTTTGGGGCTTAATCTCCCTGAAAGTACGCTCCTTCTGAATCCACACACATTGTCCAACGATCCTTCCTCTGTTGAAAACATTTTTCGAAAGCACTTTTCGGAATGACCAAATGCAACGCCGTTAAATTTCTTTTAATGGTTTCAACAACATCCATCGAATCGCTGTCCGTTTAAGGTTTGTTTGAGCTTCGGAAACAAAAAAAGTCGTATGGAGACAAATCTGCCGAATATGGAGGCTGCTGTACTTGGGAAGTAGAGGTTTTGGATAAAAATTGCTGAACAAGTTGCGACGAGTGAGATGGCGCCTTATCGTGATGAAGCGTCCAGTCTCCGGACTCCCACTTCTGAGCCACCTCTTACCTCCTCAACAACCTCATCGTCACTCAAACTTTCTTTCACGAATAGCATCCTTCATTGGACCAAACAAATGGAAGTCTGAAGGTGCCAGATCCCAGCTGTATAGAGGGTGGAGTAACACAGTCAAGCGCATTTTTGTGATGGCCCTCTTGTTTGCAAACTGTTGTGTGGTCTTGCGTTATCGTGCAAAAGAAGGACGTCTTCCATTTTTCTCTCCGGTCAAACTCGCTTTATACGTCTCTGGAATCTCTATAGGGTAGCAATATATGCCTCTGAGTTGATTGTTTGTCCTTTCTTCATGATGTCCGCCAGAATCACCCCTTTCATGTCCCACAAGATGGTGGCCATAACCTTTCGTGCAGAGGGAGCCATTTTGAACTTTTTCTCGCGTGGGGAGTCTTCGTGATGCCACTCCATGTATTGGCGTTTTGTTTCAGGTTCAAAGGGTGTACCCAAGTCTCATCCCCAGTCACAATTCGTGAAAGGAAGTCATCCCTTTTTGTCTCGTATCAAACCAACGACTCAGAAGCAATTTCTTTTCTTTGAGCTTTGTGATCTTCAGTCAGTTAGTGAGGAACAAACCGTGAACACGCTTTTGAGTATCCCAGTTGCTGAATTATCGTATTCACACTTCCTTCACTAATTCCTAGCTCCAGTGATAGCTCCTTGTATGTGACGCGCCGATTTCATCGAATGATGCTGTTAGCACGTTGCACAGTGTGAGATGTCACAGCCGATGCCTGGAGACCGCTGCGTGGCTCATTATCGAGGCTGGCTCTTCCTCTCTCCGATGATCTCACACGTTTGGACCAGCGTTCAACTGTGCTTCGGGCAACAACAGCATCAACGTAAACGTTTTGCAGACGTTTGTGAATATTTCCAACTGTTTCTTAGTCTGCGGTTAAGATAACTGATAACTCGATAACAGCTCCCTGTTTACGCACATCCCTGTCAGACGCCATTTTCGAAACTGCGTTGACCATCGGTTTTATACAAGGGTGTTTAAAAGCGGTTTTATCCAAGGAGGGGAGGTTCAAACTGGAAAAAATCCGGTTATGTGAAGCGCAGAAAGTTCAAATTTACGTCCCAAAAGACATTTCAGCCCCATGCCTATTATTTAACAAAGAAAAAAGGGTGGAGCAAAATATATTGAGTGCCCCTAGTATATACCGAGTACGGCAAAAAAACTAGGCCACTGTTTTAAGAGTATATTTTAAACAAGTAATGTAAACAAACATTAAAAACTTTTTTTCAGTATAGGATCACTTATCTTACACATCATGACAAGAGATGTTCAGAATGCCCTCCGTCATTATCCCTACAGAGCTCAAGACGCATTCGCCACTCGTCGATAGCAATGTTCAGAAATAGTTGCGATATGTTATGCCATTCGTCCACGATTGTAGCTCTAAGTTGTTGAACATTTCGGATTTGATGACCAGAGCGGTAAAACTTTTCTTTTAGTGCTTCCCACAATGAGTAGCTCAACGGATTTAAATTTGGGCTGTTGGCCGGCCACATTGCAGGTTCTATGAAATCAGGGGCTGTGGCTCTAGCGCGATGACAAGGTGCACCTTCTTGCTGGAAAACGAAGTTATCACCGCATATTTGTCAAATATCTTGAAAATATGGAACAAGAACATGATTACAGTAATATTCCGAATCCACTCTTATTCCTGGTTCGACAATAACTATCCTTGTCTTTCCGAGTTTTGAAATCTGTGTTCCTCTTGACAACCTTTCAGGTTTGCAACATAGCAAATGATTTTGCTTATGATTGCCAGTTGAAGCTTGTATTGAAACTCATTTGTATGCCTTCAAGTTTAGGTTAAATTTTGTTATTCACCGAACACTTCTGTCAGATATTCTTATTTCCATAGCTATTTCATTTAGTGTTAAATGCGTTCCAGGTTCTTGACTCAATATTCTTGTCCCTACGAGATCGATATTTGCTTGTGTTCGAGCCATTCTAGGCCTCCCACTACCATTTCTACGCTCTACATCACCAGTTTCCTTCACTTTGGCAATGATATAATTCAAACCAGCTCTAGTCCATGACTTATTCGGATACTCTGTTAGTAATTTTCCCCAACCTTTTTCTAACCAACAACTTTTTATTAATAACTCGTCTTCACGCGAATACTTCGGCATTATTTCGCAGGTTAAATCAGAAATATGGCCTACCCCATGGTTTAACAGCTCATGAAATTTGAGAGAGAGAGAGAGAGGAATAAAATTAGCACTCAAGAACTAGATATACTTTTACTTTTAATGTATATCTCTAAAAGGAGAGTGGCAAATAAATAAACACATGCAATCATTATCTTATAGTCATACCCTGTTTTTCAGGAAGGGCTTGGACACGTTATGAAGCTATGCGATGAGATTTTGATAATGTTTTGGCCCAGATTTTGAGTCCAACCAATATTTCCTTTACAGTTCATACAAATGTAGAAAGAGGCCTTGTTTTCCTATGCTATGGGTGATCTTGATGCTCGCAGACCGACAAATCAGGAGTGTTATAGTAAGGTGTATTGAAAAATTATTGAAAAATTATTATGAGAAATTATTTTTATTTAGATGCAATATTAAGGCTAAGTTTACTTTAAATAGGCACAGTAATTATAGAAATAATAATGGCCCATTTAGACACTGTCAACATAGCTACAGACTTTTTCACTGTAGGCTGCAGTGGTTTTAAGGTTAAAATTTGGTCAGCAGCCAGATTACTAACTATGGTCAAGCTAAATTCATTAAAATTAATTTAGACTTACTAAAAATGAAGTTGCCAGTTGAACGTTACCCTTTCTGTTTCTAACTAGTCCATAAGTTTCATTTAGTTTCCAGATTTTAAATTTTATTTGTCAAGTCACTATTTGGCAAACTGCTAAGTTATTTATTCATAGGGGCTATTTCCCAGACCTAGGTTTTGCAGTTTAATTAGGCTAGGGCTGTATTGCCCTTAAGTTTTTGTTTTTAAAGGTTTAATGTTTGAAGGTTTTACTTAAGTTAAGTTAGGGCTATATTGCCCTTAAGTTTTAATAGGGGCTATTCCAGCCATTTAATTATTTAGTTAGGGCTGTTGTAGCCCGGTTCGAGTTTCTTCTAGGTACCTAGTTTCAATCTCTTACCTTAGTTAAGTATTTTGATTAAGCTACCTACACCTAGTTCTGGTAGGCCACTATTTAGTTAAACAGGGTTTTAGTTTTTAGTTTAATTGCAGTGGTTAATATTGAGATTTAAAGGTTGACTTTAAGTTGCCCAGTGAGTTGTGGAACTACAAGAATTTTTTATAAAAAAACTAGCCCACTTGATTCAGCAGGCAAATTTTTTTGAATGAATTCCAAAGAGCTGAGTTTTTCAGTCTCAAAAACTTTTTCTTTCTTCTTTTTGTTAATTAGGGAAACCCAACTTCACTAGTTGGTTGGTTAGAAACAAGGGTTATTATTTTTTATTCTAAATTTATTTGGTGGCAAATATTTGTTTTGTTTATATTTTATTTGGAAATATATGTGGTTATTTCTACACATGAACTTTTTTTAACAGGGTGTGTTCTGAGTACACTGAGTAGTGTATAATGAGGTGTGACAGGACGAACAGTCTTCTTGTAACACATACGTGTTGAACTAGTGATTTCCTTGATGGAATAATAGACTAAGATGAAGCTGGTTCTCAAGGATTGATTCATATTTCCTGGAATACTGCCGTCTTTCCACGAATAACAGCTCCATTTTTCCATCATACTCTTCAATATCTTTCAGGAGTTCATTTTATTCCTGTGGAGCTCTGTAATTGTTGAGTTTAACTTTAAAATTCCGTTTCTGGACAACTTGTAATGTGTTTTAGTAAGAGAATTTTGATGCAGGATTTTTGATGCATTATTACTTAAAAGTGAAAAAGCATAGAGCATTTAGTTCCGTTAAATTTTAATATATATATATATATATATATATTATATATATATATATATAATATATATATATATATATATATATATTAGGGTGGTCCAAAATTATACAGTAAATTTTAAAAGTATCTGAATCTTAAGTCTTACCCTCGGAAATTGTTACCAATATTAAAAAAACGTTACTGACCAAAACTTATCAAAATTAATAAATATTTAGTGGTGCCACACTCGACTTTAAATTTCTTAATTTTCTTGTTTCAAAATTATTTGAATTCATATTCAAAAATTTCTTTAGTTTATCGCAGTCCCCCTCCATATTCAACTATAATGGAGTATTAACCACTCAGAGGTGGGGGTCTCGTGGGTGCCCACCTCCCACTCATTGTTGCTGCGTTCGCAGTTCCTGCTTCAAGTTTGATTTTTTTACATTAGGAAACTGCAGGCGATGTTGCCCCACTACTTGCAGGAGAAATTGCTTTTGACTTTCATTCTTAGTTAGATGTGCATTGAAATTTTTTATGATGCTATTCCTCTTTCGGAGTTATCATTTGTTACCATCACTGACTTGACATACTCAAGGGCCATTTGATAATCTTGTCTGTTCTTCCAGTTTGTTGGATCATCCTCAAGAAAGGCTATTGGGAGTCCGAGCTTAGTGAAAAATAGTCGAGACGAGCTAGTAACAAAGCTGGCTACTGTCTTGTTTTGAATATCGTTGGCAGAAAGATTCAAATTTATTCTTTAGGGTGGATGTTTAGATCCCCTTATGTCGAGTGCCTTTACCATGTCTCTTTTAACATCAATGTTCATCAAAGAATGAAAGTGAAATAAGAAATTCACTTAGGTACCAAAGATGGCGAGTAAGTGCTTGAGATGCTGCAGAAGCAATGCTTTTGTCTTCGTATACTAGCAGCAGTTTTAGTAGCGAAAGATCATTGGCAGGGGCAGAAGCAGCGATAGGTGCAGAAAACCATGCAGGAACATAGTGTCTAATGGCAAATTGTGCAAAACGCTTTATTCCACTTTGTTCCTTTAGATTCATTTTAAACTGTGAACAGAAAAGATTAATTTTTATTGCATAGATTATGCGAGACATCCACCTGGCACGATGCAAAGCACCTGGCTTTAGAAATTTGACTCCACGTGGTGGTACATTTCCTAGATAGATGATTGTAAGTTCCAGGACCTCTCTGTAATCATCTCAGATTTGTGTGGAGGTTAGATGTCTCTTACAAATAACAAGCAGTTCATCACGTCCTGGAGTATCAGGAAAGGTTTCAAAATTTTCTTTATTGATGGAGTTCCAGGCAGACTTAAAGCGTTTGAATATCCGAATATCAGGTCCGCTACTGGCGGAACAAAGACACACCTAAAAAACATTGGATGCAATAAGTTCAATTATATGGTGCCGGCATGCAATATTTAGTAAGTCTTATCCAAGCTTTTGTTCTATTTGTGCAGTAGCTCACTTTTTAGGACCCGTGTTCGTGGCAGTTGTGTCAAAGCACATACCTTTAATGCGATCAATTAAGTTCCAGTCCTTTAAACATTCGACAACAGCTGTTGCAATGTCTACTCCTGTGCCAGACTCGAGTTTGGGTACTGCAAGCAACTTTGATTTGCCTCCTCCTGACACCAACACTGTTAATCTTTCAACTTTTTCATTTCCAGTCAAATCGATTAGCATTTTTCCATCCCAATGCACCATTAAAGAACATTCAGGATTAAAGGATTCTTTTAAATCTTTTGCGATTTTCTCACGTACATCCATTCTCTTTCGACGAACTGTACTTCTGCTTATGGACAAGTCATCAAGATCATGATCTAATGCAGAGGCAGCAGCTGATAGCATATATACGGCCTGCTGTCTATCAGAAATATTCGATCTATCCAGTGCAACTGCAACGTCTCGTGTTACAAGTTCCTTCTTACTTGGTTTGCTAGGAACCTTCTTGACTGCATTATTTTTTGATGCCGTGTTAGTTTTACACAACATTGTTTGGTGTTCTTCCAATACGTGCTCTACCGTAAAATTTACATTCCAATATGTGCTAACTAACGAAAATATCACGACCTAACCTAACCAATCGTTAGGTCAATTGTACGCCCTTGACGATTGGTTAGGTTAGGTCGTGATATTTTCGTTAGTTAGCACATATTGGAATGTAAATTTTACGGTAGAGCACGTATTGGAAGAGCACCGATCGTTTAAACTGTCCTGAAAGAATCTCTCTTTCTCACGTTGAGTTTCGGAGCAGCGGAATTTTAATTTTTGGAGCGTTCTATATTCCGTATATACTTTTTCAATCATTGGTATAACAGGTACCCGGTCGATTCGCCGACGGACGTTTTGCCGACAGACATTTTGCCGACGGACGTTTCGCCGAACGGACGATTCGCCGAACGGACGATTCGCCGAACGGACTGTCATTAATATTTCTATGACAAAATACACACATGTTATTAAAGGTTATTATTAAATGTTATTGAATTATTTTGTTAAAATATTAAATTATGTTAAATTGACAGTTATAGACGCTTGACGTAAAAACATAGATACCTTTTTTAAATAAATTTATATCGATAATACTATATAAATGTTTATATATAATATATATATGAAAATCATATATATATATATATATATATATATATATATATATATCTTTCTCGGTGTATACTGTATAATTTAAAACTTTCGTTTTAGACCATGGAATTCACTTTGACGGTGTCCGGCGAATTTGTCTACAACAATTTGTCTAAAGATACAATTCATCTACAACAATTTGTCTACAACAATTTATCTACAACAATTAGTCTACAGATACAATTTAACTACAATAATTTGTCTACAGATACAATTTGTCTAGAGAAACTATTACTAATATTATTTAAAAAAATGACGATTGGTTAGGTTAAGTCGTGATATTTTCGTATGTTTTAAGAGTAAACTAACGAAAATATCATAACTTAACCTAACCAATCGTCAAGGGTGTACTAACTTTTTATGGCCTTTCTCTGAATCAATAAATTGAAGAGGCATTGTGGGGTTACTGAACAGTGAACAATGTAAAAGTTCCAGGATGACTGCAATTTTAAGTGCGAAAACCTAAGATATGTTACTAAGATTTAAAAAAGGCAACAAACGTTTCAGAATAGCTTAAACTATAAAGGCACAAACGCAAGACTTAAATTATAAAAGTTAACAACTAATTTTCGTATTTAAATTATATTTGTTTTTTTTATTAATGACAGTCCATTCGGCGAATCGTCCGTTCGGCGAAACGTCCGTCGGCAAAATGTCTGTCGGCAAAACGTCCGTCGGCGAATCGACCGGCCACGGGTATAACATTATAATCAGCTCTTGTTGAAATTCTAGCTTGTTCCCAAAATTCAACTACCTCTATGTAAACTGCTTTAGAAGCTTCTCTTAGAGTTTTCTTTTCCTTAAGTAAATAAAAAAGACGACGGAGTACATCACCTTTGGAAGGAAGTTTTCTCCCGCATATCATTTCAATTGGTTGTCCAATGAGCCATATTTCGGTATTTCTGCGAGTTTTCATTGAGGAACTTGCCAATTCTAATATGATTATTCACTTTTGCACACTGCAAACGAACTGCAATACACTGCAAACAATACACTGCAAACAATACACTGCAAATGACTGCAAACAATACACTGCAAACGACTGCAAACAATACACTGCAAACAATACACTGCAAATGACTGCAAACAATACACTGCAAACGACTGCAAACAATACACTGCAAATGACTGTAAACAATACACTGCAAACGACAGGTTGGCAAAAGACTGAGGCTTGTAAATAAAAAATACGATTGTTATAGGAACGCCCTTTCAACACGTTTACGCAAGATGAGCACTTAATGGGAAAAGTGACGAAATCTATTTCATGGAAAAACGTGAATACAAGTATCAACAGAACAGATGCGATTCTTGCCTCATCGTGTTCAGTACACTCATACAAGATGTGCTTCAGAATTTTTAACCACAATAAGCATATAAAAATCTATATTATGCAGAAAAATGATATATATCGAAATATTTTTCGTAAAGACAATAAATCTATATTATGGAGAAGAAGCAAAAAAGGTTTTTAAAAACATCTAAATTCAAATGCGATGTGGCACCACTTAGAATTTTGGGATCTTATTAAAATTTTATATTTAGTTTTTTTTCAACATAGGTAACAATTTTAGGGGGTGAGACCTACGAATTTTCACCATTTATTTTTTGGACCACCCTAATATATATATATGTAGCGACGGAGACGCCTTCAGATACTTTCGCGATTTCCACACAACCACAACGGCCTTGAACGTCACACCTCAACCTCGTTATAAAGATTCTTTGGCACGACACTTCAACCATCTCACTTCTCTCCTCGAAGAACCTCAGGGACATGTTAGATCCCATAATGTAACGACGTCGTAACAGGCCGTCTTGGCCTGGTGTCATTCACCGAACTTTATATAAAGCGTTTTCATTACCTTGCTCGTTATAAATATTGAAATCATTATTATATTGAAGTATTATTCAACTGCACATTTATATATTTCTACTAAATTTTCATTCAAATAAGTGCAACTAACGTAATTTTATTTTATTCGGCAATAAGTAAAGACTACTTTGATATAAATTCCGTTCTTGTTCACTGCTTTAATACGATTTGATTTATATATGACAACTTCTTTTTTCAGCCTATGAAAAGATTTACTTACATACCGAAACAAGATTCTCCTTTTAATTCATCTTATTTTTAAGAATTATTAACCTTTCAGTAGGTGTAATTTTAACATGCCATTAAACTTGTTAATAATGTAACAATCTAATCCTAACGGAGTTTTCCCGTTTTATACAAAATTATGATTTCGATTCGGCGTTTTATTTTTCGAACGTCTCCACGAACAAAGTCGAATCCTCATGGCTATGTTTGTATTTTAATGTTATTTTTACATCAGTTATTTTCCTAGTTTTTGGGTAACCTACATATGGTATTTTTATCCAAACTTATTCAGAATTAAATAGACATTTAAATTCATGTCTTTTTCCTTAAATTACATGAGTGTTTAACATGCATGTGTTTCTAATTTCGTGTACTTAAGAATTTATAAAGTTGTTTCGTTTCCACCCGAAACGGTCTCCTATACAGAAATGCCCAGCGTCATTTTTGACAAACAATAATTCTTTGTTTGAGCTTCGCTTTCCGTTTGGTATTTACACATACAAATTCAATCTGTTTGCACGATCAATTTTGTTTGTGGGTTAATTTATAACCAGTAATTAATTAAACTTATTACATTATTCCCATACATAACAAAATATATATATATATAATATATATATGTATATATGTGTGTGTGTGTGTGTGTGTGTGTGTTTGTTGGGGGACACGTTTTTAAACCGACGGTATGTCCCCTGAGAACGAGGTACCCCGCCCCTTGCGGTTTCCGCTCAACCTCTCTTTCTCACCGGTAGGCAGTTTCTCGCGTCCCCTGGGTCCGTTTTCTTTATCATTTTTTGCTTTTGGATTCAATTACTACTTCCCTCAGCACTCGGGTGGCGGGAAAACAGGCCCTCGAGTTCTTTACCACTGGAAGACCGCGTCTTGAGGGGGTCGATCCTCCTCTGGCTGTGGAATACTCGCGTTTTCCTCGATCTAAGAATTCTCGTAAGTCTTGTTCCCGCAAGTCTTTTTAATCCTTTATAAGGGCCGATGACTCTGACTCTGACTACCCGCGATTTCTGGTCCTTCGATCTTCCCCTCTCCTCCCCTCTCACAGCGGGATTTTTTGAGGTCTATGATACTTCACTTCCCGTTGTGCCGATCCCCGACAGGTGTGGCCCCAAAACGATGGCTCTCTTATCGTGGAAGTCTCTTCCAAGGGCCAATACCAGAAAGTTTCGTCCCTCTCCACCCTGGCTTCTGCTCCCCTGGACTGCCTCCCCCACTCTTCTTCGAACACTTGTACAGGTATAGTCCATGCCCCACTTCTTTTAGAATTCTTGGAATACTTTGGAATACTTCTCACCCGCTTCTCTTCCTAGAAGATGATTCGCATTTACCGGCCCCTACGTATGGTTCAGGAGGCAAGGGTTCCATCTCCCTTATTGATTTTGACCTTTGCCAGTTCCCATTTACCCGAGAAAATTAGGGCCGGTTATCTCCGATTTCCGGTCCGCCGTTATATTCCCAAGCCACGCCGACGTTTTACTTGCCAGAGGTTCGGACGCGTCAGTAAGACGTGTCTAAGTTCCCCTGGTACTTGCGTCAATTGCGAGTGTCCGACACATGGTTTTTCCTGTTCCAATCCTCCGCGCTGTACCAACTGTAGAGATGACCACGCCGCCGCCTCCTCTTCCTGTCCGACCTACCTATTTCAGCGTGAGGTCCTGTCAGTCCGGAAATCTGACAAGGTCAGCTTCCAGGAAGCGAGGGCCTGTGTTAGATCCCGGTTCTTTCGCCCTGGGCTTTCCTTTACTCAGACTCTGTGTCTTTCCCACCCTGCTACCTCCCGTTTGACTCGAACTTTGGTCACTTCTGTACCGTCCTCCTCCTCATGCTGTTCTCGGCCAGACCAAGCCCCATCCGCCCGTCCCCCTATCCCGTCCTCTATATCGACCCTTGCGTCGTCTTCATCCCTCGTGTTCCCTTCTCCATCCGTCCGTTCCCCCAGAACTTCCAATTCCATTGTCCCCATCTGTTCCACCACAGTGGCATCTGGTCTATTTACTCTTCCTCCCTCCTCTGATCCCTCTTCCCCTACCCGCTCTTTTGTTAAACGACCCATCGCCAGCCCCTAGCTTTGGGCCCCTCTGCCGAGCTTCTTTCCTCTCACTCCCTTTTCCACCAGTTCTCTTCCTCCTGCCCTCATATCCCTCCCGCCTCCAGCGATCCCTCTCACTTTGCCGGCTCCTTTGAGTTCCCCTCTTTCCCTCAGGAACTTTTTGTTGACGATCTTTCTACTCTCCTCCTGCAGCTTCCTCCCCCCTTTCTCCTTCTGGGAAACTTCAACGCGCACCATCCTCTGTGGGGTGATACAGTCACCAATCAGCGGGGTGGCGTTGTGGTCTCCCTTCTCTCAACTACTTCTGGTTGCCTTCTCAACACCGGCACGTCCACAGATTTTCACCTCCAGACCCGTACATTTTCCTCCATAGAGCTTTCATTTACTTCTCCTTCCGCCTTCCTTGTTTTTTCTTGGTCTACCACTCCAGACCTTTACGGTAGTGATCATTTCCCCCTCCTCCTCCGTACGTCCCAGACTATCGGCTCCTCCGCTCTTCCTACCCGATGGTCTCTCGCTAAAGCTGACTGGCCTCTTTTCCACTCTGAAAGTCAAACCTCTGCAGCTTTGAGCAATTTTCCGACTGTCGATGCTGCCTCCACCTACCCCGCACCTCTGCCCCTTCGGTTCCATGGTGGACCCCGACATGCCCTCTGGTCGTTCGAGCTAAGAAGTCGGCCCTCCGTCTCCCGACACGATCACCGTGACTCTGCTTTCTTCCGACGTAAAGGTTTGGTTGTTCGCTCCGCTCACCTTTTTCAGACTCCCAATAATTTCCCCTATAACCGCCTTGTTTCAGTGTAGGAGCTGAGATCGGCGTTGGCTTCCTGCGGCAACTCTGCTCCCGGCCCCGACGGCATTCATTTTGAAATGATTCGCCACCTACACCCTTCTGGTTTTTTCTTTCTCCTCGCCCTCTACAATTGGATTTGGGTTGAGAGCACCTTCCCTTCATGTTGGAGGGAAGCAGTGGTGCTCCCCTTCCCTAAACCAGGTAAGGACTCGACATCTCCCCTCAATTACTGTCCAATAGCCCTCACTAGCTGCCTCTCGAAACTTATAGAGAAGATGGTTTCGGCGTCTGATGTGGCGACTAGAACGTCACAATTTACTTTCTCCTACACAGACCGGTTTTCGCAGGGGCTGTAGCACCACTGACATCTTAGTCCAGTTGGAGACTGCGGTCCATTTCGTGTGTCATTTGCAGAGAGGCGGCACCTTTAAGCAGTCTTTTTTATTTGGAGAAAACTTGTGACAGCACCTGGCGGTGATGGATCTGCCGAAAACTTTATCTCTTGAGTTTCCGAGGTTTTCTCCCTTCCTTTATCTCCAACTTTTTGTCTTCCCGTTCCTTTCGTGTTCACGTGGGAACCTCCCTCTCTTCTCTGCATTCGCAGGAGGAGAGGGTCCCCAAGGGGAGCGTCCTGAGCGTCGTCTGCTTCGCTTTATAGATAGACGACGTGGTGACGGCTCTTCCCGGGGATTACGGCCACCTTCTTTGTCGACGACCTTGGATTCGGTCTCCAGATGGGCCACAGATCACGGGTTTCGATTTTCCCCACCGAAAACGGTGGTGATGCACTTTTGTCGACGCCGCCGCTGCACTGCCATTCCTTCTCTCTCTCTTTATGGATCACCACTCCCCATCGTCCTCGAAACTAGATTTCTGGTTCTCCTTCTTGACTACCGCCTCTCCTGGATTCTCCACCTGAAGTCTCTGAAGGCTTCGTGCCTTCAGACTTGTACCCTTCTCAAGTTCCTCTCCTATACTGACTGGGGTGCTCACCGCCATACTCTTTGGTGGCTCTACCACTCCCTGGTCCAAAGTAAGTTGGATTATGGCTGTCAGGCCTATTCCTCCGCTCCTGCCTCCGCTCTGTGCATTCTGGACCCGATCCGCTCCTTGGGTGTGCACATCAGCACTGGCGCATTCCGATCTTCTCCTATCGTCAGCCTGTATGCAGATAGGGGCCATCTCCTGTTGGATGCCCACCGTACCTTGGAGGGTCTGAAATACCTCTTTCGCGTTCGGCAGTTTTCTCCCGGTTTTCCAATCCCTCTTCGGCCCTTCTATTGTGGCATGCTGGCATGCTTTGACCGTCATCCCCACTTCATCCGACCGTTTAATCTTCGAATGGACCTCGTCCTGCCTTCTCTTGGGGTGGAGGGGCGAGTGCTCTCCTCTTCCCACTCTAACTACCCCCGTGGATCTTTTATCCCCTCCATATTTGTTCCCTCCTTTCCACGGTACCGAAGTCACAGACCCACCCGTCCGCCCTTCGACAATTATTTCTACCCCATTCCTCTTCCCATGCTGACTATCCCAGTGTTCACTGACGGCTCTCACTCGCCATTTGGAGTGGGCTGCACGGCCGTCTTCCCATCGAAAATTAAATCATTATCCTTCCCCACAGCGGCTTCCAGCTTTACAACGGAACTATCGGCTATTCGTTTGGCCCTTCGGTTTCTTTCTCAGCTCCCTTTTGCATCTTTTATTATTTATTCTGACTCCCGTAGCACTCTTGAGGCTCTGTCCTCTCTTGTCTCTCCGCACTAACTGGTGCGACAGAGCCAGGATTGGCTGGTCCTTCTTTCATCACGCCTTTTGTTGGGTACCTTCCCACATTGTTGTCCGAGCAACGAACGCGCGGACGCTGCGGCGAGATAGGTGTCTTCCCTGCCTTTCGACCCTAACATGCCTCTCCCGGCGTCAGACTTTCCGAGGGTTTTCGGGGAAGCACTCCTTCGGCGGTGGCAGCGCCAATGGAGGACGTGTCCGGGAATTCCTTGAGGGCGTTGAAGCCCACGATTCGTCAGTGGCCTTCCTCCTATCAGCGTGATCGACGGTTAGAGACTGCTCTGATGCGCCAACGCAGCGGCCATACTCGTCTTACGTATCTACACCTTATGACGGGAGATATAGCCCCCTCCTTCCCTTGCGGCGTTCCTCTCCCCGTTTCATATTTGCTCTTGGTTTGTCCTGCCTTTGCCGTCGCTCGCTCCCAGTTCCTCCCTTTTTGCCCTCCAGGCTCCACTCTTACTCCACGCCCATACCAAGGTCCACGATGGCCAGAAAGGAGCTCGTTTCAAATGCTTCCTTGGGCGAATACGCTGGCTCGTCTTATGGAAATTGTGTTCTCTTCTGGTTCACTCGTCATTCTCTGAATTTTGCGTTTTGTTAAACCGTTTTTTGGTATGATCTTATTTCAGAGGTTTTTATGTTGGAATTAAATTTGTCGAAAGAATTTTTGACAGTAGCCAACCACGTGGCTGAAAAACTGACCCCAAAAAAATGTTTTATGCAGAACAGCCAGTCAGCTCTCAGCTCAGTCAGCTGTAAAAAAAACGCCATGTGGTTTAAGTCATATCAGTTGGAAACGAATCCAAACATCGGAAAGGTATATATATATGTGTGTGTTACAGGGAATCTGTGTAATTATGGATTTCATGAAATCTCTTAAATGTTCAGAGATTTCATGTAAGGTTAAGTCGTGATATTTTCGTTAAAACTAACGAAAATATCACGACATAACCCTACATGAAATCCCTAGCTACAGAGATTCACGGAAACATATATATATATATATATATATATATATATATATATATATATATATATATGCATATAACTGCAATGACCGCGCAGTATATAAATTTGCGAGGGTGCCCTCTCAGGGCATTGGTTTCTGCCCTATGTGGGAGAATTTCGATTTGTGATTGAGTGAGGTCCGTAGCATAATGGTAGAGCGTCCGACCGGCAATTGGAAGGCCCTGGGTTCGATTCCCGGGCGGTTCGCCTCATTTTTCATTATTCGTTATCTCTCCTCCTCGTGTGCAGAAACGTTCCTTAACACTTATGTCGTTTCTATTCATATATATATATATATATATATGTTTCGGCCACGCTGATTACAGATTTGACATCGGTTTTGTTCGAAAAACTATAGTTTTTATGATATGGTCAAATTTAGAAATTTTACTTTTTCGCCATTTTTAAGGCATTTTTCTGAGATAGCAAAAGTAATTTAAAGTGCGAAATTCAAAATGTCCCAAAACTGGGGTTTATTAGTAATGTTTTTATTGGTTAAAGCCCATTATTAAATATTTGTACACATTTGGTTTCTTATTTCTTTTTATAAAATGTTTTTTTTTATTTTTCAGATATTTCTACAGATCTACAGAAGCTAAGGCTAACAAAGACCCTAAGATCCACTCTAAGGCTAGCCCGAGAGAAAGGAGAGAGTAGGGGGTTAAGAGAAGAGAGGAGAATAAGGGGTTAAGTAAGGAGCAACACCTATCATTCGTGGGTTAACATTCATTCAGAAAAAGAGGGAAAAAGTCTCACCATCATCATCCGCCGGCCACTGCCGACAAGTCAGAAAAATAGTCGGAGAATATAGGAGAGGGGTGAAAGATGAAAAGAAGTAAAATAAGAACGCTTACAAACCATGCAAACACAGTCTTAACTCACTGTCATACCATGCAAACTACAAACATGCAAGAAAAGAGTTAGAGACATGCAAAGTAAGGAGGATAAGAAAAAAAAAAAAAGTAGGTAAAGTTAAACAAAAAGTGGGTTAGTTTACGCTATGAGCTACATCTACATTCGTGTTAGTCTAATTTTTTTTTTTTTTTTTTTTTTATTGCTGGCATCACGCTGGCATGTCACAAGCTGGCATTCATCGTCAACAGACACTCTACAGATTCATTTTTTTATGTTTGCGGCCATTTCATCAATCCAAAGCAAGTAAAGTACAAACTGACAGAGGAACGAAGTTTTGTACAGCATTTCACGCTTACTTTGGCATGCCCATGGGCGATCAAGATAAATCATGCGCACCTCACTTTTGCTGTGGAAGCTGCCGTTCCACATTAGAAGGGTGGCTGTGAGGTACTAGAAAAGGCATGCCACTTGCTATTCCTCGCATTTGGAGGGAACAAACCAATCGCCACGATGATTGCTACTTCTGCATGGTAGACATTTCACTCTACAAGAGAGGTAAAGGTCGAAAAAAATGTCCTATATCCAAATATCCCCTCTTCTATTGCCCCAGTCCCCCATTATGAAGATTTATCCGTTCCATGCCCACCCACCATGGAGGAAATATAAGAAACGCCTTTAATATCCTCCGATGTAGATGCTGACTTCGAGGCAAGCTCCAATACGTCACCCCATTTCCTCAACCAGAAAGACATAGACGACCTAGTCAGGGATATGAACCTTACGAAAATCAATGCAGAAATTATGACGTCCTGCCTTAAAGAGTGGAATCTTTTGGACTCAAGTGTCAAGATCTCTTTCTACAGGAATAGGCATTTGCGATACGCTTCTTTCTACTCCTGTTTTGCGTCGAGCTCTCTTTGTTATTGCTGTGATGTTAGTGGCCTTTTTGCTGAGATAGGAATTGAATACAGCCCTGCTGATTGGCGTTTGTTTATTGACAGTTCAACTAGAAGTTTAAAATGCGTCCTACTATATTATGGAAACACGTTTCCATCTATTCCTGTGGCTCCTTCGGTTGAATTGAAGGAAGAATATGAATATGTAAAGCAGTTGCTAGACAAAATAAACTACAGTGAACATAGATGGGATGTACGGTATATGGAGACTTCAAAATGCTAGGATTCTTGCTTGGACTACAGGGCGGTTACACTAATTATCACCAGTACACATTTGAAAACTTGTCGATCGATTTTTACAAACTAGTTGGTGATTCTATATAATTTGAGTGGGCTGATCTCAAAAATATAGTTAGTTTTTCCCTATCACGTATGGTTTTCTTACTACAGGGTGTGTCATAAATCCTCCCCCATTTATCCCCAAATGTGAACCATCTTATCGAGACCAACATTGGATTGCACATGCTAAACCATAAATTTTGTTATAGACTACAGTAACGCTTACATAATAATGTAGGGTAAATATATATAACAACCAGTCCCGTTCCCAGCAAAATACTCTCTCCCCTTCTCTCTCTTTCCTCTTCCAGTGCTGGTCACGTGCTCGACTATCCCATTCGCAGATGAAACATGGCATCTTAGTGTATCCTGATTGCTGCCCAAGTAACATGCAAAGGACTTTGAGATCCCCACACAATATCCATCTGTGATTTTGATACTGAATTTTTTCCAGAAGCAGTTTCATGTTATCATAGGTCTCTTTTAAATGAGTAGAATGGGCCACTGGGATTGATGCATATTTGTTACCGTTGTGCAGTAACACTCCTTTTAGACTGGTTTTAGAGGAATCTATAAACAACCTCCAGTCACTGGTTTGGTATTCGATGCCTAGCTTGCACACTAATCCTGTGATGTCCTTGCAAAATACCAAGGGACCATCTTCTTCGAAAAAAGGCACGAAGTCTTTCTCACGATTTCTGTACCAAGCGAAGTATGTGTCGGATGCCAATAAATTGTTCTCCTGCAATCTAGAGCCCAAAAGTTCTGCAGAGTCCTTAGGCAGATTCAAATCCCTGACTAAGTCATTTAGTTCGGCTTGGGTTAATGGTTTAGGAGGATCTCGGTCAGCTGTTGGCTGTTCATAGACATCATCATTGTCTGGATTTGGAGCTGAATCAGAATCTGAATTGTATTGATCCAGACTCTCGGGTGGGCGGGGAATAGGAACTTCTGGACCATGGGGTACCGGCCTTATTGCAGATTGAAGACGGGTATTGAAGGCTCTCTTTATTCTTTGCATTATAACCTTTAACATTGCAAGAACAGAAGTAGCAGTCGTCGGTATGGTTTCTAGGCTCGCGCCATACCATAGGGATCCCAAATGGCAAACTTTTCTTTTTACCTTTGCTCCAATTCCTTAGTGCCGCAACACACGTAAGACAAACCTTGTGTGGAGCCCAACTTTTGTCTTGATCTCCTAAATATAACAAAATATGTCTGGACTATGGGTACATCCTCTAGAAGCCATTATTAAAATTTTAAAGACGTAATGTTAGAATTATCTATCTGAAAAATATGAAAAAACGAAATTAATTAAAGATAAAAAAAGTTAAAAATTGCAAAACGCCCCAAAATTGTTTTGCTAATAACTTAAAACTGTGGGTGATAGAAAAAAACTGGTAGCATTTTTTAAATCAGCGCAGCGAACTGCTTCAGAATCACAACTCAAAATAAAGAAATCGATTTTCATGCAGACCTGTGTTATTCGTGTTTCCTCTGCCTTTGGGACAGCAGAACAGATGGTGAGCACTTTGTCAGAAAGGAATGGCCCGTAAGAAATTAGCTTAATCAGGGCAAACACAATGTTCTTATAGCCCTTAAAGCCCTTGTTCCAACAGACAAACTTTTGCTACCCCCGCTGCATATCAAGCTTGGTCTTATTAAACAATTCATCAAAGCTTTGGATGCTGAAAGTGATGTTCTTTATCATATACGTTCAATGTTTCCCAAACTTTCTGAAGCTAAAATCAATGGAGGCATATTTGTTGGGCCTCAAGTCAGACGCATGTTAGCATCTAAAGAGTTAGAAGAAGAAATGACAGCTCTTAAAAAAAATGCTTGGCAGTCATTTCGGCTTGTAGTCCATGGATTTTTAGGTAACAAGAAGAACGACAACTACAAAGAGCTAGTAGAAAATCTACTCAAATATTTTCAAAGGTTAGGTTGTAGAATGTCCCTGAAGTTACACTATCTGGGATCGCATTTAGAATTCTTCAGACCAAATTTGGGTGACGTAAGTGATGAACATGGTGAACATTTTCACCAAGATATCCAAACCATGGAGAGGAGATATCAGGGAAAATGGGACGAAGCTATGATGGGCGACTATATCTGGTGTTTCAAACGAGAAAATCCACGGGACCTCAAGAGAAAAGTCGCTCAAATGTACATTTTTAAGCATTATCCGTTTAGATTTGTGAGGATATTTGTGTGCATATTATATTTGGGTGCATTATATATATATTATATATGCATTATTATACATTATATATACATTATATATCTTTAAATATGAAATATATTTATTTTCCTTTCCTTTTCTTCATTGTGATTTTGCTTTCTGATAAGCCACGAGGTACAAAAAATAGATTACGGTTTTTAGAAGAAACTAGTTTTCACGAGAAAACTAATGCGATTTTTTAATTCAGCGCACGCAAAAATATAAAGAAACACCAAAAAAATAAGATAAACACAAATTTTCCAAAAAATGTTTACATAGTATTATTTTCCCCCTTTTATCGTATATCACTGTGAGTAGTAAAGTAAGGAGTAGTTCAGGGGGAATGCTTTTTGTGTGTGTTTGTTTATGTGGTCTAGGAAGACCAGTGTATTCGGTGGCCAACCACAAAAAGGCTTAAGACGTGGCATGAGGCCACTCCTTCAACTTAGGTTCCTTGCGGTGAATTTTCAAATTTTTAATATTACTTCCATATATTTTTGTTCGGCGAACCATATTTGCAATGAGTGAAACCTCTCACTCTTATTTCTTCTTGAATTTGTAGGTTATGTTTAATGCTGAAGTAACCGTTTTGTAATATATCTCGCGCTTTTCGTTTAGGAAACGGCTGTAAAAAGGAAATTCGTTTTTATTCGTGAATTATTATTTTTATAATATCAGATTTATTTACTAATTTGTATTTGCAATACGACCACCCATCGATGATAACACTGGTCAACAACAATTTTGTCACAAGGGTTTTGATGGGTGTTCTAAGTGTACTTTTTCATGCTGAATCTAAATATGAAATCAGATTTTTTCTATCAGGCTTAGTTTACTTATGACGCTATGTTCATTTTTTCCTCATTTAGCATGATCACCGGATAAAAAAATAATAACATATTATATATAATTAAGTATATAACAATATTATAATATAAAACTATAAAAATAATAAATATAATAATATATTATATTAATTAATATAACTATAATAAAATATATTAATATTAATATATATGTTGTATTAATTTTTCTGTAAAATTAGTACAATTTATTCCTTTGGGGAGAAAGTTCTGATAATGCTGGCAGGATAAATTTGGTCAGAGCAGCAGACTGTGCAGGTTGAAACATGTTTGTACCTGTTCAGACATGAGCCTAGTTTCTGTGGGTAGAGCAGCTCCAAGTCAGTCTGCTTGTAAATGTCACAGTGTTAACAGCTAGTGTCTGTTGCTTCTTGTTAATTTTACACCAGTGTTGTATTCATATAGATGTTTTGTAATGCCGCGGAACTGTCTGAATCATCCTAATTCCTTTTGTTATGTATGTCGTGATCTAACTTTAAAATCCCAGAAACGTAACTTTACACCATTAGTAAAAAAATGCCATGAACTTTATTTCGGATGTAAAGTAGGCGATCAGGACAAGAGTTGGGCCCCTCACATTTGTTGTGTGACATGTGTAAGACTACTTACAGGATGGCTAAACGGTTCACGTCACATGCCATTTGCTATTCCAATGATTTGGATGGAACCCAAAGATCACACAACAGACTGCTATTTCTGCCTGGTAAATACAAAGGGGATCACTTCAAAAACAAAGAGCCTTATGAAATACCCTAATCTACCGTCTGCAATGAGACCAGTTCCCCACAGTGCTCAACTTCCAGTACCAAATCCTCCTGAACATGTAAGTTTAAGTGATGAGGAATCAAACGTAGCTGTAGCATATCACGAGGAAAAAGATGAAGACATTTCTGATCCAACATTCCAGGCTACCTGTCCCTCCAATGAACCACATTTACCGTCACAAGGAGATCTAAATGACCTAGTTCGTGATTTGAAATTATCTAAGAAGCAGGCTGAACTTTTAGGTTCAAGATTAAAGGGTTGGAATCTACTGCAACGTGACACTAAAGTTTGTTTTTTCCGCAGCCGCCATGATGAATTCAAAGAATGGTTCTCCCGTGAAGATGGACTTGTGTTTTGTAAAGATGTTAATTCAGTCATGGGGGCTCTTGGTCATGAACATAACGTGGATGAGTGGCGATTGTTCATTGACTCCTCAAAAGTCAGCTTGAAAGCAGTCCTTCTTCACAACGGAAATAAATTTCCTTCTGTACCTATTGCACATGCTGCAAACATGAAAGAGTCATACGACAACATGAAGTTGCTTTTAGAAAAGTTTCAGTATCAGAAATATAAGTGGAATATCTGTGGAGATCTGAAGGTCATTGCACTTTTGCTAGGGTTGCAGCTAGGTTACACCAAGTACTTGTTTTTTATGTGAGTGGGACAGTAGGGACAAGCAAAACCACTACGTTAAGAAGGATTGGTCAAAACGCACCTCACTTGTTCCAGGCAAGAAAAATGTTGTGAATAGTTCACTTGTTGACCCTGAGAAAGTGTACCTTCCTCCTTTGCATATCAAGCTTGGACTTATGAAAAACTTTGTTAAAGCGATGGATAAAGCGCAAACAGGATTCACATACTTGAGAAATAAGTTTCCCCGGATCAGTGATGCCAAGATTAAAGAAGGCATTTTGTAGGCCCTCAGATCAGAGAATTGTTAAGAGATGAGAGATTTGAAGGAGAGTTGAATGAAGTTGAGAAAGCTGCGTGGCAGAGTTTCAAAAGTGTCTCACAAATTTTTGGGAAATCACAAGGCCGAAAACTATCCTGAAATAGTAGGAGATCTTCTTAAGTCTTACCAAGCAATGGGGTGCAATATGTCATTAAAGGTTCATTTCTTGTACTCTCACTTGGACTTTTTTCCGGAAAACCTGGGTGCGGTAAGCGACGAACATGGTGAGCGTTTTCATCAGGATATTTCTGCCATGGAAAACCGTTACCAAGGCAAATGGAGCCCAGTATGCTGGCTGACTATTGCTGGACTCTTAAGAGAGACATGCCTGAGGCAAAGCACAGCAGAAAATCAAAACAAGCTACTTTTTAAACTACAGGTATGTCTTTTCGATCATATTTTAATAAGTATGTAACTATATGGGTTTTTAAAAATTAAATTGCATGTCACACAAAAACCAGACCTGATAGAGAAATTTCACAAACTTATTTGGATTCAGCACAGAAAATACTATAAGAATAAGGTATTTTCATTCTTGGGACACGAAAAACATTTTTTTTTGTTGCCCAGTGTTATTTGTGAATTTATAAAATTTGTGTGTTTGTTGAACAGCTGGGCATTCTCCTTCAGTCTACAGATCTACAGATCTACAGAAGCTAAGGCCAACAAAGACCCTAAGATCCACTCTAAGGTTAGCCCGAGAGAAAGAAGATAGTAGGGGATTAAAAGAAGAGAATAAGGGGCTAAGTAAGTAGAAAAACTATTATTCGTGAGTTAACATTCATTCAGAAAAAGAGAGAGAAAGACTTGCCATCATCATCCGCCGTCCATTGCCGACAAGTCAGAAAAATAGTCGAAGAGAATAGGAAGGGGGTGAAAGATGAAAAGAAGTAAAATAAGAACGCTTACAAACCATGCAAACACAGTCTTAACTCAAAAAAACTGTCATACCATGCAAACTACAGACATGCAAGTAAAGAGAAGAGAGAAAAAAATGAAGAGTTTAACAAAAAGTGGGTTAGCTTACCGTACGAGCTATATCTAAGTTCGTGTTAGTCTAATTTTCTCTTTTAATAATATAAATTTAACGCTGGCATATTACACGCTGGCATATCACACGCTGGCATATCACACGCTGGCATTAGAAAAAGTTCAAAATGGCTCCCTCTGCAAGAAAGATTATGGCCACCATCTTCTGGGACATGAAAGGGGTGATTCTGCTGTACATTATGAAGAAAGGACAAACAATCAACTCAGAGGCATATATTGCTACCCTACTGAGACTCCAGAGACGTAGAAAGCGAGTTCGACCGGAGAGAAAACTGGAAGACTCCTTCTTTTGCACGATAACGCAAGACCACACAGCAGTTTGCAAACAAGAGAGGCCATCATAAAAATGCGCTTGACTGTGTTACCCCATCCTCCATACAGCCCGGATCTGGCACCTTCAGGCTTCCATTTGTTTGGGCCAATGAAGGATGCTATTCGTGGAAGAAAGTTTCAGAGTGACGATGAGGTTGTTGAGGAGGTTAAGAGGTGGCTCCAGCGGAACCCAGCTGACTTTTACCAGCAAGGAATAAAGGCCCTTGTTTCGAGGTAGAGGAAAGCCGTAGAAAAGGATGGACACTACATGGAAAAATAAAAACTTGTTAAAAAGGTATGTAACTACTTATGCACAAAATTTCTAAAACTTACAAGGAAAATTGGAAAGAAAAAAAAAAGGTGGGGCAAAATATATTGAGTGGCCCTCGTAATAATAATAACATTCATCATTGAACGACTCCGAACACTGATGGGTAAAAAAATAATTTATAAAGTAAATACATAAAAAAAAACAAATATAAAAATTCTAATAAAGACAACAGTAAATACTAAATCATAAATCATGGATTAATCTTAATTCTATGCATTACAATGTATCGTACCACTGAAGCAACCTCCGAGTCGTTCTAGAAATTGTGTTGAACAAACATTTGCGAAACTAATGACAGGTGTTCCTGTTTTTCATACATTTAACTGTTCTGATATTTGCCTGTGAATGAATGGATAGTAAATATGAATTTTCATTACATTCAGAGTAAATTGAGCGAAACTTCTAAAAAAAAAAAAAAAAAAACTTTTTTTTTCCATAATCTGCTTGGTAAGTGGATTTACTCATGTTTGGGTCATTACTATAGCCACAAAACGTTTATACAGTATATGGTTTTATTTTGAGTGACTGGAATAATTCCGTATAAGCTGATTTGTGAGTAAGGAGGGAGTTGTTTCCAATCTTTAACGTAGCTTTTGTCGCATATTATTTGTGAATTTATAAAATTTATATGTTTGCTGAATAGCTGGGCATTCACCTTCAGTCTACAGATCTACAGATCTACAGAAGCTAAGGCTAACAAAGACCCTAAGATCCACTCTAAGGTTAGCCCGAGAGAAAGAAGGTAGTAGGGGATTAAAAGAAGAGAATAAGGGGTGAAGTAAGTAGAAAAACCCATCATTCGTGAGTTAACATTCATTCAGGAAAAGAGAGAGAAAGACTCGCCATCATCATCCGCCGGCCATTGCCGACAAGTCGGAAAAATAGTCGAAGAGAGTAGGAAGGGGGTGAAAGATAAAAAGAAGTAAAATAAGAACGCTTACAAACCATGGAAACACAGTCTTAACTCAGAAAAAACTGTCATACCATGTAAACTGCAGACATGCAAGTAAAGAGAGGATCGAAAAAAAAATGAAGAGTTTAACGAAAAGTGGGTTAGTTTACGATACGTGCTACATCTAAGTTCGTGTTAGTCTAATTTCTTTTAATAATATAAATTTAACGCTGGCATATTACACGCTGGCATATCACACGCTGACACATCACATGCTGGCATGCCACACGCTGGCATCAATCGTCAACAGACTCAAACCTCGACTATCACCCCCAGAGCTCCTGTTGCTAATTGTTTTATTATTTTAAACGACGTTAATATTTTTAAAATGCGTATCTAAACAGTTTTTAGACATATTAGTGCTGGTAGAGTTCACGACGGATGCGGGAAGATTATTCCATTTATCAATTACTTTAAACGTAAAAAAGTTTTTAGCGATGTTAGTAATGAAACGCCTACCACGTAATTTAAATTCGTTATTACGAGTATTGCTATTATCGAAAATGAACAATTTATCAAAATTTACGTTATCGATTTTATTAACGATTTTGGAAACTTCAGTAAGCTCCCCCCCCCCCCTTTATCTCCTAGTCTCGAGTGAATGCAAGTCTAACTCTTTAGTCGTATCTTCGTAAGACTTGTCGCGTAGTGACGGAATTAGCTTCGTGGCGCGTCGCTGAACCCTTTCCAACCTATCAATATCCTCAGTAGTATCCCCGCGTTAGGGGAGAAGTTGGGGTGTTCTGAAATCCTGCCCCTGGAGGTGCCCCCTCGAAGGCCTTCGCCTCCGTTATAAGAGGGCCCCCTTCCGTAAGTTCCTGACCTATGTATGGGGCCTCGCAGGTCTTAATGAAGGGCACTTTCCCCTTGATGGGCCACTTGAGGGGGCCCCCCTCCCCATTGTGGTGGGAAAATTTTTTTAAATTTTTAAAATCTAAAAAATTAAAAAGGATTCATCTTCGCCTTCCTTCACGAGAAAAAAAGCCTCCTGTGGGGTTCTTTCACGGTCTTTCATGAGACAAAAACAAACAAACAAACAGACAAACAAACCTCAAAACATACAATGACTTGTATTGTATTCTCAAAGCATATTATTACATTCTAATACTACATCACCTCTTCAAATGTAATTCCATTTTACAATGTTAACAAATTGCAAACATCACAAAAATAAAATCAGGTTAAACACGTTTTAAATCAAAAACAGTTTTCTTTGTTTAATATCTGTATTATGAAAAATAGAATAAAGATTTATTATTTTAATTTAAATAAGTTAATTTCTCTCTTTTCTAACGGGAAACTGATTTATTTTCATCAGCTCTGAAGCTCAACTACAAGAACTTTTTATAAATTCATAACACATGCTTAATTGTTTATTTTTAAATATGTAGTTTTCTGTTATTTACAGCGATATATAAATATCTTCTGGTAGGTAAACTACTAATTTTACTGCACATCAAATTTAATTTCGTTATAAAATTTTAAAAAATTCTTTCAAGGTAACATTCATCATCAACAGCAAATATTATCATAGCTAATATTATATATATATATATATATATATATATATATATATCAACCCTTTTAAAAAGACTAGGATGAATGCGAATACATGGATTATATATTTCATAAATTCAAATATTGATATCTTCCTTCATATATATATATATCCAGTTAACCTATAACGGCTGTTCTATTCCATGCATGAAAATACATTTCAATAACTCAGCCTAGTCATGCATATTCGGATAGATTCAAATACTGAATCATCAATTCCTTCTTTAATCATCCACTTAAACATTATTATCATTATCATTATTATTATTTATGTACAAGATCATTTAAATTAAACATTTGATTTCTACAAATCAGATGGAAAATAAATCTTTTAACGTAGCACCACGTGTACATTATACTGTTTAATGCTCCTATTTTATTTCCTATAACCCTATTAAGTTTATGATCATCATCGTAACATTAGTAATATGTAATATACACACACAAACACAAACATATATATATATATATATATATATATATATATATATATATATATAAATAAAACCAGATAAGGTGGTTTGTCCTGAAAATCAACTTTCTTAATATTTCCAATTAATAGTAAACGACTAGTGAGTTTTACATGGTATAACTCTTGTATTTAACATCGTAGCAGAGATTGTTGACTAAAAAATAGTCCTAAATCCACTATTCTAAATCCATGTATTCTCTGTGATATATATATATATAATATATATATAATATATATATATATATATATAGAGTATGTATATATATATATATATATATATATATATATATATATATATATATATATATATATATATAATAGAGTATGTAATATATATATATATATATATATATATATATATATATATATATATAATATATAATATATACAGTATATATATATATATATATATATATATTTAGGAGTAACAGTAGTTTAAAACTTATTTTCATTTCTACATATCTGTCTAGGTAAGCATTCACCACATCGAAGTTGGTATGTAACATATTTGAAACAACCAAATGTACCCAAAGGTTGTCTGATGTATGAGTGTGCAAAAACGATTACTCTTTAATAAACACCAAAGTACAGGGGTTAGACAAAATAATATGAACACCCGCCGATTTCACCGGTTATCTTTACGGACTGCTCAGACACAAAGTAAACGGTCAGTCAAATGACTGGCAAACCTATTTAAATGCGTAACAGAGAGTGTATACGTCATGTTATAACTCTCACGTTGTTTTTACAGATCTGAGTGAATTATGAATTAGCAGTTATGAAAGACCTGTCAGACTTCCAAAGAGGGCAAATTGTCGGAGCGCGGATGGCTGGTGCATCGGTGACGAAAACCGCTCAGATATTCAATGTATCCAGAGGAACTGTCTCTATGGTCATGTCTGCATACCAAAACCATGGAAAGACAAGCACCGACAAATGCAACAGTGGACGCAAGAAGAAGCTGTGTGATCGAGACCGCCGGGTGCTAAAGCGCATTGTGACAAAGAACCATAAGACCACAGCTCCAAAAGTGACTGCAGAGCTTAACCAGCATCTTGCAAGCCCGGTATCGACCAGAACTGTACGTCGCGAGCTCCATGGAGCTGGATACCGTGGGAGGGCTGCAATTGCCAAACCCTTCCTTTCGCACATCAACATTGAGCGGCGCAGAAAATGGTGTAATGACCATAAGAATTGGTCAATGGACCGGTGGAAGAATGTAGTCTACTCCGACGAATCCTCCTTTACGCTATTTCCATGTTCCGGTCGAGTTTATGTCTGGAGACAGCCTAAAGATGCTTATGACCCCGACTGCCTGACCCCAACCGTTAAGCATGGAGGCGGATCTGTGATGGTTTGGGCAGCAATATCGTGGAATACTCTTGGCCCAGCTGTAGTACTGCATGGTAGGGTTAACGCCCAGGTCTATCTGTCAATATTGGCTGACCAGGTCCATCACATGGTCCAAACGCTGTTTCCCAATGGCGGCGCCGTCTTCCAGGATGATAATGCACCAATCCACACCGCTGGGGTCGTTAAAAACTGGTTTGAAGAGCATGTTAGTGAAGTAGAACGCTTGGATTGGCCTCCACAATCCCCGGATCTTAACATTATCGAGCATCTGTGGTGTCAGTTGGAGCAGCAGGTCAGAAGCCGATTCCCACCGCCGGCGTCTTTGGAGGAACTGGAGCAGGGTTTGCTCGAAGAATGGCTCAGGATTCCTCTAGCCACTGTCCAAAAGCTGTATGAATCAATTCCCCGACGCATTGCAGCTGTTATTGCCGCTAAAGGAGGACCAATTCCATATTAAGAATAAAAACCGCCATTTATCAAGGTGTTCATATTATTTTGTCCAACTCCTGTAGCTCGTACAATGTGTACAGCTATGCAAATATTAATCAACAACCATATTACCATCATTACGATTAAATTACACTGAAACAATCAGTGTATCAAATGAAAATTTTCACTTAAAACATATTATTAACTATCATCCAATAACCTCATTTCACGTATGTACCTGATCATCGATAAACAGTTAGATAGGTAAGCACCCAGACGTTATAGGTATTTAGGTTATGAATCTGATTAATCAGTTAATAATTTTTTCGAATTTAATCATTAATTAATCAAAATATATTTTTTAAAATGATGGGAAATTATTAAATTTCCTCATAATTTCAGTAACATTCTACCTTAAATTTTGTGATGTATCATTTGAATTTGGCACCTTCTTGCATGTATAATTTGTCTAATCCGCCCATGCCTAATTTCTTGAACTATAAAACAAACTAAATATTTGAGTAAAATGTTTTCTTCGGTCTTATCGCACGCAGCAGAAACAATAAAGCTCTTTCTCACTCTTTTCCGAAGCATTTAATTTGTATTCATATTAATCAGTTAATCATTGATTAATTAGAAAATGTCTTTATTCATCACTTTTTCCTAAAAAATTATTAATTTTCCATGCCCTACTCTAGATACAAACAAATTGGAGTGCTGAGTCGTTAAAAATTCAGATTTCAGAAATGGAAAATCTGATTATCATGTGAGGTCTGCGAGTTCAGAATTCTGTGAACCTACATTATATATATATATATATATATATATATATATATATATATATATATATTATTAGACCTGAAGATGATTAACTTTAATTGGCAGCTCTTTATCTTTCAAAAGTATTACTTGATGTTAAATTTCTGGTTATGGAGGAACGAACACACTATAAATTTATCTTTTCTCGTCTTTGTCTCTCATCTTGTACTTTTCCTTCCTGCTGGAAGTTCGCGTTCATTCAGCCTCTCTCAAAGAAGGAGACCGCTCTCAACCCTCCATCGAATGACCAAATGCTTTGGTTTCTTGCCCTTCCAAATTTTTAATCTATCATTACTAGGAAGATTCTTAAACACCTCTCTTCACACAATCTTCTTCCAGATCGTCAGTATGGATTCCACACCACAAGGGACGCACTACTGGTGATCTTTTTGCATATCTCTCTGACTGTTGGTCATCCTCCTTTCTGGGTCTCGGCGAAACTTTCGCTATTGCGTTAGACATATCAAAAGCTATCGATAGATTCTACCACAAATCTTTAATTGTCAAAATGTCCCACCCACGGTTTCTACCCTATCTTTACCTTCATCTCTAATTTCCTTTCTGGACGAACTATTGCTGCAGTTGTTGTTGGTTACTGTTCTTCTCCTAAAGCTATTAACAGAGGTGTTTCTCAGAGTTCTGACCGCTCAACCACTCTCTTCCTTTTATATATTATTGATCTTTTAATTCATACTTCCTGTCCTATACGCTCCTACATTACAAAAGCCATCCTGTAATAAAAAGTTTACAAAAAAAGTATTTATATAGTTCTACCAAAGTGGAGGGCTTGCTAGTTGAAACTGATTCTTCCTTCAAGAAAAACTTCTTAAGCCCTTTTACCAAACCTGTTAATATATATATATATATATTATATATATATATATATATGGGAAAGAACTCAGAATGGTCCCCTGAGTTTTTTATGATACACACAGACCGTGCATGGAACAAGGAACTCTTCTGGGATAATTAAATCCACTATAGTCCGAATAAGTAATGGTAAATGACAAATACCATAGTTTTTCTTTTTCATGATGCTAGCCCGACGTGGGCAACGGGTCACTCGCAAAGAGGTTCCATAAATATAGCTTCCCTCACCATCTATCTGCAAAGCAGACAGGATCCAGCTTTGGGACATGGATCTAGGGTTTAAAGCAGCCTAGCCCTGCAATCTGACGTGAAGACAGCGAGTATTTTGCTTATATTGAGGTTCTAAATGTAGCAGGGCTAGGCTGCTTTAAACCCTAGATCCATGTCCCAGAGCTGGATCCTGTCTGCTTTGCAGATAGCTGGTGAGGGAAGCTATATTTATGGGACTTCTTTGCGAGTCACCCGTTGCCTGCGTGTCGGGCTAGCATCATGAAAAAGAAAAACTATGGTATTTGTCATTTACCATTAATTATTCGGACTATAGTGGATTTAATTATCCCAGAAGAGTTCCTTGTTTCATGCACGGTCTGTGTGTATCATATATATATATATATATATATATATATATAATATATATATTATATATATATATTATATATTAGGGTGGGGTGAAACGCAATTCTTCGTGGAATATTTATTTGCTTTACCTATAATTTGCTGTATTGGGTTCTATAGATGACATAAAGTGATATAAAAGAAAAATCAATTTTGCCCTACTAGCCCATTTTTGAGAAAAACAAGATGGCCTTGAAAACTTGAAAAATATGCATCCAGTTAAAAGACATTATAGAATAAAAATGATTCAATACAAAAAATTACATTAGAAAGTGCCCTTTTATAAATTATTTTGTCAATTTTAAATTTTATCAAAATTTACCCCGGTAAATATCACATATAAATAACTTTTTTCTAAATAAATGAAAAATTCTTTGATGACCGAAGTATATTACTTTGATAATAGTTAATAACCTTATATAATTTTGAATATTCAATCTATAATCTACAACAACACTAATCAACGAAAGAAATTATTGACATTTTCTTACCACAATTGCAGAAACATATAATTAATACACTTCCAAAAAGATCCCTTTTCAAAA
The DNA here is from genome assembly GCA_023014485.1 of Bathynomus jamesi. NCBI lineage: Eukaryota > Metazoa > Arthropoda > Malacostraca > Isopoda > Cirolanidae > Bathynomus > Bathynomus jamesi. The sequence continues at coordinate 411,238 of JAJOZX010001013.1, forward strand.
ATCGTGAAGTGTTTGCTTTTATGAAATTTTGGTGAATTATTTCAGTCTCTAATTAAAAGCTAATTGTCAAAAAGTGAAGTCATTTCTTTCTTGGTTTCCATACATGGCAGCAATGAACGAGACCTAATTCTTGCTCTCATAAATCCATCACGGGATTCTTGGGAATATACAGATGAGGCCGCATCAGTGACAAGTTTTATTGCCCTCTCGACACTTTGTGAATGAAGTGGATAATTGGGTAGGCACAGTTTTTAACCCTAAGTGCATTGAGTTCAATATTTGTGAGCACCATAGTGAGGGGAGGTTCAGTCAGCATTTCTTTTGACCAGTAAATAATATCATCCCATGCGTTTGCGTTGAAATTTATCTCAGGAACCTTAAATTCTCTGATATCGAACCAGCTTGGTCCATAATTTGTAACAATGAAGAAAATTATTGAATAAAGAGCAAATGAAGGAGTTTTCTCTGCAATGTATAGGCGGCAGACACGATTTGCTAATGTCAGCCATCGAGAATGGTTCAGTGGTCTTGGTTTTGTATTTTCCAAATCTTTTGGGACATTCCCACTTCTTATAGCCACAACAATTTTGTACAAATACTGTTGATCTTGGCTAAGATCATCGATAACCTCTTCTGATATGTGTATTAAATCAATGCCTTCTCTAATTGGTTTGAAATTGACTGCAGGTATTTTTTCACATTCTTTCAGTGCTACTCCGATTTTTCCAGTTAAACATGTTGGAACTTTTGCTTTACCATCAAAATGTTCAAATAAGTGTCGAAGGGGATGTTCATTTGTATGCAGCATACAAATGTTCCATTCTAACGGTTTCTTTAGTTTTTCTTCTATGAGGTGGATGATCCCACCCTTGGCATATGTGTTGGTATTTGTACTGTCACATCCTATGAGACGAATGCTCTCATTAATAGCTGACTCTTGAAAGAAGGAGAACAAACTATCAGTTATATCTTGAGCTTTACCAGAAGAAGGAACTACATGGGTTAAATATTAATTTCCTGGCTCAGACACCAAAATATAGTGTTCCTCTCTAATGGAGTCTCCGTACCATTTGTTTCCTTTCTTCACCTTCACCAAAGTCTTGTCCTTTCTTCCGTCAAAAAATATAGCAGATATGACAGCAGGATTAGCTTTACTTTCGATCACCAAACTTTTTCTCATTTTCTCTCTTTCCCGTCGGATTTTGTTCTTGTCAATCAAAAGCGTACTATCTTCTTTAGTGATTGCTCCATAATCAACTTTAGTTGATTATGGAGCAATCACTAAAGAAGAGCTGCTGCTCTAAATCACTAAAGAAGAGCTGCTGCTCGATCTGAAATTCCAAATCTATCGGCTTCCATCGCTACAGTAGGCAATGGAAGTCTCATTTTACCTTGTATGGCAACTGACTCATAGTCTGATTCACTCTGATGTGGTTGTAATTCATATTGTGTGGAAGTACTCTCTACATCTGAAAAACACTCTATTTCGGTTAAAATATGAGAGTCCTTCATTTCTCTTCTTCTTTTAACCATTCCTTCTTTTGTCCGCAATTTCCTAGACTGCATTTTTGAATTCTTTTTGCCATGACTTTATCATTACTTTATCATGACTTTTCATTGTACGCGTCGATCGCTGATCCTGTAAAAACAGAAGCTCTTCTTTTGGTACCTTCAGTTCTCTTCGACAGGTGCATCTTATGTGAACATCTTCGCAGCTCTCAGGACAGCCAAAGTTTTGATGGGAGATAAAAGTACATTTACAGGCACTGATATCGAATAATTCTTCCAAGGTGTCATTAAAATTTTCTCTCATTTTGACACTACTTTTTGATCTACTAAGATCGTTTGCTTTGCCGATGAACCGCCTTAATTTGATATAAACTGATTTGTCAGTTATTACAGGAATTGAAGCTTTTTTCCAAATACAGGGTATATCTTCAGTAATTTTGTGGAAAATATCAGAGCTATGTGAAGTCACTGAAGTGGCTTCTTTTAAAAGAACATGGTATTGGCCCACCTGTTTATTTGTTGGCAATGTTGTAAGAGGAAGCTCTTGTGCGGTTCCAAATATAAAATGTGGTTTTGATTGACTCCATGTAGCTCTAATGTTTGAAGTAGAAACCATATTTATTACTAATTATCAGAAATTACCAATTCCAAATCCAACAAAAACCTGAAAAATAAAATTTTCATGAAACATCTGAAACATTTATATGAGGTAGAAAATGTGAAATAAACAATTTTTGCTTCAGCAAATGTTTTTGTAAAAATAATACTTTTCGAGTTATGAAGCGTATAATGACTGGTTGGCGGCCATTTTTTTGGGGGGAAAAATGGGGTACTTAGGATGAATTGAAAATTTTTTAATTCTCATATTCTTTTTTATCACCCTTCAATCCACCTTATTACCAGTGAAGCAATAGTTGAAATTTTTTCACCCCACCCTTATATATATATATATATATAATATATATATATATATAGTATGTATATATATATCTCGCAATCATCAATTTTTCAAATCTGAGCTAAAAGAAACAAATCTAACCTTAATGTATACAAAGTTAATATTTTTATTTTACCCTCTAAATTAAAGGCTTTTCGTAATTCACATATTAATTTGTGTTGTCTTTACATTTTCTCAGTCGCTTCGTCGGCTTAACATTATCAATTGTTCTAGTATTCTACCATTACAGACTTTTACAATCAAGAGTGCAAAACAACTCTTTAATAAACTATTTTCATGAGTACTTTAATTGTACAAAGCCCTAGCTACTTACAAGGTTTCTCCTCAAAAATGATAGCAGCTACCCTTAGTGAAATCATACATTACAGATGACGTAACAAGTGCGCTCCTAATCATACCTATACTGAATCATGTCAGCTACACATTCAGCTGTAGACCCATCGACCAAACATTCCTATTATATAAGTAGCCCAAAAGATATCTTATTACTTATAAATCTTGGAGTTCTTAATAATTGGCAATGAAGATCTTTAAATTTTCAACCTCTTTTTTCCAGCTCAATTACGTACGAGACTACTAAACGAACGCTCACTATAGGTAATTGGGGGTGGCATCACTATAATTAACTTTGCTTATGTGATCACAGAGGAGATAAGAGATTTACTAGCCAGGTGTCAGTGATTGCATGTATGTAACTACATCACGTAGGATCATCTATTCAAGGGTACCCGTGAGTACGAAGTTGGTACTGAAAAGGACATTATAATGAGATCGAGAGCTTCATAATCTAACTTTCTGTAAAGATCTGCAGGAGTTTGGTGGTCTTCCGATGGAACACAATCCTCTTCTAGCCTAGCTGGAACCCTTCTAAATCGAGGAAGTGAAGGCATATCTACTGCCAGGAAGTACCTAGTGATAGTACTATCTTCCAGAAAAGGTTAAACCCTTCATCATTACGCATATTTCAAAGAGTTTAACAGTCATACCAGCACTAGTATATATATATATATATATATATATATATATACAGAGCTGATTTAACTATTCTCTGAACAAATTACGACGAGTTGTATATTTAATAGATAGCTAAATATACAATATAAAACACAAAAGCATGTGCAGCAGACACACGTACCTTATCACTCTAGCGATTAAGTTGACAATAAATTTGAATTCGGCAATCATTTTATGAGAAAGATCACTAGTTCAGCCCACACAACCCTAGAACAAATGAAAGTATGTATTTCTTAAAAAGTTTGACCAATAAAATAGCGGAACCCAGGAACAAGCCCTATGGTTTAGTTGAATACTGGTCAGTCCAAAGTCTGACTAGTCTGAACGCCTCCGAAGATCTTGTTATAGTTGACCGTCCTCTGTTGACAGTAGCTTAATAGTGAATTTCTTCTAGGATTCATTTCAACATAGCACTTGGTAAATCATTTACACGTAACTAAAACACAAATCTCTCTCTCTCTCTCTCTCTACACACACACACACACACACACACACACACACACACACACACACACACACACACACACATACATACATATATATACATATATATATATGATGAATAAAACCACGAAGGAAAGGAAACACACAATGGTGCTCAAGCGCTTTCGTCTAATGACATCTTCAGGAACAATGAGGTACATAAAGAGTTACAGCCTATATATAGGTTACAGAAAAAAAAAATATATATATACAATAAACGGAGAAATAAAAATTAAAATTAAAAATTAAACATTAAAAGATTGTGGGAGGAGCATACAAATTTGTAGGGAAAAACTATCGATTTTTAGCACAAGATCAAATGAATGTTTCCAACCAATGTTATATAAAAAAAAATACAAAATTATACTGAAATCTGCCCGGGTTTAGCACTTGCCCTTCTTGTTTAGGTTCGATGTATATAAAAATAAATTGAAAAATAAAAGTTATTAGAGTAGCATACAAGTTTATCAAAGATTTAGCGTTCTACCCTTCTTATCTAAATCTGTTCTGAAGGAATTCAAAACAACAGGATCGAGTTGAAAAAGACCTTTGCTTATGTTGAAGTTATTTGTAAGCTGGATAATGGCAGACTCAAGAATATTTCTATTAATAATGTTGCTAGAGTGAAATAAAACTGAAGCATTATTCCAATCAATAAAGTGGGATAACTCTGACAAATGGACAAAAAGGGCACTGGACAACTGTCCTGTTCTAACGGAATATTGATGCTGTTTTATACGTGTGTGCAAATCCTTTCCCGTCTGACCTATGTAAAAGGAATCACGTTGTTTACAACCAATTTTATAGGTAATACCTGAATTATTGGTAGGGCTATTTTTCACTATGATATTTTTCACAATATTGTTATATGAAAATACTACATTAATATCCAAAAGTTTAAGTACATTAGCAATGCCTAAAAAGCCCGGGAAAAATGGAAGTACTAAAATATTTTTTGACGAAGTACGAGTGTTATTATTTACACGATAAAAAGTTCGTTTTGCCTTGTTGAGACAAGATTCCATAAACGCAGAGGGATAACACAGATCACTTCCAATACCGTTGATTTTTTCTAATTCGGCATCGATGTATTCCGGACTGGCGATCCTAAGGGCGCGGAGAAACATTGAAGAAAAAATGGTCTTCTTAGTGCGGGTGTCATGTCCCGAGTAAAAGTGTATGTAGGACAAATTGTTTTTTTTTTCCGATAGATACTAAACTTAAAACCTGGGCTTTCCCTATGTACACGCACATCCATAAACGGGATTGAGTTGTCTTGTTCCACTTCTAAAGTAAACTTAATGGACGGGACTTGATCATTTAACTGAAGGGGGAAGTTATCCAGGTCACGATTCATGGGCCAGATACACAAAATATCGTCGACGTACCGCAACCAAGGGATGCCAACCCCCAGGATTCTCGGAATGTAAGTAATTTCGTAAAACTCCATATAAATATTGGAGAGGAGGGGCGACAAGGGGTTGCTCATGGCCATCCCAAAAACTTGTTGATAATACTCGTTATTGAAAGTGAATTTACAGTCTTTGATGCAAAGCTTAATAAGTTCCAAAACAATGTGTGAAGGTAGTGGCAGGTCATACTTATATAATTCTTGGGAGAGAAAGTCAAGCATATCGTCAATCGGCACTTTTGTAAACAATGAACAAACGTCAAAACTGATCAATCTATCGTTAGTTTCAGTACGTGCATTATTCAATTTTTTAGTAAGATCCATGGAATTTTTTACATGTGAATCAGAGATAGTTCCGAGAATGGGGGACAAGACTTTGACAAGCCATTTGGAGAGTTTATAAGTAATAGAGCCCACCGAGTTAGGGCGCATAGGGTTGCCAGGTTTGTGGGTTTTAATATGACCGTAGGTGAAGTGGACATGAAGAGCGGAATTAAGTCCTTATGATCTTTGAGAATGCGTTTCAAGCCACTATTAAATGATTTGATGACGTCATCCTGCGGGTTCTTCCTAAGTTTGCTGTATGTGGCGGGGTCCTGGAGAAGCTCGTTCATCTTTCTAATGTAGTCCACTTTGTCCATAATAGCTATGGTGTTAGCCTTGTCCGCTTTAGTAATATGGAGCTCCCCATCTTTTTTTAATTGTGAGAGGCTATTGCGAAAACGTTTAGGAAAGTTATCTTCGTAACTACTATTCGCCGCACTATAAACAAGGCCTTTAACTATGTTAAACAAATACTGAGGGAGATTACACTGTTTTTCAAAACAAGCGAGACTATAACAAATTTGTAAAGCCGAACGTTTTTTAACAATAAAAAAGGACATACCATATCCAAGGGCACTTTTTGCATCGTCACTAATGTTTTTCGAAGAAAGGTTCAAAACACACTTTGGGCTTGCTTTTTTACTCCACTGACTATTTCGAATGAGACTTTTAATTTTTCGATCCAAAATGTTACGAAGTGAAGAAGTTCTACATAGGGAAAGCCCAGGTTTTAAGTTTAGTATCTATCGGAAAAAAAAAAAAACAATTTGTCCTTCGTACACTTTTACTCGGAACATGACACCCCCACTAAGAAGGCCATTTTTTATTCAATGTTTCTCCGCGCCCTTAGGATCGCCAGTCCGGAATACATCGATGCCGAATTAGAAAAAATCAACGGTATTGGAAGTGATCTGTGTTATCCATCTGCGTTTATGGAATCTTGTCTCAACAAGGCAAAACGAACTTTCTATCGTGTGAATAATAACACTCGTACTTTGTCAAAAAATATTTTAGTACTTCCATTTTTCCCGGGCTTTTTAGGCATTGCTAATGTACTTAAACTTTTGGATATTAATGTAGTATTTTCATATAACAATATTGTGAAAAATATAGTAAAAAATAGCCCTACCAATAATTCAGGCATTATCTATAAAATTGGTTGTAAACAATGTGATTCCTTTTACATAGGTCAGACGGGAAAGGATTTGCACACACGTATAAAACAGCATCAATATTCCGTTAGAACAGGACAGTCGTCCAGTGCCCTTTTTGTCCATTTGTCAGAGTTATCCCACTGTATTGATTGGAATAATGCTTCAGTTTCATTTCACTCCAGCAACATTGTTAATAGAAATATTCTTGAGTCTGCCATTATCCAACTTACAAATAACTTCAACATAAGCAAAGGTCTTTTTCAACTCGATCCTGTTGTTTTGAATTCCTTCAGAACAGATTTAGATAAGAAGGGTAGAACGCTAAATCTTTGATAAACTTGTATGCTACTCTAATAACTTCATTTTTCAATTTATTTTTATATACATCGAAACTTAAACAAGAAGGGCAGAGTACTAAAACCCGGGCAGATTTCCAGTATAAATTTGTATTTTTTTTTTATATAACATTGGTTGGAAACAATTCATTTGATCTTGTGCTAAAAATCGATAGTTTTTCCTTACAAATTTGTATGCTCCTCCCACAATCTTTTAATGTTTAAATTTTAATTTTAATTTTTTTTCTCCGTTTATTGTATGTATATATATATATATATATATTATATATATTTATTTTATTATTTTATTTTTTTCTGTAACCTATATATAGGCTGTAACTCTTTATGTACTTCAGTTTTCCTGAGGATGTCCATTAGACGAAAGCGCTTGAGCATTCTGTGTTTCCTTTCCTTCGTGGTTTTATTCATCATAAATATTTTTCACGTGTTACTTTCGTGAAATAATTTTCATATATATATATATATATATATAGAGAGAGAGAGAGAGAGAGAGATAGTGTAAGAGTAGCGGTAGCATTGACGGTTTTGAGGAAATGCAGCGTAAGGACTAGGGCCCTACATTTTACCTGAATTCCAGCCGCAGTTCGTTACCCGCTACTTTTTAAGTAAATAAAGCCACTTTTGTTCTTATAGTTTCCAAGGTAATAATATTACTATAAATAAAGCAATGAAAAAATTAGATTTGGGTCACTATCAACGACGGAAACCCGGAAATTTGTACGACGGAAATTTATACGCCAGCATTTGTATGCCAGAATATTTATACGACTGGAAATTTATACGCCAAGCATTTGTACGACGGTAATTTATACGTTATACGCAAGAAATTCATGATCAGTTAATAAAATTGAATTTGAAACTAGGTAAGTTAAAATAGAAATTATCACAAATTATGAAATTACATATTACAATAATTAAATGCATAACTGAAACTAAATTTCAGCTTATCAATTTAAGAGAAAATATAACTAGCGCTATATAGATCGAATGTCATTTAATAAATCGGAGAACAAATCTTGCGAGTTTTTTCTATTAATCTCCAGACCTAACCTAACCTAACCTAACGAATGTCATTTAAAAAATCGGAGAACAAATCTTGCGAGTTTTTTCTCATTAATCTCCAGACCTAACCTAACCTAACCTAACCTAACCTAACCACCTGTACCTATTCAATAACCATTTACCGACCTGTTAATCCTTTAATGCGGTGTGACACATGATAAAATTTAAAATTCTTCAAATTGAAATTATTTTCAAAATATTTAAATAATGTTTACTTTTATTTATTTATTTATTTTTGTGCACCTGTGCTAATGTTTATATAAAAAAATGAAGTCACGGTTATTATCATGGGTAGATCGCATACTCAAGTCAAAAAAGTCCGGTAGAGCGCATACTTAAATTACCGTCGTACAAATGTCAGTCGTTTAAATTTCCAGTCGTATAAATGTTCTGGAGTACAAATGCTGACGTATAAATTTCCGTCGTACAAATGTTGACGTACAAATTTTCGCACACGTCAACGACGTGTGGGTGATTCGAAGTCTACCTATGTTATCAACTGGAACGGTGTATATTTAGTTTGATCAGCAACGAGGACCTGATGCGTTCGCATGCATGTAGTCAAACTTATTTTATTTTACTGTAAATACAATAAATGTGTATTTAACCGCGTTTCTATTATTTTTACTAGGCTGTGGTCAAAAAGCCGCATGAAATAATCCAGTTCTACTAGCAGCGCTCATTCCAAAGAATTGCGAATTGAATCAGTCCAATTTTTCACTCTCTCACCACTACAGCGGTTGCACAGCTGTTTTCACGATGTAACGAGCACAACACTGTGTCTATACACACACACACACACACACACACACATATATATTATATATATATATATATATATATATATATATATTATATATATGAAATTAAGGTTCTATCACAGATGCGAAACAAATCGGCACCAGGGCCAGACACATAGAGTGCCACATTTCTGAAGAAGTGTAAAGAGAGTATTGCCAAACCGCTATACTTACTATGGAGGAAATCATTCGACACGGAGCAAATTTCATTGTCATTAAAGAACGAGAACATTGTCCCATTATTCAAAGGTGTTAACAGAGCAATGCCGAAGAATTATCGGCCGGTAGCTCTCACCACACACCTTAAAAAGTGCTTTGAACGTATAATTAGAAGCGAAACTACCTCCTACCTACAAGGAAAGAACTTATACATCCCAAATCAACATGGTTTCAGGGCTGGAAGGTCGTGGCTATCACAGCTATTAGACCACCAGGAGAAAATATTGGAAACACTGAGCGGAGGACAAAACATAGGTGTAATATATACTGACTTTGCTAAAGCCTTTGATAAATGTGACCATGGAATTATAGCATATAAACTTAAGAATACGATAATTATTATAAAGCTGGGAAAGTGGATATTTAATTTCTTCACGCAAAGAACACAAAGAGTGGTGGTAAATGGAGTCAAATCGGAAGTCTCGGAAGTAGAGAGCTCTGTCTCACAAGTGACAGTACTAGCGCCCTTGCTGTTCATAATAATGATTGCATATATTGATGCAGATATCAATGACAGTATTGTAGCATTTTTCGCAGATGTCGTAAAGATATGCATGGAAATATTGAACGAAGGTGTCATAGAAAGATTACAATACGCCATTGAAACATTGTTCCAGTGGGCAGAAGATAAAATATGTGCTCTTCTCATTCATATTTGCTTATAATTCTATTTCTTTTGAGTTTATGAAGGCATATATCATACCTCTTGTCAAAACAGTTATGCGAACATCCTAGCATTCTCTCCACTTGCTCCTCGAAACTAATAAAGAAACTTCAACATTGCTATTTTTATGACCAGACACGGATGTCGCAGTGAAGCATGACTTCCAACGTTGTGATGCATCATCAGCCTAACCGTTAAAATAAAGCATTTGAGTGTTGAGAGAAATTCCTGTCGAACGTAGATTTGTGAATAAGGGGAGAGTTGTTACCAAATTTAGTTTAACTTTGACGCATATTATTTGTGAATTTATAAAATTTTCATGTGTTTGGCGAATTTGCTTAAAGCTTAGGATTATGTGTAAATGGTGGTACGAGAAAGAGAGAGAGAAAGAGAGAGAGCATGTTTGTATAAACTAACATAAAAATATCAACTTCGTAGCGACACAAAGACCTCGAACATGTGTTTTGATTTTACACAAAATATTTGCAGCTCTATTTACCTCGGTGTCTGGCCAACGAAGAGACCATGGCCAACCCAAGGCTACCCCAAAAAGATTAAGCAAACACTCCATGTCTACACCCATGCACACGCAAAGCCATCACGCTGGTAAAGTGATGAAATGCTTCTACAGTAAAGGGGTTCAAACAGGAATTGAGAAAGGAAATCAGATTTTCCACACCATGCTCTCACCCTTCACATTTACCCAGCGCACCAGAAGGAGGAAGAGCAAAAACAAGAAATTGCAGAAACGCAATTTACCTCACCTAATCCATACCGTGCACCTTTTTTTTTTTTTTGTTCATTAGGAAATTATGTATTTCCACGAAATATTTATCTAATCTATTAACGGGGAAGGTAGGGGAGTGAGCGTGTTTTCTGTGCTGTGGATGTGTTTGCCAACTCTTTAAATGTTTCAACTTGAGTCTCCTGCCGTAAAAGGTGTTTATGCCGCCAGTGATATATTAAGTCATTCATACTTCGAGGTGTTGTGCCACCACAAGAGTAGAGAAAATCTCTTCCCGACAAGGAATATCAGTGGGAGGTTCCTCTACCTATCCCAGAGTAATTGTCCCTTATGGGAAATGAAAGTGATTTCTGAGTGATCACCCATTCATACTATAGCGAATTCAAGCCTTCCACTTAGGGATGTTTATGAGTCAAGTAATGTAAAAATGAGTTGCTTGATGGCTGATATGCTATGTAGAACACAATGCAACTAGAGGCGTCTCTCGAAAGTGGGTAGGACTAAATGTAGCAGTAGTAGTGTAGTAAAATATTCTAGTCCTACTAATAATGCAAAAAAACCTTGGTTCAATTTTACTTGTTCTAATGCTATCCGCAACAGGTAGGAGGTTTTCAGAAGTTACCGTTACCATCCAGCTCCTGACTCTGAATCAGATTATATTTCCGCCCGGAATCGTACAAAATTTGTTCCTCGAAGCTAAGAATCTCCTGAACAACTTTACTTACTCTTCTTTCCCTCCTCTTTTCCATTCCGATAGCTCAGTTGCCGTCTCCTCTCGTCACAAAACTGAACACTTCGCTCAAACTTTCGCTTACAACTCAACTCTGGCCGATACGATTCCGGTGCTGTTCCTCCATGTCCTCCTCCCTCTGACGTCATTATGTCTGAAATTAGAATCTCTTCGAAAGATGTTCTTTCTGCCCTATCTCGGCTCAATTCTTGGAAGGCGTACAGTCCTGATTGTGTTCCTTCTGTTGTCCTTAAAAACTGTACTTCTGTGCTGACACCCTGCCTAGGCAAACTCTTTCGTCTTTGTCTCTCATCTGGTACTTTTCCTTCCTGCTGGAAGTTCGCTTTCATTCAGCCTGTCCAAAAGAAGGGTGACCCTTCTCAACCCTCCAATTGCTTTGATTTCTTGCCTTTCTAAAGTTTTTGAATCTATACTTAATAGGGAGATTGTTAAACACATCACTCCTCACAATCCTCTTTCACATCGTCACTATGGATTCAGCAAGGGACGCTCTACTGGCGATCTTCTTGCACATCTCTCTGACTCTTGGTCATCCTCCTTTCGGGATTTCGGTGAAAATTTTGCTATTGTGCTAGACATATCGAAAACTTTTGATAAAGCGTGGCAAAAAATCTTTAATTTCGAAACTGCCATCCTTCGGTTTCTCTCCTTCTATCTGTGCCTTCATCTCTAATTTCCTTCCTGTCCTATTCACTCCGATGCCGATGATTCCATTCCTCACTTCTCCACCCACTTCCCAAAGCGTACCTCCCAATAGTCACTCCACGATTCGCGTAGTATGGCTATGGAGCACCTAATCTCTAATCTTTCTGTTATATCTGATTGGGGCAGAGAAAACCTTGTGGCTTTCAATGCCTCAAAAATTCAGTTCCTCCATCTGTCTACTCATCACAATCTTCCACACGACTATCCCCTTATCTTCAACAACACACAATTCAAAACAGCTTCTAAGAGGTTAGCTCTGCTGTACCGCCTCCCCAGTTTCTTCAACCCCACTCAGTTGCTGTCTCTGTACAGGGGTCTCGTCCGTCCCTGTGTGGAGTATGCTTCTCATATGTGGGATGGCTCAACCCACACAGCCGTACTTGACCGGGTGGAATCAAAAGCGTTTCGTCTCATCAATTCCCTGCCTATAACTGACTGTCTTCAATCTCTCTCTCTCTTCGCCGAAATGTTGGCTCATTCTCTCTTTACTATCGCTATTATAACGAAAATTGCTCTTCTGAACTCTATAACTGCATACCTCCTCTTTTAAAGAGAGCACGAAGTACCAGACTTTCTACACTTTCCCATTCCTTTTCTGTCCAACACTTTAACGCAAGGGTTAATCTGTATTTTCAATCTTTCATGTACTCAACCGATCAACTCTAACAATCTTCCTCAATCCACTTTTACTCCTGTCTGTAACCTCCAATCTTTAAAAACGCACATTATCTAGGCTTCTCTAAAACCCCGGACCTTGATTTTTGCTCTCTTATTCTTCTATGGGGGGAGTGCTTTTGCGGGCATTCGCCTTGGCCTTTCTTCCTGCATTAAAAAAAATGTTTAAACAAACTCCTGTGGTGTTATGTTATAATACTATTTTCAAAATACTTACTTAATCCTTTCTTAAATTATTATATGTGAGGACTGTCTTAAACCATGAGTGTGTTCAGAACTTTGTCGAGACTAGTTTTAAACATATTTACACTATGGCTTGAAACAACCTCCAAGGGAAGTTGGTTCCAGATATTAACTATACTATATACTTACTTTATGGGAGTTTGAACAACGGTTCAGGATCGACCTGCGGTCGACCCCTTTGCAGCATCCCGCCTCATTTGCGAGACTTGGTGAAGGAGGGAATTGCTGTCTGCTCTCCTCCTGCCCTCGTAGCCAGCCACGCATGGCTGGTCAGGGGCTTTGCACAGGAATCTGTCCAGCTGGTTCTTGAAGTTATTCAGGTCGGTGTGCTGGAGATTCCTCACTTCTTTTGGTAGGACATTAAAAAGCTTTGGGCCTCGTATTCTTAGGGTATTTTCCATCCTCGTTTTCATGGCCCCTTCTCTCACCGCAGCTGGGACCGTACAAAATCTGCCTCTTCTCTCATTCCAGTTTGTTTCTATTTCATTTCTAAAGTTAGGGACAGAGCCCTCAAGTATTTTCCATATGTATATTATTGTGTACCGCTCGCGCCTTCTTTCGAGAGAGTAGAGTTTCAGGGATTGTAGTCGAGACCAGTAGTCTTCACCCTCCGTTTCCTCTATCTTAGACGTAAAGGTCTTTGTATAGCTTCAATGTTCGCAATGTCTCTTTTTCTGTGTGGGCTTGTGAGTACTGAGCAATACTCATTTATTGGTATGGCGAGACTCTTCCATAATTAGAGCATGATGTTTGCTTTTCTGCTGCGGAAGCTCCTCCAAATGATTCCCATTATTTTTCTAACCGTTGTAATTTTTACTTTATAATGCTTTCTGAATTCTGAATCCGACGACATTATTACTCCAAGATCACTGACTTGTGGATTTGGTGTTATCTGTTTGGCTTGCATAGTTTTCTACCCTTTTCTCTGTAGCTCCTTGTTACCATATCTTAGAAGTTGGAATTTTTCTTCGTTGAACTTCATATTGTTGTCTTCTGCCCACTGGAATATTGTTTCAATATCGTTTTGTAATTCTCTTATGTCACCGTCGTTCAATATTTCCTTACATATCTTTGTGTCATCTGCGAAGCATGATACAATACTGTCCTTAATATCTGCATCAATATCTGCAATCATTATTATGAACAGCACGGGAGCTAATACTGTCCCTTGTGGGAGACAGCTCACGACTTCCGAGACTTCCGATTTAACTCCGTTTACCACCACTCTTTGTGTTCTTTGCGTCAAGAAATTAAATATCCACCTTCCTAGCTTTCCAGTAATTCCTATATTCTTAAGTTTGTGTGCTATGATTCCATGGTCATATTTATCGAAGGCTTTTGCAAGGTCCGTATATATTGCATCTATGTTTTGTCCTCGACACAATGTTTCTAATATTTTCTCCTTCTGGTCTAGTACCAGTGATAGGCATGATCTTCCCGCCCTGAAGCCATTTTGATTTTGGTTGTGTAAGTCTTTTTCTTGTAGGTAGTAGGTAGTTTTGCCTCTAATTATACGTTCAAGACACTTTATAAGGTGTGAGGTGAGAGCCACTGGCCGATAATTCTTGGGCATTGCTCTGTTACCACCTTTAAATAGGGAGGACAATATCTGCGTTCTTTAAGGGGAGTGGAATTTGTGCTGTGTCGAATGATTTCCTCCATAGTAAGTATAGCGGTTTGGCAATACTCTCTTTACATTTCTTTAGAAACGTGGCACTCCATGTGTCTGGCCATGGCGCTGAATTTTCTCGCATCTGTGATAAGGCCGTAATTACATCTCCTTCCGTGAACTCGAAGTCCATTAATAGGTTTGTGCCGGAATTTGTTCTTGGTTGATCTGTATCTATGTCGAAAAATTCGTCTGGGTTTTCCAATCCCATCTCGGACTTAGGGGTGCTAAACACAGAGTTAAATTGTTCCCTAAGCAGTTAATTTATTTCTTTCTTGTCATTTGTGTATTCGGCCTCCCCGTCTATCAACGGACCAATACTCTCCTTACAGTGCATTTCCCTTTTCGCAAACGTGTAGAAGTGTTTTTTTTTTTTGTTTTCTGCTACCTTGTTTTCCTCCTCGTTTCTCTTATGTATGAATGTTTGCTTTCAGTCCATTTCTATCTCGCCAAGTTTCCTCTCTAGTTTGAGTCTCTTTGCATCAGTTCTGCATCTGTGGAGATGTTTGACGGTTTGTCTTCGTTGCCTGAATAGTGTCATGATTTTCCTCTCGAGCTTGCTACGTTTTCTTTCCTGTCTCTCTGGAATATGTTTCAGTATTATAGGTTTGGTTTCAGTCTCTATTATACATAGTATCTCTTGTGGAGTCTTCTCGTGAAGTAGCAATTCCCAATTTACCTCCTTTAAATCTTTATTTACGTTTTCCCAATTTACTTTCTTTGAATTTATGTTTAAGCCTTCAAATATTCCATCTGCCTCTCTAGGATGCGTTTCCGGACCTCTGGGTGCTAACTTCAATTGTATATCGATGAGATTATGGTCGGAGAACTTTGTATGCGTTACTTTTTTATTTATTATTATCTTGTTACTTGTCCAGATTAAATCCAAAACGTTCTCCTTTCTCGTGGCTTCACAGATTTCCTGGGTAAGGGCGCAATGTTCCATACTATCTAATAGCATTGTTGCTTGGGTCCTATTATCTCTAGTAATGTTGCCATGAAACTTCTCGACATATATAACTTCGTCATTGTTCTCCCATGATATGAATGGGAAATGTAGGTGCAAAATGTTCTTATTCCCAAATTAAAACCATTATTTCTTGTCGGATTGGTATTGTATATGAATAATTCTTGTACTTTATCCTGTCTATTCCACTGAGCATCTTGAAAACTTGAATAAGCTGACCCCGCAACCTCCTGGTCTCTAAGGTAAACAGATTTAAGAACTCTAATCTACGTTGGTAGTTTTGCAATTTCATTGAAGGGATCAATTTTGTGGCCCTTGCTTGTATTCCACCCTTTCTATATCCTGCCTAAGGCACGGAGACCAAACCTCCACACAGTGCTCGAGTTGAGGTCCAACTATTGAACTGTAAAGAGACATTACAATCCTTGTTTCTAAATTGGAACCGTCTTTTAATATATCCTATTATTTTAAGGCCCTCTTTTCGACTTCTGCACAGTGCTTTAACGGTTTCAGATTATTTCTGATTTAAACTCCTAAGTCTTTCTCTAAATCATTCTCAGTCAAGTTTTTCCTCAACAGAGAATAACACCAGTACACATTTGAAAACTTGTCGATCGATTTTTACAAACTAGTTGGTGATTCTATATAATTTGAGTGCGCTGATCTCAAAAATATAGTTAGTTTTTCCCCATCACGTATGGTTTTCTTACTACAGGGGTGTCATAAATCCCCCATTTATCCCAATGTGAACCATCTTATCGAGACCAACATTGGATTGCACATGCTAAACCATAAATTGTTGTTATAGACTACAGTAACGCTTACATAAAAGTAGAGTAAATATAATAACAACCAGTCCCGCTTCCCAGCAAAATACTCTCTCCCCTCCCATCAATGGGTGGTTAACATTTGGGGACAGATGAGGTATCACAACACCCCTTGTAGCACGAAATCTTTAGGTGATAGAGTTAAACCTAATTAAAGCAGAATTAAATAGCTACTAGCTCTTGGACAAGCATATTGCTTGTTTATGAAAGAATAAAAAATAACTGAAAGAACAAAAATATTTACCTTCTTACTTGCAAACATTTCAGGACTATTCCAAAGACTTAAGACTACGAAGGTAGATCTGACTAATGACGACTACAACCGGTGCTTCTTTGATGTTTCTAGGCTGTGCGTTAGGCTGATCTCGTTGCAGACACCAGCAGTAATCCGCCATCATATTTGTATGCCATCTTCCTTGATATCTTCTTTCCATGGCTTTGATGTCCTGGTGAAAATCATTCCCCTTGCTCCTCACTGACATCTCCGAGATTTTCGGGAAAACGGTCAAGATGCGAAAATAAGAAGTGAACTTTCAGGTCATGTGCAGCTAAGAACGCAAAAACTTTTTAAGCATTTTCCACCAGTCTTTCATAATTTGGCTTTTGTAGTTTCCCAAGAAGTTTTCAACAATCTTTGAAACCAAGCCATGCTTCTTTTTCTTTATTGGTCATTGGTTCAGGAAATGATCGTCTGTCAATAACTTTCTAATCTGAGGACCTATAAAAATACCTTCCTTTATTTTCTCGAAGCTAATCTTTGGATATTTTGAACAAATGTACTTGAAACACTCACCTTCTCTATTCAATGCTTTGACATACTGCTTCATCAAGCCTAACTTAATGTGCAAGGGTGGTAGGAGGATTTTATTTGATTCAACTAGATGTTCATGTAAAATGTTCTTTGACTAGGAGGCCAAGTTTTCGTCTTCCAGTGTTGGTCACGTGCTCGACTATCCCATTCGCAGATGAAACATGGCATCTTAGTGTATCCTGATTGCTGCCCAAGTAACATGCAAAGGACTTTGAGATCCCCACACAATATCCATCTGTGATTTTGATACTGAATTTTTTCCAGAAGCAGTTTCATGTTATCATAGGTCTCTTTTAAATGAGTAGAATGGGCCACTGGGATTGATGCATATTTGTTACCGTTGTGCAGTAACACTCCTTTTAGACTGGTTTTAGAGGAATCTATAAACAACCTCCAGTCACTGGTTTGGTATTCGATGCCTAGCTTGCACACTAATCCTGTGATGTCCTTGCAAAATACCAAGGGACCATCTTCTTCGAAAAAAGGCACGAAGTCTTTCTCACGATTTCTGTACCAAGCGAAGTATGTGTCGGATGCCAATAAATTGTTCTCCTGCAATCTAGACCCCAAAAGTTCTGCAGAGTCCTTAGGCAGATTCAAATCCCTGACTAAGTCATTTAGTTCGGCTGGGGTTAATGGTTTAGGAGGATCTCGGTCAGCTGTTGGCTGTTCATAAACATCATCATTGTCTGGATTTGGAGCTGAATCAGAATCTGAATTGTATTGATCCAGACTCTCGGGTGGGCGGGGAATAGGAACTTCTGGACCATGGGGTACCGGCCTTATTGCAGATGGAAGACTTGGGTATTGAAGGCTCTCTTTATTCTTTGCATTATAACCTTTAACATTGCAAGAACAGAAGTAGCAGTCGTCGGTATGGTTTCTAGGCTCGCGCCATACCATAGGGATCCCAAATGGCAAACTTTTCTTTTTACCTTTGCTCCAATTCCTTAGTGCCGCAACACACGTACGACAAACCTTGTGTGGAGCCCAACTTTTGTCTTGATCTCCTAATTTAATTCCAAAATAAGCATGATAACCTCTCTTGATGAAGGTCGTTACATTTGTCCTTTGTTTTACAACAACATACCGACCACAAATATAACAAAATATGTCTGGACTATGGGTACATCCTCTAGAAGCCATTATTAAAATTTTAAAGACGTAATGTTAGAATTATCTATCTGAAAAATATGAAAAAACGAAATTAATTAAAGATAAAAAAAGTTAAAAATTACAAAACGCCCCAAAATTGTTTTGCTAATAACTTTAAAACTGTGGGTGATAGAAAAAAACTGGTAGCATTTTTTAATTCAGCGCAGCGAACTGCTTCAGAATCACAACTCAAAATAAAGAAATCGATTTTCATGCAGACCGGTTGAATGGCATCTGCCAAGTATAAGACCATTCGCCCAACCTATCAAGATTATTTGTAAGCATTCTTATGCCCTCCTCATTAGCTACACTACTTCTTAATTAAGTATCGGCTGAAAATTTAGAAATTGTTCTAAGGCGTCCAACGCCTCTATCGTTAATATATATGATGAAAAGTAAAGGACACAGAACGGAGCCTTGTGGAACCCCATTTGTGACAGGGTTCCACTACTTCGGAAGTTTGCAAAATTTGCTCTTTTGTGCGTCTTTTTCCGAGTCCTAATTGGAACCCTGAGGCCAAACCTAATTAAATTGTGGTCGCTGTTACTTGTGGTCGCTGAAGGCTCGTGAATATGAGCCAATAGTTTTGAGCCCTCAGCACCAGCGTTCTTGTTTTCCAAATTTATATTACCTTAGTTAAAATCCTCAAAAATTACATTAATCTTATTATTCATTGGTTTGCTTAATTGATTATACACGTCTACATCCTTATCAACGGGATAGTGAGGTGGCCTATATACTAGAAATGTATGCACTATTTTATTTAGTTCAATTCCCAACATTTCACGAGTAAAAATAATATTACTGTTTACCGGGTGCAGAAAGTCACGAGCATATAAAAGTACTCGGCACCTTCCCTTCCGTTTTTAATTTTGTGAAACATTTTGTAACCTACCATTTCAAATTCTTCAATAAAGTCCCTTGATTCAGGATAAATCCAAGATTCGGTTATTCCTATGATGTTAAAGTTCTCAGTTCTGACTAACTCTATAAATTCCATTTGTTTGTTCCTAATTGACCTAACATTGTAAAGCACAATTTTAAGAGATTCTAAGTTATTGTTTCTCCTATTTGACCTGAGTCGTTTCCCGAAGCAGGTGAATGAATTAATGCTAAGGAGGAGCTTCGTCAGACAATGCACCCGTAGGATTAACAATTACTGAAGTACGATTTACTACTGGCGGAGTAGGATTAACTACTTGCCGAGTAGTAAACAAAATATAAGCTTCCCAAACACAACACCGATTTAACACAAGACAATCAGACACGTACAGTGCTTACAAGAAGTCTCACGCTTCTGTCTCGTCCCAAGCTAGTCTGTTAGGTATAAAATGGGCGGTCCTTATGGCAGCTGAGGTGTGTTCGGATTGGTGCACATAACTGCTCTAACACAATCAATGACGTCCATTATTACGTCACTTCTGCTACATTTTAGTGTTTAAAATACAAATGATTAAGAAGCAGAATGGAGCAAGTTTCGGGATATTGGGATGGTTATGGAGCAATCCTAATCATCATAATATTAGCTGGGCATTACATTATACCGTCTCAATATATACTGTAGACTATAGAGAACGACTAATTCGGCAAATATCCCAAATCATGGCATGATACCTAAGTTATTTTGACGCAGGTCTAAATTATTTGCTCAAATGCAATTATTGATATTAAGTAATCGTTGGGAATTGTTGTCAATATTGTTGTTTGTGATATATATCCTACGTGAAGAATCTAATGACCAAATTCCTCAGTGAACCTCTCACGCGCTCGCATTTCGAGGAAGTCACGGTCGTCTCACTAATAGATAGTTTATCCATTGTTTTAAGTGGTAACCTATTAAACGAACTATGTTAAGCCTATTCCATCTTATGAAAGTCATTAGTCTAAAGCAAGACTGGTAGGCCGTGAATCAGAGAAATTTGCATTTGATTTTTTCATCGTAATTATTACGTAATATAGTATACTGTATAGTAGTATATAAGAGTTTATTGGTAGCATATCATATGACAATTCCCATAAACATGTGATGACCTCGATGTTGCCAGTTTTTATTTTTTTCCTGAAACTATTATCTTCTCATAGTTTGTTTCAGCAATGCATATATTATCATCTCCACGAGCGTAGACATTGCAAGAAAAGATTCTAACTAAAGATAAGTAAAGTTCTTTCATGGTCACAATATATACTTTTATAGATGTCAAACATAAAAATATAATAAAATTCTATATTAACGTAAATATATATTCGATACACATTTACGTCATGGCTTTAACATCAGTATTTCGTATAGCTTCCTCCAGCATCATCAATAATTTCTTGCAATCGTTGCGGCATAGAAGAGGCCAGATTGTATGGAATGTTTGGTGTTCGGCGTAAGCTCTCCCAACTATTTCTCGTGTGAGCTAAAAGTGCTTCAAATGTTCTTTCATTGCGTTGCTCCCATTCGTTAATCATTATTGCCCAAAGGTTTTCAATCGGATTCAAATCAGGAGAACGTGGTGGCAGAATTAGATTAATAATCTCTGGGTGATCTTCGTACCACGCTCTCACAACGTTACTCCTATGAATGGAACTGTTATCTTCCATTAAGTAAAATGGTTCCGGTGCTGGAACCAGATACGCACGAACACTGGGTAACAGCACCTCTTCCAGTATCTGGCAATATTGCTGTCCAGTAAAGCGTCCATCTACTTGAGTCAATTCTCCGACACCATAGTCAGACATCCAGCCCCACACACCGAGATTGATGTGACCACTACGTTTGCTCGGGAAAACATTTCCTTCTTCATAGCGTTTTCCGCGCTGCCTCCAACAATGCAGGGAACTATGACTATCTGTTGAAAATGTTTTTTCGTCACAGTACACAACTTTTCTCCAGAATTCTTCCTCCTGCGGCAAGTATTGCAAGGCAAATCCCATCCGCGCCTCTTTATGCTCAATCGTCAATGCAGGTTTTATAGCTAGACGGCGAGAAAAATACCCTGCCTCGTGAAGTCTGTTGTTCACTGTATTTGCGCTACAACGAAGGTTCAGGTGTCTGTAAATATGCGTCGCTGGAACAAACGGATGCTCTCTGGCATGATTAACAATCGCATCTTCCTCTTGAGATGTTGAACGCGGAGGACCAGACCTCGGCAAAGTAGCGATTGAGTTTTCTGCTTCATACCGATGAATCCACCGTTCCACAGTGCTTCGATGAACGTCTAGTCGTCTTGATATTTCTTTTATTGGCAAACGATATTCATGCAATGTCACCATTGCTCCCCGCATTGCCTGGGTCTTCTCGTGGTGCACAGACGGCCTTTCCATCTTTGTGTAAATGACTTATGTGAAGCGTGCTGGGACGATAAAGGAAATGAGGATACCATGCACCCCTTCTGAAATTGATTTCGGTTGTGAAGGGTACCAACCCTTCGAATGGTAATAATAATCAGCCAATTTCCTATTTTGTTGAACATATGCATAAAAAATTCGTCTTAAAAGCCAAGGATCCAAAGATTATCAGCAATAGTTTATATCCCAACTGAATATAGTCAGCCATCAACAGTATAATCATATTTTATTTCCATAACTACTCATGACTACTCTGTCATAGTAAATAACCTTATTATGACTTAGGTAGTAGTGGTAATTCTGAGTGGCGGCCTCTAGCCGCATACGTTAAACCTATCAGTGCGTCTAAGACGAGACTCTTCTGTTTCTGTCAATTCATTGTTAGTTTAAGGTATTTTGCTCTTTGTCTTTCTAGGTCTAGGGCATTAAAATAAATATTTGAGTTTGTGTTTAGCATTTCCTCCTCCCTTCGTAATTTCCCACCCAACCTCGTTTCCTTCGACATAGCAACGCTTACCTCCATCCTCATTCCACTTCCTTCATTAAACCTATTATCGCTTTTACTGTCCCTTCCTTCCATCCTTCAATGCCAGCGTTCTTAAACCTAGCACATAAATTATATAATATCGAATCTAACACCTTAGATCTCTACGCATTCATGTTACTTGAAGACGCCTGTGTCTTAGGAGAATCTAAGTGTTGAGAGTGGGCTTGAGGGGTAGTCTATAGATTATTACAGATGACCTTGAACGCTCCAACTATTTAAAAATTATTATTTATTACGCACATCATATGGCATAATACACACATGAATTTAAGTATCTCTTACACTATAGGAATGGAATTGAATCCCACCAGAGTTAAAAAGTCGCAAAATATGGTAGATTAGTTTGTATTAAGAGGTCACTAAGAGAAAAGGATTTGGAGTAGAGCGGAAGGCAGAGAGTATATTTTCTCGAGTTTCGGTTATTATTAACGTTATATGGATACATTGCCATGCGGTGTGATCAGAGAGAGAGAGTTACAAGGAGTTACAAGGAAAAGAAGTACCTCAAAAGGCCTTGCGGCCCATACCGAGGAGGTACCAATGGCAACGGGTGCCAGGGAAAATTTTCTACACACTCAAATAGTGTGCAAGATTTGGTCTAACCTTTTCTTGAACTGATCCACAGAGGAACTGTTCACAACTTCCGAAGGTAACCTGTTCCATGTGTCACAGATCTTATACGTAAAGTAATTCCCACACACACTAGTCCTAAACCGTTTCAAATCCAACTTCCAACCATTGTTGCGAGTTGGGTTATCATTTAAACTAAACATATTTCTAAAATCGACATCGTTAAACCCGCGTAAGAGCTTGAAGAGAGAGAGAGAGAGAGAGAGAGAGAGAGAGAGAGAGAGAGGGCTTTTAAATCACACCTTTTAAATGGTTTGTGGGTAAGGGCTTCACGCATGTTATTTTAGTCCAGGGTAGTTTATGTGGAGGTGTTAACGTAACTTGCACTTGGGACTGTTAATTGTAAGACAACTACCATAGCTGGGACTGAGACACATTATCCCCTGCATACTCTATATATATATCTATATACAGTATGTCTCTATATATAAATAGATAGAGTGATCAACACAATGATAATGTGGACGTCATTGATGGGGTTAGAGCAATTATGTGCACCAATCCGAACAACCTCCGCTGCCATAAGGCCCGCCCATTTTATACCTAACAGCCTAGCTTGGGACGAGACAGAGGCGCGAGACTTCTTGTAAGCACTGTACATCAGAAAACTGAATTATACTCTAGATCAGGGGTTCTCAAACTTTAACCACCAAGGACCCCACAAAAAAAATTATGAATTCAGTTACAAATTATAGTATATTTCATAAACATAGATAGCTTTTAAATTAATGTTACTATTTTTCCAAAAGCTTAGGGACCCCCTGGAAGCTTCCTACAGACCCCTGGGGGTCTGTACAGACCACTTTGGGAATCCCTGCTCTAGATTGTGCCACTAGATCCTTATTCTTAACTGGTCCAAACCTTTGATACTAATTCACTTGATCAAGAGATAAAAAAACATAGGAGACTAAAAATCTTCCAAAGGAAACTGAAAGACAAATTCATCAATTCACACAAATCATAACTCTGTATCCTCTGTCTTATTTCAATAACATTAAACTACATAATAACACTAGGCAACAAAGATTTTGTTACAGAAGACCAAATAGGTGCTCCTAGCTAATTTCGGTATGCTGATTTCAAATCTATAATTAGATATTTTCTATCACGTCTAGATTTTGTGTAAAATGCAAATCACTTTTAGTAAAATTTTCTACCACGTCCAGATTTTGGTTTTAATCGGCTTAATGCCAGTAATATGAAACTTGCTTTTCAAGGTTAAAGCAATTTTTTTGCCAACTATATACAAATTCGAACAATTTTGATAAATAAAATTTATCCCGAGTTGGCAACACTGAGTCAAGAGCATAGTAACGGGCAACGGCCCAACGGTCAGTCGCTACGTGACAGTCGCTACGTGACAGTCAAGCAGAACGGTTGTTGAAGCTCTCTGCTGATGAGCAAGTGACAGGTTGTGGTGACTTGTGTGTTTTTATAGCATTTGTTTTGTACTACGGTGTGTATTTCTTTTTATTTTGCACATCGTAATAATTACTTTCTACGTTTTTTCAGATATTGTATGGTAATTCAAAATGGCATCAAATAGACGTGCTTGTGTAAATCACCCAGACAACTTCTGCTTTGTCTGTGGACAATATACACCTAAGCCACAACGTAGAAACATAACAACAAAGATTAAACTTGCCTACAAGTGTTATTTTGACTGTAAGTTAGGAGACCAACAGAGGGACTGGGCACCACATATTTGCTGTGCACAGTGCAATGCAATGTTAATAGCTTGGATGAATGGTAAAAGAAAAGCTATGCCGTTCTCAGTCCCCATGGTTTGGCGTGAGCCGAAAAATCACTTCAATGATTGTTATTTTTGTTTGACAAAGATTGCTGGTTTCACAAAGAAAAACAAATCAAAGATCACGTACCCAAACTGCGAATCAGCAATGAAACCAGTACCACATGATGAAACAAATCCACCACCAGTTCCACCAGCAACGATAACAGACAGCAGTTCATCTGAAGATTCTGCTAGTGATATTGAAACAGGGAAAGATGGCATATATGTTCCAGATGCAAATATTTCCCCACATTTGTTAAGTCAAGCGGAGTTAAATGACTTAGTGCGCGATTTGGAATTACCAAAAGAAAAGGCAGAGTTGCTTGGTTCAAGACTTCAAGAATTTAATCTTCTCCAACCAAACACCAAAGTTTCCCATTTCCGCCATCGCCATTTGCAGTTTTCATCATTTTACTTACAGGAAGAAAACGTTTGTTTCTGCCACGATATCAGTGGTCTGATGCAAGGGATTGGCTGTCGCTATGATCCAAAAGAATGGAGACTGTTCATTGACTCTAGTAAAGCTAGCCTTAAAGCTGTATTACTGCACAACGACAATGAAAAACCTTCAATACCTGTAGCACATGCCACTGGCCTTAATGAGACTTATGAATCGATGAAACTGCTGCTAAGACTCATCAAATATAAGGACCACACATGGAATATTTGTGGCGACCTTAAAGTTGTATCATTACTTCTTGGGTTACAGTTGGGCTACACAAAGCATATGTGCTTTTGTGTCTATGGAACAGCAGAGATGACAAGAACCACTACAAAAGACATGATTGGCCATCTAGAACTGAACATGTTGTTGGTAAATACAATGTGAAACACACAGCACTTATTGACCCTCAGAAAGTACATCTTCCACCACTTCACATTAAACTTGGCCTTATGAAAAATTTCGTGAAGGGTATGGATCATCAAGGTAGTGGTTTCCAATATTTAAAGGATAAATTCAAAGGAATATTGACAGATGCTAAGCTAGAAGCTGGAGTTTTCACTGGACCACAGATCCGCAGTGTCATCCACGACTCATCGTTTCCATCTAACCTAAATGAGAATGAACTAGGAGCATGGACATCTTTCGTTGAAGTTGTCAAAAATTTTCTTGGAAACCACAAAGCTGAAAACCACCGTAAACTCGTAGAAAACATGCTTAAATCTTATGAAATAATGGGATGCAGAATGTCTTTGAAAATTCAGTTTTTACATTCTCATCTTGACTTCTTCCCGGCCAACCTTGGGGCTGTAAGTGACGAGCATGGTGAGCGCTTCCACCAACAGATCTCAGTTATGGAAAACAGATACCAAGGTAATTTCAACCCAAATATGATGGGAGATTATTGTTGGTTCCTGCAGAAGGAGAGCTCGTCATCCTACAAGCGACAAAGGAAGAGGACACACCAAAGTTTCACTTAAGAACAGGAATTTGCCTTTCAGTAGTAACAACAAAATACTAACGCGCTTTGGGTGGATGGTTGGGGGCAGGGGTGGTAAGTCCGCCAGCGGAATTCCGCTGTCTGTCTTAAGCCAGAATAAAGGAGGAAAGACATCCCTGTTCACTAATTATTTAAGTATGCTTAACATAAAACGTGGCACGGAAAAGTAGCTTAGACGGCTTTCGTAATAGAAGCGGGTGAGAAAAAAAATGAAAAATAGGGGTTTTCGGTTACACAAAATCTGGACGGATAGAGAAATTTTGATATCAGATCTGAAATCAGCATCACCGCTTTAGTAGGAATCAGTAGTTCACGTGTCTGTAACAAAAAAAAAGTTGAAATTTGTTGTCTAGTGATAATCGGGAAAATAAAACCAAATATGAGAAAGTCAAGGCATCTACGGTTAAGATATTCAACAAGCAAAGTAATTACTATTTCGATATTTTAATTATATTTCAGTTCAGCGTCTAATATCCAAATAAATACGTAGGTATAATATCAGCTAAATACCTATATGTAATTATGTGTAGTTATGTGAATGTGTAGTTATGTGAATGTGTAGTTATGTGAATGTGTAATACTGCATGTATTTCTAAACATATGTTTTTAGTTTACAACCAGAAATGTACTTTCTCATTTTGCCTCTATATCTTTGAAGCTAGTGTACATAACTTCGCTACTCTGCATTATCTATAAAGATTTACTGTAGAACTCCATTCTGCCAATAAAGCATAAGATTTTCTTGTTAACGTTAGTTCTTTGCTATGCAAATATATCAAAGCATTCCATTTGTCCGAAAGTATAATGGGCAAGTGTGCAGGGCCGTCGAAAAGGGCGGTAATACGGGCGACCGCCCGGGGCGTCAAGCTGACTGAACACCAAAAAACTTGGGGGTTTCTATACGATTTCAGCTGTCTTCTGAAGAAGGACTTGCTACTGAAACACTGCATGAGCTTGCGCCTAGCTTTGTCCGACTGGAACCAATCCGACATTAAAGGCGTAGATCTTTTTACTGAAGTGAACCACCTCCGCCATCCTGCAGAATGAAGTCTGCTCCCAGATTCAAGTTCTGCAATTTATACGCTCTGCAAACTTGAATGATGTTTTTCCTAACGTGTGGGTCGCACTAGAAATCTCGCTAACGCTGCCTGTGACCGTTGCCAGCAGTGAGCGAAGTTTCTCCAAGCTAAAACTTATTAAAACGTACCTCAGTTCGACGATGGCCGAAGAGGGATTAACATCACTTGAATCCTGTCCATTGAAAATGTCATTGCTCACTCCCTGAATTTCTCGGACCGTGTTCAGGACTTTGCCATGAAGAAGGTACGAAAGGCTCCATTTTAATGTTCTATTGTAATCATTCTGTATTTTCATTAAATGAACGTACAGCTGTTTCATTAAAATACCTACGCTTAGTTATGATTCTCATGATTATTTAAAATATCAGCAGTTTAAAGTTTTTCTTCCAAAGGTGAAAGGGCGTTGAAGGTGACGCTCGACCGCGGCGCCATTTCGTCCAGCGACGGCTCTGCATGTGTGTATATACAGTATGTATGCGGGTGCGTATTTATGGATATATATATTATATATGCATGTACTGTACCTGCAGATTCGTGTTCGTCTATATGTGCGTATATGTATGTATGTATGGACATATGTATGTATGTATGTCTATGTGTGTGTATGTATGTACACACACACACACACACACACACACATACACACAAACACACACACACACACACACACACATATTATATATATATATATATATATATATATGTCGCATGTGTATATATATATGTATGTACGTATGCATCATGTAGCAACTGAGGCGCACCATGAACTCGCATAAAACCAATAATAAATTGTAATATTCACATTATTATTGTTGTTCTTGCTGTTACTATTGTTCTATATTTTCTATTCTACTACAGTATTTATGCTTAGGAATGCATTAACTGTACCACTATGATAAATGTTATTATATGTTATCTCTGTATACCTTTTATATTCCTTATATACAGTATGTAGCAAAGAACAATATAATTATTATTATTATTATTATTATTATTATTAATGTGTCATCGTGCTGTCAGTGGCCCCTAAATATAAGATTTATTTTTTTTATGCAGGAAGGAAGGTCAAGAGAGAATGCACCTCCCCCTCCCACCATAGAAGAAGAAGAGAGCCAAAATCAAGGTCCGGGTTTTCGAGAAGCCTAGACATTTTGTTTTTTAAAGATTGGCGGTCATAGACAGGGGTAAAGATGGATTGAGGAAGATTGTTCCAGAGTTGATCGGTTGAGTAGATGAAAGATTGAAAATACGGACTAACCCTTGCATTAGAGAGCTGGACAGAAAAGGAATGAGAAAGTGTAGAAAGTCGGGTGCTGTGTGCTCTCCGTAAAGGAGGAGGCATGCAGTTATAGAGTTCAGAAGAGCAACGTCCGTTATAATAGCGATAGTAAAGAGAGAGTGAAGCAACATTTCGGCAAAGAGAGAGAAATTGAAGACAATCAGTAATAGACGCAGAATTGATGAAACGAAAAGCCAGCCTTTGAGCCACCCAAAACATGAAAAGCATACTTCATACAGGGGCGAACAAGACTCCTGTACAGAGACAGCAACTGAGTGGCGGAAAAAAAACTGCAAAGGCGGTACAGCACACCTAACCTCTTAGAAGCTGTTTTGGAAAGAGAGTATATGTAAGCTTTCCAGGAAAGATCATGAGAAAACGAAACGCCAAGAATGTTAAGAGAAGAGGAAGGATTGAGTTGTGTGTTGTTGAAGGTAAGGGGATAGTCGTGTAGAAGATTGTAACGAGTAGACAGATGAAGGAACTGAGTTTTTGAGGCATTGAAAGCCACAGGGTTTTCTCTGCTTAAATCAGATAGAGCAGAAAGATCAGAGGTCAGGTGACCCATAGCCGTCTTACGTGAATCATGAAGTGACTGACTGCTGTGAGGGACGCTTTGGGAAGCAGGTAGAGAAATGAAGATTGAAAACATCGACATACGAGTGAATAGGAGAGGAAATATAAATTAAAAGGTCATTAATAAATAAAAGGAAAAGAGTGGGTGACAGGACAGAATTCTGAGGAACACCACTGTTAATAGCTTTAGGAGAAGAACAGTGGCCATCTACAACCGCAGCTATACATCGGCCAGAAATGAAATTAGAGATGAAGGCATAGATAGAAGAAGAGAAACGGAACGAGTGCAGTTTGGAAATAAAAGATTTGTTTGGCACGCCATTTGAGCGAAAATTTCAGCTTTGTCAGAAAATATGAAAACTGAGCCGTCGGAATGGAAAAGTGAAGG
This sequence comes from Bathynomus jamesi, assembly GCA_023014485.1. Classification (NCBI taxonomy): domain Eukaryota; kingdom Metazoa; phylum Arthropoda; class Malacostraca; order Isopoda; family Cirolanidae; genus Bathynomus; species Bathynomus jamesi. The sequence goes on from JAJOZX010001013.1 coordinate 440,806, forward strand.
GAAAAAAGAGGAAGTAAATTTGTTGAAGTGGCTCTTAGCTAGATGCCAGAAAGAACGAGAAGAATTAGAATTGGATAGATTTTCACATTTTTGTCTGATGAAGAAATTTTTGGCGAGTCGAAGAACAGATTTTGCACGATTCGGGGCAGAAATATGAGCTAAGTGAGAGTCAGGAGTTGGATAGCGACCATATCTTCTGAAAGCCTCCACTCTGTTGCGAATAGCATTAGAGCAAGTAAAGTTAAGCCAAGGTTTCTTGTCCTCTGCACAATCGGAAGGGACCCGTTCACGGAAGCAGTAATCATTCCATGGGAAATCACATAAGTACTGCCTAAGGGTCTCCCAATCAGCGGCGCCGAAGTGCCAAAAGCGCCTCCTCCTGGGAGGGTCCAAAGGCCGAATAAAATTTGAAAATTTTACCATTGAGACTAGTTTCTAAAGTTCATATTTACATTATATTCGTATTATTATTATAATTTGTATTATTATTATTATTATTATTATTATTGTTCTAAGTCAGTGTTGCCGTTGTCCTCTTAATTTCATATTTATATTATTGTTGTGTCATCGTGTTGGTAGCATCTAAACCTTGTATTTATATTATTAACTTTGAAAATTTTCTGTTATTAAAACGGTGGTCCCTATAGTTCATATTTATATTTATTTACTGAAAGTTTTTTGCTATTGAAACGGTGGCAGCTAAAGTCCATATTTATATTAGTATTGTGCCTTTGTGCTGCCGGAATCCCTAAACCTTATATCAATAACCACATTTTTTATATTCAAACGGTGGACGCTAAAGTTCATAGTGGGACGTCACACCATTATTATTATTATTATTATTATTATTATTATTATTATTATTATTATTTTTAATCAAAACCCATTAATGGATTAAAATCTTATCAGGGATTATAAAAACATCTTACCCTACCACCCCTCTGACCCGACTCGGCATAAATGCACCTATACTACTAATATTTACTATTCACTATCAGGATACAATTTTTTCATATATTACACACAATCTATAAAGATATTATTTATAGTTTCTCATTATTTTCAGAGTTAAAACCTTTTCTAATTAATGGCTGTTCTTGATTTTAGGTTGTCGTTCAATTCCAAAGGATAACTGCGCGAAGAAAATAATATGATATAATACTTTCTCAGTTTGTTTCACTGACAATTTAAGGTATTGTTCAACAAAGTTTCTCTCCTTTTGATAAATGTGGATGATTCTTATGTTGTTTTTTTACGCTGATTACGAAAATGAAAAAAAAAATTCTATCACCCTCAGTTTTTGAGGGATTTGTAATTTAAAACTTTCTGAGATCGAGATAGCATTCATCAGTTTGCGTCATAATACGAGATATATTGTTAGTCATTTATTTTGTATAAAATCTTTATGTTATTCATATTATTATTTATATTTCCATGTTTATATATAATATGCATATATTTATTTAAGTATACTAGAGGTCGTCAAAATTCAAGGTATATCATCATCATCAGAATCGGAAGTACGCAGCTCAGTACCACAAGGGACAGTACTGGTCCCACTCCTGTTCATTATCATGCTAACAGACATAGACAGCGGAGTAAACAGCAACAGTATAGTAACATCCTTTGCAGACGAGACAAAGATCAGCAGAAAATCAGCGATGTAAATGAAATGGAGGCCTTGCAGAGGGGACACGAACAAAATATACAAATGGTCAGAAGACAACATGACATTTAACACCGAGAAATTTCAGCTCTTAAACAGACTGCATATTATGCTCCAGATAGACAGGAAATTCAGAGAAGCACGAAAACGATCGATCTGGGGGTAATAATGACCGATGATTCGAAATTTGAAACACAAAATCAGATAGCGATAAATAAAGCAAAAAGAGTCGCGGGACAGGTACTAAGAACGTTCAAAAGAAGGGACAGGACAGTAATGATTCCCCTGCTAAAAACACTGATTATACCAAAACTTGAATACTGCTCAGTTTTGGCGTCCCCATATAAAAAGGAAGAAATTAATAAACTAGAAGAAACGCAGAGACATTTCACAGCAAAGATTGATGGCTGCAAAAAACTCAACTACTGGGAAAGACTACGTAAACTAAATCTGTACTCCCTGGAAAGAAGGAGAGAGAAGTACACTATAATCTACATATGGAAAATGATCGAAAAACTGGTACTAAACCTAAAACTAAACCCAATTACCATTCAAATAACACTGGAAAATAGGAAAGGCAGAAGGTGTAGTGTTCCCAAATTAAAGACCCGACAAGGGACCTCCTCAACACTGAAGGAAAATAGCTTGGTTGCCAGGGAGCCAAGACTTTTTAACCAGCTTCCTAAGGACCTCAGAAACGTTAAAGGGGTCAAAGTTGAAGTCTCCAAGAGAAGACTAGATGCCTGGCTCAGGACGGTACCAGATGATCCGGGTGTACCTGTCTTTGTGCGGTGGAGAGCGCAAGAAGGCAACTCGCTCCTCCACTAAGCCAGACCTTGGGCCACCAGCTTGACCTTCGTGTGAAGAGAGACCAAAGCACGGAACAGCAACGAGGTTAACGAGGTGTGTATATACAGGGTGTCCCGTAAGTCTGGACCCATAGGGAAAAATAATAAAATTACAAAATAGTCCAAAAATTTATTTATAATATATTTTTTTATTATTTTTATTATTATTTTTATTATTTTTTTATTATGATCTTACTCCGCTGGAGTTTTATTTGTGGGGCCACTTGAAAGCCAAAGTGTACGAGGTCAAACTTCAGAACATTTTCCACCTTAAAGCACGCATTGTGGAGGCGTGTCAAGAAATTTCTGCGACTGTGATTCAGAAAGTGCTGTCGCAGTGGAGATTACGTCTTCAACTATGTGTGCGACACAACGGCGGACACTTTGAACAGATTATGTAATAAATTTTTGGACTATTTTGTAATTTTATTATTTTTCCCTATGGGTCCAGACTTACGGGACATCCTGTAGTGTATATATAGTGTATATACTGCGTATCAAGAAATTATGCAACAAAGTTTTTTTAAGATAACTTTCTGATGAATGACGCTATTGAATTGTAATTTTTACCAATCATTTGTATGCATTATATGCATAATCTGTAACATTTTCAATTCAATTGACCAAACCGTTTTTGAATTACGAGATGAAATTAATAGTTCAGGTGTGTCAAGCAATTATGCAACACTTGTATAACATGATAAATTGCCAATTCAAAGGAGAATGAAACAAAAATTGTGCAATAAACCAAAACCATTATGTATTTTAAACCAATCAATCTGCAATTTAACATTTATATTAAGTGAATACAAATGATTGGTAAAAATTACAATTCAATAGCGTCATTCTTTAGAAAGTTATCTTAAAAAAACATTGTTGCATAATTTCTTGACACACAGTGTATATATATATTGTCGTGTGTAAGAATTTTGTATTCGCGCTAATATCTCAGTCAGTCTCATGCATTGCTACCCACAAGTTGATTGATTATGTGCATTTAGTTATTCATTTTGTTTTGGTGTATGTTTGGTGAAATAAATAGTGTTCTTGTGATATTAAAGTGATAATGTCTCGTAAGTGTGCAAACAGCCCCGACAGTTTTTGTTTTGTATGTGGTGAATTTACAACAAAATCTTAAAAGCAGGGTTTCATTCCTATAACACTGGGTAACAAAATTTTTAAAAAATTCTGTTTATTGTGATTTTTCTGTCGTTTCTTAATGATTTCGGGGCGCTGATTCCAAAAATGATATTGGTTTTGCTCTATCATTAACCGTTTCAAAAATATAGGTTATCACACTTTTCATATGGCAAAGTATATAAAGAAGGTTAACATAAATATTTTCTGAAAATAAAAACACTATTGGAAATTAATGTTTATTGAGCCAAAATTGTTTGACAAGCCCAAAATGGTGAAAAGGATATAATATATATCATGAGGAGAACCGATAAGAGAATAACAAGCCTCGTTATGCAGTGTGCGTTCATTAAAAATGCACTGAAGAACGAGACTTCCGCGTATGAACATTCTTATCCTTTCTGATCAGCGACCATACGTAGTCTCCCATCATGGAAGCATCCCAATGGCCCTGGTACCTTTTCTCCATCGTTTGAATATCTTGATGGAACCTTTCGCCATGTTCTTCACTCACATCGCCCAGGTTATCACGAAAAAAGTCTAGATGTGAATGCAGATAGTGTAATTTTAAAGACATACGACACCCCATTTTTCCATAGCACTTAATTAAGTTTGACACTAACTCCTTATAGTTTGGTGCTTTATGGTTGCCTAAAAACCCACGAACCACATCACGGAAAGCACACGAAGCCTCTTTTAAGTCTTTTTCGATCGGAGTCATCTTGGCTTCAAGGTTCTTTGAATTCAACAGCGCCTTGACTTGTGGTCCTACAAAGATGCCAGCCTTGACTTTGGCCTCAGAGAATTTAGGGAACATGACCCGAATCTGTTGGAAAACTTCCCCTCCAAAATCTAACGCAGTTACAAACTGCTTAATTAGACCCAACTTAATATGGAGAGGTGGAAGCAGAACTCTGTCAGGCTTCACAAGAGGTTCCCTGAGTACATTGTACTTTCCTGGTTGCAGTCCTTCACGTGGAGGCCACTGAACTATTTTATAGTGCTCAGTTGAAGCCCTGCTATCCCACAGGCAAAGAAAACATGAATATTTAGTAAACCCTCCTTGTAAACCTAACAGGAAACCAATCATTTTGAAATCACCACACACGTCCCAGTTATATTGTTCATACCTGATTTGAGTGAGCAGTTGTTTGACATTTTCATAGTCTTCTTTCATTTGAACAGAATGTGCAACTGGTATAGATGGATATTTGTTCCCATTGTGGAGTAGAACAGCTTTTAAATTCCGAGTTGAACTGTCAATAAACAGGCGCCACTCTGAGGGTATATGTGTTAACCCAATAGCTGTGAATAGACCATTAACCTCGCTGCAATAACAGAGAGAGCCATTGACATCGTAGAACCTTGCAAACTCTTCATGCCGCTTTCGGTATACAGTGCTCTTGCAGTCTTCTCCAAGCAAATTCCACTCTTTGAGTCTGGAGGTCAGAAGCTCAGACCCTGATTTCGTCAGACCCAAATCTCTAATTAAGTCGTCCAATTCCCTCTGATTTGGAAAGTGAGGGTTTGTACTGAAAGTTACTGTATATTCTTCATCATGACTGTCCTCACCAGCCGACATCTCAGATGAGCTAGCTGCATCCTCATTTTCAACCTGCAAAGCAAAGAAACAAAATATAGGCATAGCTATATATGTAGAAGAGCATCAGCACTAAGAAAAATCGACACATAATGACCCACAGTCTGTAAATACAGAAGGTAAAGTAATGGATAGACACCTGTTCTGGTGGACGTGGTATTGAAAGACCTTCGCCATGTGGTACAGGAGCTATGGACGACGCTATGCTTGGATACTGAAGAGTCTGCCTTCCTTTAACTTTCCTGTACTTAGAAACATCTACCATGCAGTAGTAGCAATCGTCGTGGTGGCTCTTTGGTTATTTCCATATTCTGGGTACCGCAAAGGGCATTGCCTTGCGTACTCCCCGCAGCCACCCTTCAAGTGTGGAGCGGCAGCTTCCACAGATCACATGGAGTGCCTAGGGCTTATCTTGGTCACCCATAGGCATACCAAAATAGAGCCGATACGCGATCCAGAACTTGGTGCCTTTCACAATCTTGTGCGATACTTGCTTGGGGCCGTAATACCCACAAACGTAGCAGAATAAATCCGGCGAGTGTTTACAAGCTCTAGCTGCCATTCTCTTTACCAAACTGTACTACATTAATCATAACCTGCAGATATAGAGAGAATAGTTATTAAATCTGCAACAGATTACAGATTCCAGAAAAAAGATATATTCACAACACTGACATAATGTTCGCAATAAAAAAGGATCGATAACACTCAAATCGTCAGCACAGAGAAGCAAAGAAACACAGTACCTCAGTGCTGGTAACCATCAGACAAACAACCTGCTTTATTTGTGTGCTCACACTTACTGACTTCTCAGACTCTGCGCTCTTCTTTATATAGCACAGTGGAAGTTTCGGGCAATTTCAGAGCAAGAAACTGTCAACAAACATCCGGATTGTTCTCAACAATTCCTGATTATTCTGATATTGCTGCGCCCATAATAACATTATACTGGTAAATCATGAAAAATGGATTATCTCTGAAACCATTGATGATACACACAAACCAAGGCCAGATTTGGACTCAGCGCCCACAAATGCATATAAAAACAAAAAATTCTAGATAAACAGAATCAGTGTTACACAGTGTAATTAAGAGGGCATACGAACTTTATTTCGGTTGCAAAGTAAGAGATCAAGACAAAATCTGGGCTCCTCATGTATGTTGTGTTTCTTGTACAAGCTCTCTGAGAGGGTGGTTAAAAGGTATTCATTCTTCGATGCCTTTTGCGGTCCCAATGGTATGGAGAGAACAAAGAGACCACTCGACTGACTGCTACTTCTGTTTAACGAAGATAAGTGAACATTCCTCAAAATCTAAACATGCGATCCAATATCCTTATTTACTCTCAACCATGCGACCTCGTTCACATTGTGACGATTTTCCAGCACCAAAACCACCAAAGACATGCGCTTTAGATCTACAGATCTACAGATCTACAGAAGCTAAGGCTAACAAAGACCCTAAGATCCACTCTAAGGCTAGCCCGAGAGAAAGGAAAGAGTAGGGGGTTAAGAGAAGAGAGGAGAATAAGGGGTTAAGTAAGGAGCAACACCTATCATTCGTGGGTTAACATTCATTCAGAAAAAGAGGGAAAAAGTCTCACCATCATCATCCGCCGGCCACTGCCGACAAGTCAGAAAAATAGTCGGAGAATATAGGAGAGGGGTAAAAAATGAAAAGAAGTAAAATAAGAACGCTTACAAACCATGCAAACAGTCTTAACTCACTGTCATACCATGCAAACTACAAACATGCAAGGAAAGAGTTACAGACATGCAAGTAAGGAGATAAGAAAAAAAAAAAAAAGTAGGTAAAATTAAACAAAAAGTGGGTTAGTTTACGCTACAAGCTACATCTACATTCGTGTTAGTCTAATTTTTTTTTTTTTTTTTTTTTTAATTATTATTTATAATTTTTTTTTTTTTTTTTTTTTTTATAATTTTATTGCTGTCATCACACGCTGGCATGTCACAAGCTGGCATCCATCGTCAACAGACTCATCCTCGAGCACCACCACCAGAGCTCCTGTTAACTTTCTTTTTTAATTTTAAACAACGCTAATACTTTTAAAATGTCTGTCAAGACGGTTCTTAAACATATTAACGCTGGTAGAATGAACGACTGACGCGGAAAGATTATTCCATTTATCAATTACTTTAAACGTAAAGAAGTTTTTAGCGATATTAGTAATGAAACGTCTGCCACGCAACTTAAATCCGTTATTGCGAGTATTACTATTATCGAAAGTGAACAATTTGTCAAAATTTACGTTATCGATGTTATTAACGATTTTGAAAACTTCAATAAGCTCCCCCCTTAATCTCCTAGTTTCGAGTGAATACAAGTCTAACTCTTTAATCCTATCTTCATAAGGCTTATTGCGCAAAGACGTAATAAGTTTCGTGGCACGACGCTGAACCCTTTCTAACCTATCAATATCCTCACGCAAGTACGGGCACCAAAACTGAACGGCATATTCTAAATGAGGCCTGACTAGGGACTTGTAGAGGGGCAATATAATATCCTTCGATTTAAATTCGAAATTACGCGCTATGAAGCCTAACATCCTATTAGCTTTTGCGCAAGACTCCAGGCACTGGTTCCTAACCTTTAAATCTTTAGTTACGCGTACGCCTAAATCTACTTCCTCGTCAACGCTCGCTAACTCCTTATCATCCATCGTGTACGCGTAATTATTGTTGCGAGAACCTATATGCAAAACTTTACATTTATCTACGTTAAATTGCATCTGCCACTTATCCGTCCACTCCGTAATCCTATCTACATCGTCTTGGATCCTATTTCTATCGTCCTCGTTAACAACCTTACCCCCTATTTTAGTATCGTCCGCGAACTTTGACACGTTACTAGTCAATCCTACATCTATGTCGTTAATGTAAATTACGAATAACAATGGGCCTAACACTGAACCCTGTGGGACACCGCTACCTACATCTAACCACCCCGATTCACTACCATTAACTACAACCCTCTGCCTCCTAGCACGAAGCCATTCTTCTAACCAGTTAGCTACCTGACCGCGTATACCGTGCGCTTTAACCTTCGCAATTAGTCTCCTATGCGGAACTGTATCGAACGCCTTTTTAAAATCTAAATAAATAACGTCAGCTGCCCTATGCCTATCGTATTCGCGCACTATTTCGTTATAAAATTCTAACAAATTAGTTAAACAAGACCTATGGCGTCGAAACCCGTGCTGACTACTATTAATCAAACCCCTACTTTCTAAGTGATCGATAATACGATCCCTAACTACGGATTCCAAAAGTTTACCGACAATTGACGTTAAGCTAATGGGCCTATAATTGCTAGCTACCGCGCGGTCGCCTTTTTTAAAAATAGGCGTGACGTTAGCTAATTTGAAGTCTTCAGGAATAATCCCCGTTTCGAGTGACTGATTAAAAATCTTCGCTAAGGGGCCTACGATAACGTCTTTCAAATCTTTCAAATGTCTAGGATAAAAAGCGTCAGGGCCTGGAGCCTTGCTAACTTTTAGCCTATCGATATAATGCGCAATCTCAGCCTCGTAAACAGTTATTTCATCTAAAATAGTCTCGCTACTAAATGGAACGATATCGTCAACGTCGGGGACATTATTTACGTCCTCTACGGTAAAAACTGTCGCAAAAAATTTATTAAAAATACCCGCCATCGCCTGAGCGTCAGAAGCCAAAGCGCCATTTACATCCACTAGAGGGCCTATGTTATCCTTTACCGGCTTACGATTATTTACGTATTCAAAAAACTTTTTTGGATTATGTTTACTATCCGCAGCTATAACTATCTCTAAATTACGCTTAGCATTCCTAACTGATCTTTTAACCTGACGTCTAAGCTCGATATATCTATTAAAGTTAGCTACCTGGCCATTGCGCTTGTTAAGTCTATACGCTCTATTACGCTCGTTTATGAACTCGCCTACTTCCCTAGTCCACCACTTCGGCCTACCACGATTTCTAACGCGCTTGGGCCTACGAGGAATAAACTCCCTTTCAATATTCCTAAAACTTTCTTTAAACGCCACCCAACGCAAATTTGTATCATTACCCATAAATAAGTTATCCCAGTCCACTACTCTCATCCTATCAGCAAAACTATCAAAATTAGCCCTACGAAAATCAGGGACTTCTATTACGTTACTATCCTGGGTGTTTTCTATCAATAACTTAAACCTAAGAATTTGATGATCGCTACATCCTAAACTCTCGCCTACTTCTAAACCTTCGACTATATTCTCGCCGTTCGTCATCACCAAATCTAAGATATTATCACCGCGCGTTGGTTCGGTAACTATCTGTCGTAAAAAGTTATCGTCCATAAACTCAACCAGTCTCAAACCCTCTTCGTTACCCGTAAAATTCTCGTAATTAACATTACGTTTAGACAGACAAGATGACATGGATACACAATTTCAACCACCTTCATCGGATGAACCTCACTTAATTTCTCGGTTAGAATTAAATGATCTTGTCAGAGAGTTGAAACTATCTAAAAATCAGGCTGAGCTCTTCAGTTCTACATTAAAAGTTGGAATCTCTCACAAAAGACTGTTGAACGCTCTCATGGAGGTACTTGGTCGAGGACACAATCCTAAGGAATGAGGCTTTTTGTCAATTCATCAAAGTTGAGTTTGAAAGCTGTACTATTGCACAACGGCAATGTCTATCCTTCGGTTCCGATTGCACATAAAGTTCATATGAAGGAATTATATGACAATATGCAGTTACTTTTGAAACATATTGACTATGATAAATACTCCTGGCACATCTGTGGTAATCTGAAAGTGATTGCACTTCTCCTCGGCTTACAGTTAGGATACACAAAGTTCTCTTGTTTCCTCTGCAAGTGGGACAGCCAAGCTAAGGGGTCATTATACACAGAAATAGTGGTCACTTCGACAAAATTTGGTTCCAGGACAGAAAAATGTTGCCTATCAACCCCGAATTCATCCAGCAAAATTTTTCTTACCACCTCTCCATATCAAACTTGGTTTGATGAAAATTTTTGTAAAGGCCATGAATAAAGATGGACCTGGATTTCTATATCTAAAACAAAAGTTCCCTAGAATCAGCAAAGCGAAAATCAAAAAAGGCGTTTTTGTGGTCCCATAGATCAGAGAAGTGATGAAAGACACTGCATTTGATAAGTCTTTGAATAAGGTTGAAAGAACAGCATCGAAAGCTTTTAAAGAAGTGACTACGAATTTCCTCGGCAGCGTCAAATCAGAAAATTATGTTTCCCTGGTGGAGCAAATGCTTAGTGCTTACCAAGCCATGGGATGTAACATGTCTTTGAAAATGCATTTCTTGCACTCCTACCTGGACTACTTCTGCCCACCAAACCTGGGCGCTATCAGCGATGAGCATGGTGAAAGATTTCATCAGGATATATCAACCATGGAAAAGCGGTACCAATGAAGATATAGCCCCAGTATATTTGCCGACTACCGTTGGACATTTATAAGAGAAGCCCCTAGTACTAGTTATAAGCGAAAATCAGCTGCAAAAACATTTTAGATGAGTTACTCTTCTTTTTGGTACGATTAAATATACCTAAAATGTAAGAAAATCTGTCAATTTTTATTTGTATTTCCTTCCAAATTGGTGGATGATAGAAAAATTCTGTTTTCAAATTCGCAATCAGCGTAAAAAATATAGTGAAATCACATATATTCATTCGAAGGAGGCAAAAAGTTATATTTTGTTGTTCAATGTAATTAGAGATCTTGGCGTTTTAGGCCCATAACTAGTCCGCAAATGGACTGATAAATCTGATATTTATTCTCAACTATGCTGTAAAGTTTTTTTCGTCCATAACTGCTTTATATTCCACAAGATAGTCCAGCTCCAAATCCAGCCCGCATCACAAATTTAAAACTGTTTCAAAACCATTTCAACAGACTCACTGATCACCCAACTTCGCGACAGAAAAAAAAAAAAGTCAATTACCCAATTAATTAATTAAATCAGGAAAAACCTAAATAACATCAAAAGTATCTATGATAAATGGCCCAAGCCTTGATTTAATATTTCACTTGCATAATACTACTATTAATAAACGTCCTTTGCTGCATAGGGTCTCCCGTAAGATTGGGTTCAAGGACAACTGCCCCTAGACAATTTCCCCCTGGACAACTGCCTCCCGGACAACTGCCCCCATGGGATAATTGCCCCCTGAACAATTGCCCCGTATTGCCAGGGAATCTGTACTGGCATCTACTGTGAATCTGTACTCTCTTTTTTATTAATAATAAATATACACAAATATACACAAATATACACAAAATGCACAAATCACAAAAATTAATTGTTCACACTACAAAAATGCAAGAAGAACTGAAATTAGTAAAATACTGATAGAAAATGTGGTTAAGTGGATAAGTGGAAAAAATTGTAGATCAGTCATAGCCAATATTTAAAAATTCACTGCATCTTAATTAATTCGAACACGATTAATCCCCTGACTGAATGCTCGGTTAGGTTAATTGAATGCCAGGTTAGGTTAATTGAATGCCCGGTTAGGTGAACTGTCCACCCCTGACGATTGGTTAGGTTAATTCATGATATTTTCGTTCGTTTTAACGAAAATATCACAACTTAACCTAACCAATCGTCAGGGGCGGACAGTTGACCGAACCGGGCATTCAATAATTTTCCAAGAGGTTTCGATTAATTTCGTTAGTTTTAACGAAAATATCACGACTTAACCTAACCAATCGTCAAGGGCATTCAATTAACCTAACCGGGCATTCAATAATTTTCCCGTAGGTTTCGATTAATTCACTGAGTCTTTTTAGTAGGGCAGCTAAACAAGTTGAAGTGGACAATCCGGACAAAAGCACCAAACTTTCCCTACTTGTATATTTTGGACCAACAATTAAAAATATCCCCGGAACCACCTTCAGAGACCATTACTTGGCCGCCATATTGGATTTCAAGATGGCCGCCATAGACAAAATGGAATTTCTGATATAAGTTTCAATAGAGAATTCCCTTGGCATGTTTGGCATCAAACTATATGTTTTTTGGCATGATCAGATCAATAAAACAACTTTTAAGCTGATCAGAAGTATGTTTACTGCAGAAATCACACTTCGTACAACATATACAGTGAAAATCGTGAATATTTTAACACAAAAACCATGTTCAAGAAAACCATGTTTAAGAAAAATCAACGAAACTATAACAATTGAAGATTTCACCCACCAAACAGTAGACCTTTAGCTCTATAACTGAATGTGGGAGAGGAAAATTGGCAAAATATGTGCATTTTAAAAAATGAAATTCTACAAAGGTCAAAATGCTACCCTTTCATATTTGCACAATTTTCATGCATTATTCGTGGTTCTATAGAAAACTTGTATTAACAACATTTGTAGAGTAAGGGCAGGGCTATTAAATGGGCACCATAAAATGGAAATATCTTGGCATTTAGCATTGCAATGCCTACTGTCCCAACTCACCCCCTGTCCCGAACTGTCCCAACTCACCCCGCTCGACGCTATATGTTAAACTGCACAGTTGCAGCTACACAGTTCTGTACACTTCTACCTGGCCTTCTTGCAAGCACACCTGGTGCCACATCCACTCTTGCTCTTGCAGCCGCATTTGACCAATTCGCTGCAAGCTTTAGATGCTACTGGTCTTGTGGTCCAAACTGGTGTCCATGACTGGGACTCTTCGCTAAAGGTCCATCCCCATCCTTCAGGAGTTGGAAGATTCTGTTCACTTCTCTCACAGGTCGACCATATTCCTCCCTGGTATGTGACCCTCCTGGTGTGTTGGAGAAGAGCATCCTGAGTTGGTGGGATAGTCTCCATAGCTTTTCCCTTCTGACAGAACATGACCTTTCTTGCCTCATCTACACGTTCAATGTCACTGGTGTTGTCATAGAGGACAACTGTGTACCGTTCAAGAAGCTTGAAGTGGGGAGTTTCGGCGTCAACATCTGCAAATGGATTTCGTGCCATGAATGTGAATGCTTGTGTTACCTCAGGGTAATGGTGCCATGCTGCCCATGCCGTATTCTTGCCCCTTCCGTAAAAGGATGATGTTGTATCACATCCCGTGAAGCAGTGAAACAGTGGTAGGGATGTGCATCTCTCTTCACCCAAAGAGGCACAGATTGTGTTAATATGATGGTAAGTGAAGTTTTTCCCAGTGCCAAAACCAACCCAAATATTTACTTCAGATCTTATGGACGTCAAGTGATGGAATTTTCCTATTAGAATAACAATAACATCCGTGTCTACAGTTCTGATCATGCAGTTAATGTGCCCTTCCTTTATTGCATCTTGAAGATGAATGAACAGTCTAGTGTCTGCCTCCTCATGGTCGCATCTTGGCATTGTGCGGTCGGCCCCATTGATGATGACTTCAGGTCCTGATGTAATAACAACTTCTTTGTTGTTAGGAACTTCCATTGCAGCAACCTTGTCTGATAGGAAAGCGAACAGTTCTTGCTTGTTTCTAGAGTCTCGAAGGAAGTCATGCCAATTTAGGGGTAATTTGGTTTTTCCTTCAACCTTTCTTCTGATTCCTTTTCCCCGTTTTTCTCTGGTAGTCTCTTTTAAGGTGCTTGCAGTGTAGGTATCCCAGACGATGTCAATTCGCTGGCAAGTTTCTAACTGTTTGATGAGATAAGGGACGAATACACGATCTGCATACTCTTCAAAGTTGGTAACACCTGCAGTAGACAGCAAATGGACGATGGCAGCTCCATCAAGAAGTTTCACATCAAAAGGATCTGGAGGGTTGTCCTTGTTTTCAAATGTAATGATTTTCAGTAGGTCAGACTTTTTCCCAAACCGCAATTTCCCACCATCAGATAGGGAAGAAGGAAAGGGGTGATTCTCGTGTTGGAAGAATGCATCCATGCCACTATGCCGATGTTGCATAACAATATACAGATGAGAGAATAGAGCAACATCGTTCTTCAGTAGTTGGATTCCCCCAACATTCCGTACCTGAGATTTCTGCCGAGGACATCTGAAGAGGGCAAGCGAGTTCTTCTTGATCGGTGTATGAATTGACCTTGTACAATCTGTGACAACTTCTTTGTAGTATCGGCTATATTGCTCCTTACCCAAATCCTTTATAGTTCTCACTGTATGGACCACAGATTCATCCATGACATTCCTTGTGTCTAAGGCCAGTAACTCATTCCCATTATCACAAAATGGATTTCCCATATCACGGAAGACTTCAACGAGATTAGAAACATGATCCTTGAATCTTCTCTGTGTAGATAGTCCTTCTTCGTGGTGGAAGTTGTTGTCTTCAGTTTCTGGAAGGTTTTCGTCTTCATATTCAGTAATCAATCTGGCTTGTTCTGGCCCTGCTACCATCCACTTCTTGAATGCCACTGGATTCTCAGTCAGACCCACCGCGCCTCCTGAACCTTTGACTTTCTCATTGTTTTGTTCATGCGCTTGGTCTAAAGGCATGGCTGAGAATCTCTTCTTGGTCTTGTGTACTACCCAGTGTCCATTTCGTGGAAACTCATTCATAACTGGCTGAAACCAGGAGACAGTGAGAGTTGCAGGGGAGTCTTCTGGTGTTTGGTCCTTCACGTCAGCACCATTTGTGATCATAGATATAAGGGTTTTCAAGGTTGTAGGTACCGATTCCTGTTGACAACCAGATGGAAAGGCACCTGCAAACTTGAATCCAGTAAAGTTGACGATTTCCTTGCGTATAATTCTAGCAGCTTTTGCAAGAATCATAGTATCTCCTTCAAAGTTCTGTCTCTTTGTCTCTCTGAACATTTCCTGAATTCCCTGCTGAAAAACTAAGATTTTGTTCTTGCCATCACTCACTTCCTGGGCATATGGGAAATACTCCAGAATCTTCTCTCTGAATCGTCCTCTGTTCATTTCCTTATTAATACCTAAGTCCCGAAGTCTTTTTTGATACAGATCAAATAGCACAGAAAACTTCATTTGAAAGATTCCTTCTTCCACGCAATTTTCTACATGATTAACGACCTCAACTATTGCCTTTGCTTTCATCAAGTTTTCTTCATAGCCTTCTTCCTTGCTCTGTTTTTGTCTCAAAAGTGAGCGGTAACGGTTCCGATAAAATGTCAAGCATTGCAGATGATACTTGGCTTCAATGGCCATGAGATCACCACCTCCTATTCTAGACATTAGTTCTGTGTCACTGAGTTCTGTAGCCATCATTCGTAAATTGACGTCAGCGCCAAATGTACTGAATTCGTGAAGATGCCCATGTGTTTGTTGACAAAACACACAAGTTGCTTTGTCCATAGGATGCCGCTGAACCCGCTTCCCCGTAGATGAACTGGTTTCACCTTCATCCGCCCTTTCTCTCTTTTTTGTAGCCCTTTCAAGCTTTTCTTTACTAAATTTAACATGGCATGACTTGTGCCACACAGCTTTATTCTGAACCAGATCTTCAACAGTTACCTCCTCATTGAAAAGAAGAGGAACTGGTAGTCTTCCAAGATTCTTGAATGCGTTGACATTCTCCATAAATGTTGCATATGCTTCAGTTTTTTTACCACTCACAGCATTGAGTGGACATTTAAGAGTCTCACCTTTGCTCTCTTGACAAACCATGCATTTGCTCCAATCCATGTTCACAAATCACCTGCAAAACAGAAAAGCACATATTATATAGTTATATTATTAAATATTTTACATTAAATAAACATTTAAGGGTAATTCTGATTATTTTATAGCAATCCTGGCATCGAAATATGTAGGTTTAGGGACTATTTATTTACAATTACTCCACACAATAGTTTGTTGATTTCTAGCTGGCAGCCATCTTGGATTTCCAAAATGGCAGCCAAGATAGGGTTGTGCGTCTTGGTTCCGGGGAAAAATTGGTAGCTAAGGTCCTGAACAACATTTGAGCCAAGTTTGGTGCTTTTGTCCAGAATGTCCACTTACTTAAAAAATCAGGGTCTAAGCTACTGCACTGTTCAGATGACAGATGGGGGGGGGGGCAATTGTCCAGGGGCAATTGTCCCATGGGGTCAGTTGTCCGGGAGGCAGTTGTCCGAGGGGGGCAATAGTCAAGGGAGCAGTTGTCCTGATACCGTTAGATTGAAGGAAATCGTCTGGCGTCAGCCAGAATATATTACAAAAGAAACGTTAAAGGTTTAATATTTTGAAAATGTTCCATCTAGAATAAAATTTACTGAATTATTATTATTATTATTATTATTATTATTATTACTCTTATTATTATTATTATTATAGTTCTTCACTTAATATTTATTACTCATACAAATCTCTAAGTATATATGGAGAGTAAGGCCTTATTTGAAAAAGCGCAAACTTCCATTTATTGTTAGTGAAAGCCTATATCTATTATATATTTTCGCCTGTCTGTTTGTCTGTTATTTATGCAAGCTCAAACCGTTTGACCGAGAGCTACCAAATTTGGCACGGAAACCTCTTATGGGATGAAGAATGTTAATAAATTAAATAATTAAAATTACTGGGCCCGAAGGCCCCTGCACCGCGATTAAACTACAGAAAAGAACGAAGCCGTGAAAATTTTGAGCTTCACATTGTGTCAAGACTTCTGAATCTTAACATTTTCATGACTAATTATTTGGTCAACTATAGAAAAGAACACAGTCATTAAAATCTTGAGCTTCACATATAATTATTTTTTAGGACGACTTCAAACCGTTTCACCTAGAGCTATCAAATATGGCACGGGAACCTCTTATGGGATGGATGAAGAATGTCAACACAGAGTCGGTCAGCCTGTCTGTTTGTCTGTTTGTGCGAATAGTTACAGGAAGTTAATGTGGCAATGTTGTTTTGCAGTTTTTGAAAATCCCAACAACTTTACCATGCCACCAAAGAAACGGGCAAGTTTGGGCAGATCTACATCAGCAGCCAGAAAAAATAAAGAAGCCCGGAAGCAGGAAAGCTCACAAGAAAGACAATCACGTCTTGAAGTTGACCGTGAACTACATGCAACAGCAATGTGAAATTTATCCCGGGCAACGCAGGGTACCTCAGCTAGTCTACTATACAAAAAGAAAGTTGTTTGTCGTTCTGTCTGTCCGTCTGTTTGTCTGTCCGTTTGTTAAACTAAGAAAGTTGTTTGTCGTTCTGTCTGTCCGTCTGTTTGTCTGTCCGTTTGTTAAACATTGGGGTTCTCTAAAAGAGCTGAATTAGCTAAACAGGGCCTACGGGCGGTGCTGCCAGTAATTGGGGTGGGGGACTGGGCCCAGTAATTGGGTTGGTGGGTGAGGGGCCTAGTAATTGGGGGACCGCAGGTCCCCCTAATTACTATCTGTTCAATTATTTGGTCAATATAACTATAGAAAAGAATGCAGCCATAAAAATCTTGAGCTTCACATTGTGTTAAGATTTGTGAAGCTTAAGATTTTCATGACTAAATAATTGAACTCCCAGTAATTAGGGGACCTACATAATGTGAAGCTCAAGATTTTCATGGCTGCGTTCTTTTCTAGTTTTATTGGCCAAATAATTGAACTCCCATAATTGGGGGACCCGCAAGCCCCCTAATAACTAGGGGTTCAATTATTTGGCCAATAAAACTATAGAAAAGCACGCAGCCATGAAAATCTTAAGATTCAAATTTAATATAATCAGCCCATCTCAGGCAAGTGCTGGGCATAACAGCTTTACAAAACTAAAATTACCCCCAGAAAAAACAAAAATACTAAAACAATTCGATTATCTAGCATATAAGCCTAGCAGCGCGGACAAAAACAGTCCCCCAATTACTTCTTCTTCTTCTTCTTCTACGGCTTCTCCCTTATTTGGAGTCCCCACAATGGTCCATCACTCTGGTCCGTCATCTTCTGTCCATCACATCTTCCATCTCCAATCCCACTCATCACATGTCCCTCGCCACCGCGTCCTTCCACCTGGTATTCGGTCTGCCTCTCCACCTTCTACCTGGAACCTCCATTTCCGACAATCTTTTCATCAGGTGTTCCTCCTCTCTCCTCTGTCCGTGCCCAAACCACTTCAATCGCCTCCCCATCACTTTCTTTGATACTTCAGTCACCTTCACGGATCCTCTCACGTAGTTAGTTCTAATCTTATCCCTTCTCGTTACTCCCCTCATCCACCGCAGCATCCTCATCTCATTCTTCCTTCCTCTGTTCTTCCTTCTTAGATGTCGCCCATGTTTCCGCGCTGCACGTCATTGCTGGTCTCACCATTGTCTTGTGCACTCTCCCTTTCAGTTTTATCGGCATCCGTCGGTCACTCAAAACACCGCTGCACTTCCTCCAGTTTGCCCATGCCGACTGCAGTCAGTTTTTTATCTCTGCTTCCATACTACCATCCTCCTGAACCATCGACCCTGGATATTTGAAACTTGTAACCCCTTCCCCGCTGACCCCACCATTTTCCACCGTCACGTCACACTCACGTACTCCCGGCTCAAACTCATATTCAATATATTTCGTCTGTGATCTCTTCTAAGGCCCTTCTCCATCTTTCCAACCGTTCATCCATGTTGTCTTCACTTCTGCCATACAAAACGATGTCATCTGCAAAAAGGATTGTCCAAGAGGGCCCCCCCTCCTCTCATATTTTGTGTCAATACATCCATAACACAGAGGAACAGGAAAGGGCTAAGCGCCGATCCATGATGTAATCCTACTTTCACCTCAAAGTGTTCACCTTCACCATACCCTTTACTCCTCTCTCTGTCTCTGTCTCAGCTATACAATTTATTAGTCCCTGGAATTAGTCCACATTTTCCGTTGGTACTCGCGGGTTCTCCTTATTCATCAACTTATTGAAATACTTTGTCCACCTTCTTTTAATCTCATCATCCTTCACAAGTTATTCCACTTCTTCTTTTACTGTGCGTACATTTTCAACATCTTCAGTTGCCCTGTCCCTAGCTGCCGCTATGCAATAGGTGTTTTTCTGGCCTTCTTTAATTTTCAATCCATAGCTCCTCTGCTGCTGTGGCTTTCTCTTGTGCCACTACCTTCTTTGCGTTTGCTCTTGCCCTCTTGTACAGTATCCTATCTCCCTTCTGTCCTGAGATTTTCCATTTCTTTAGCATCTCTTTCTTTTCATTTATAGCAGTTTTTGTCTTCTCGTTCCACACCCACGTTTCCTTTCCTCTCTTTCTCTTTCCGGATGACCTCCCAGAAATTTCTTCTCCAGCCCTCATAATTTTCTTGGCGGCCTCATTCCACCAGTTTTCTACCTTGTTTGGTGTTACCTCTTCCATCTTGCTCAGTTTCTCGTTTACTTTCTCTTCAAAACCTGCCTTCATTTCTGAATCTTTTAACCTCCACCATTTTATCTGTCTTCTTCTGCCTGGAGTTCCTTTCTGTCTCTCCCACCTCTCTATCATCATCTTTGCTACAATTACCCTACGCTGTGTGGTCACTGACTCTACTGGCATTACTTTACAGTCTTTTATTTCCTTTACATATTCCTTTTTTACCATGATGTAATCCAGCTGTGTTTGTGCTCCCCAAGAGTTGTACGTTATCAGGTGATTCCTTGGCTTCTTGAACATCGTATTCACCACTTTTAGTTCATATGCGGTTGCGAAATCTAAGATGCTCCTTCCTTCGTCATTTACCTCGCCCACTGCATATCTTCCATTTTTTTTATGCAGGAAGGAGGGCCAAGGGCAAAAGCCCGCAAAAGCGTCCCTCCCATAGAAGAGGAGAGACAAAATCAAGGTCCGGAGTTTTCGAGATGCCTAGACACTCTGCGCTTGAAAGATGGGAGGTCATTTACAGGAGGAAAGATGGATTGAGGAAGAATGTTCCAGAGTTGACCTCATATCCTCTTTTGTCATTGCCCACATGTCCATTTAAATCATCGGCTACCTGCAGGCTCTCTGCATGATGTATTCCTTGCGCTGTTCTATCCATTAGTTCCCAGAATTCGTCCCCCAATTAATGGGGATTCAATTATTTTGTCAATAAAAATATAGAAAAGAACGCAGCCATAAAAATAATTGAACCCCAAGTAATTGGGGGACCTGCGGTCCTCCAATAACTGGGGGATACGACGAAAAATAAAAATCGATTTGAATAATTAAAATTTAATACAATCAGACCACCCCAAGCAAGTGCTAGGCATAAAATGGTGTTTGCTACTGGTTTTTCTTCTTTATTTCTATTTCTAAGAATTTTAAAAAATTTCATATCTAGAAAAAACAAAAATACTAAAAACAACTTCATTATCTAGCATATAAGCCTAGCAGCGAGGGCGAAAACAGCTAGTACTATATAAAATCAAAGAAACAGCAACATGAACTTCAAGAGATAATACAGTATAAGGGGCACATTATTAAAATTTATATTCCTACTGTCTTTGATTTCATATATTCTTGGGGTTTCACCATTGCAATTATAATAAATTAAGAGCTGCTATTTTCCAAAGGCTCTATTATCTGTATATAAGGTTAAGATACAAGGAACACTACTCTCACTCCAGAACAGTGGTTTTAAATCTAGGGGTTGCGACACCAAATGCGGTCGCTGCTGCATACAATACTAAAAATCATATTTTCTTTGAAAGATATTAAATATGTACTGTATATAAAAATGTAAGTGTGTTTTACTTTATTTTTTGGTAATTAATTACTAGTGATAAATATACAAGTATAAGATTACAAATTTTAATCACTCATCACTCTGAAATTACTTTTCCTTTGATTAGCTGTTATGTTAGATTTGAGTGGTGGACGTTGGAAGAATTGAGGAAATGGGCCCCAGACATTGAAAGGTCAAGATTCATTGCTAGAGTTCCTTGCTTCTCAACCACTCTAACATATAACCTACAATAATTATCGGACTTGTTACACATGCGTAACAATGGAATGATTGCTGCTTCCGTGGTCGGGGCCTTTCCAAGTGTGGTGAAGGCATCACGGATGTGATTCTTTCGGGTATAGAGGCGTAAATTCCATATTCTCTTCCCAAAAGTAATACAAAAAATCCTTAGCTTAACTTTACTTGTTCTAATGCTATCCGCAACAGAGAGGAGACTTTCAGAAGGTACCGTCGCTATCCAACTCCTGACCCTCACTCAGCTTATATTTCCGCCCGGAATCGTTCAAAATCTGTTCTTTGACTTGCCAAAAATTCCTTTATCCGACAAAAATGTGAAAATCTCTCCAATTCTAATTCTTCTCGCTCTTTCTGGCATCTAGTTAAGAACCTCTTCAACAACTTTACTTCCTCTTCTTTCCCTCTTATTTTCAATTCCGATGGCTCAGTTGCCGTCTCTTCTCCTCACAAAGCTGAACTCTTCGCTCAAACTCTCGCTTCTAACTCAACCCCGGACGAGTCCGGTGTTGTTCCTCCATCTCCTCCTTCTTGCTTTATTATGTCTGAAATCGAAAGGTGTTCTTTCTTCCCTATCTACAGTCAACTCTAGGAAGGCGTACGGTCCTCTTGGTGTTTCTCCCGTTATTCTTAAGAACTGTGCTTCTGTGCTCACACCCTGCCTAGGCAAACTCTTTCGTCTTTGTCTCTCATCTGGTACTTTTCTTTCCC
This sequence comes from Bathynomus jamesi, assembly GCA_023014485.1. Lineage (NCBI taxonomy): Eukaryota > Metazoa > Arthropoda > Malacostraca > Isopoda > Cirolanidae > Bathynomus > Bathynomus jamesi. Next base: position 462,581 of record JAJOZX010001013.1, read on the forward strand.
GTTGGAAGTTCACTTTCATTCAGCCTGTCCAAAAGAAGGGTGACCACTCTCAACCCTCCAACTATCGTCCAATTGCTTTGATTTCTTGCCTTTCCAATTTTTTGAATCTATCCTTAATAGGGAGGTTCTTAAACACCTTTCTTCTCACAATCTTCTTTCATATTGTCAACATGGATTCCGCAAGAGACGCTCTACTGGCGATCTTCTTGCGTATCTCTCTGACTCTTGGTCATCCTCCTTTCGGTGAAACTTTTGCTATTGCGCGAGATATATCAAAAGCTTTCGATAGAGTGTGGCACAAATCTTTAATTTCCAAACTTCCCTCTTTCAGTTTTTATCCTTCCATCTGTGCCTTCATCTCTAATTTCATTTCTGGCCGATGTATAGCTGCGGTTGTAGATGGCCACTGCTCGTCTCCTAAAGCTAACAACAGTGGTGTTCCTCAGAGTTTTGTCCTGTCACCCACCCTTTTCCTTTTATTTATTAATGACCTTTTAATTCATACTTCCTCTCCTATTCACTCCTATGCCGATGATTCCACTCTTCACTTCGCCCGCTTCACAAAACGTCCGTCTCAACAGTCACTCCATGATTCGCGTAGTATGGCTACGGAGCACCTGACCTCTGATCTTTCTGCTATCTCTGATTTGGGCAGAGAAAACCTTGTGGATTTCAATGCCTCAAAAACTCAGTTCCTCGATGTGACTATCCCCTTACCTTCAATAACACACACCGCGAGCCTTCCTCTTCTGTTAACATTCTTTGCGTTTCCTTTTCTCGTGATTTTTCCTGGAAAGAGCACATGTACTCTCTTTCCAAAACAGTTTCCAAGAGGTTAGGTGTGCTGTACCGACTTCGTAGTTTCTTCACACCCACTCGGTTGCTGTCTCTGTACAGGGGGCTTTTCCGCTCATGTATGGGGTTAATATGCACTTCGCTGCTGCCAGGTGAACACCTCTCTTCCTTTCTCTCCTTCTCCTGTCTTTCTCTTGGGGGATAACGCCGCCTCCAAGTTTCTTGACCCCTTGTTGCATCTGCAACATTCCCATCCCCCTTTGCAGCATTGAGTTGTTGCATAACCCCCTCTCCCCCTTGCCAGCATAGAGTTGTTGCATAACCCCCACCCCTTTGCAACATACCCCCATCCTCTTTGCAACACTGATCGTTATCTCTGCAACATCTCTGCACTCTCCCATTTTGCGCCCACACTACTTGCTTCATACAAATGAATTACCTCTAAGACATATTTTTTAAACATTGGATGGTACAACATCTGGGGTAAGTACCTTTGTTGATCCTATTGGGAAAACCATTCAGTTTTGTGAAAACAATCCAGTAGTACAATTCTAACCTACAGTATAACTAGTGGTAAAGAACTATTACATCTACCACAACACATTGTTCATGATTTTAATGGAGATCAGCAGTACTTATACCGCATTATTTCAGCAATCAGAAATGGTACAGTTCATGAACACCTTGCTCATATAAAGCCAGGTCCTCTTAGTCATGCTAGATTATTAGATGGTTAACTCTTTCTAATAGGGTTTGTAGGCTTTATGTTTCAACACTGAGAGCAACAAAGAAACTTTACGCAATAATTAGGCTGACAATACGTACCGTTTTGAACGGGACAGTACCGTTTTTTTTATATTTCCTGGCCGTCCCGTCGTTTTAATAAAAATGTCAATGTTGTCCCGGTTTATGTACTTACTTTTTCATGAATACAGAATATTACATAACCCCCGTCCCTTTTTTGCCATCCCAATGTCCCGTTTTTGTCTCAAGGAAATATGGTCAGCCTAGCAATAATACACTTTATTGTGATAAATTGTGGTCCTAATTTGCTTGACATCAAGTGTAGACCTAATTACATAGATTACCCAAGGTATTTGTTTACTGCTATTAATAGGGTTAAGCATTTGTCTAGAGAATCAGTAAAAATTTTTAAAAAGTATTATCCCGAAATGCATACTTTGCTCACCCGGAAAATATTCTTCTGGCAATGTTGTGTGACTCAGCTAGGAAAAACCGTGAAAAAGCTGTTAGCAAAATCATGGACATGCGAAATGAGACTGGTTAAAATTTAGAATTCATAGATTTCAAGGTTGCTAATCTTAATTTTGATGCAAAGGACTGGGATGAAATAATTAATTGGAATGATACTAAACTAAGTGAGCCACCTCCCACAATGAAGCTAACAAAATCAGATATTTTAGCTATCAAAGAAAACGCATTCAACATTCCAAATTATCCCAATCATACCCAGAATCTAGAGCGTTGTATTAAATTAGTGACGTACTCGGTATTTGGGTTTGAAGCACGAAATGGTTTTATCAGAGCTAGAATGATTTCACGTAGTCCGATGCCAGACGTAGAAACCAAAAAGAATTTTGCTAAAAGGTTGCCTTCTTTATTCGAATAGTTAAGGTTGTTTTTTGCAGTTATCATTTGTGTACTCATTTGCTGTGTTTTTTTATACTCTATATGTATTTAATAAAGCAAATTACAAAAATAGTTATTTTTCATTCCTTGTTTCTTTATATTCCTTGCAACAAAACATTAAATTCGAGAATATCATTAATCCAGAAAAAAAGTAAATGTAAATTCATTAAAAAACCTGAAAATTATTTGCAGAAGATATATTTTTAAGTTTTGTGTTGATTTGATTATATCTATTTGTTTCCCCCACAACATAGCCAAGAATCAGTTATAAACCACCGTAAACCCAGTTACGACACCTACAGTATTTCATATTTTGGCAAAAATGAGGCAGTTCAAGATGCTCTAGAATATTATTTCAGTTTTCTTTGTGTTTTCTACTTAAAACCACAATATACTGTAATTTCAGTGTGGCTAGAGGGAAAGAAAACGTTTGCATTTTTTATGATCGGAATTGTAATACGAACCGATTCCAAGGCTCTTATTTGAGGGCGGCATCAGAATTGGAACTGATTCCAAGAGTGAGGAGGGAATCAGAATTGAAAGAGGAATAAAAAATTTGTTGCACTGTAAAGCGAAATACCTTAGAATAGCAGCACAAAATTTATTACATTATTAACTGTTCCAAAATTATTTTTCATTCTTTAGATATTCCTCCATAAATATTCGTGGTATACAGAGCAGGAGGCGAGAATGGAGAAGAGTATGATAGATTATGTGACGAGTGTATGTGATAGAAAAGCTGTTCGAATGTTGAGTGAACGTTTCCACACCATATGATTATATTACGTAAGGTTAAGATGGTTGAAGTTTAGTATCAATGAACGAGAAACAGTGGACAGACACAGAATAAAAGTTGAAAGGCTGGATTCGAATCAGGCGAAATGGAGTGAAGAGAAAGACATGGTGGAGTGATGAGGGGAAGAATGCAGTTAAAGAAAAGAAATGCGTCTGGGAAAGAATGTTATAAACTTAGCCTGGCGGTAATGAAAGGAAAAGATGTAATGAGTTGTACAAAGAATACAAAAAAATGTTAAATAAGTGGCAAGAGAGGTAAAAAGAGAGTAGATGAATAGTTGAGAAGGAAGATGAATGAGAAATAGGAGGAAAATAGCAATTTTGGAAAGAAGTGAAGAAAGGTCAGTCTGGTGGAATGACTGGTAATATGAAAAATAGGAATGGCAAAGTTTTATTGGAAAATAAACAAATATGCAAGATATTTGAAGAATATTTTAGGAAGGTCACAAGTAGATGAACAGGAATCAAATATGAATGCAGCAAGTTTAGGTAATGTACAGGGTGTCCACAATTTCTTGTCACCCCAGTAAAATACTAAGTGATTTTCTTTTTTTTTTCAGACACATTTGAAATGTGTGATAGCAGCAACTATACGAGTGAACGACGCATATTGGCTAGTACCTGGGTCCATGAGCGACCATGTAATGGTAAAACTATCGAACATATTTGTGCAGACTTCCAGGACTAATTCAATCGAGCAGCTCCTCCAAAAAGGATTCTGTTGAGATAAACCAAGAACTGGCCATCTACCAGGCAACAACAGTGAACAGTGTGCATTAGTTGAGCAATCTGTGTGAAGATCACCAAAAATATCAATCCGTAAGCGATCATCAGAGCTTGGAATACCACGATCAACATTGCGTAAGCACATAAAAGTGGACTTAAAGCTGCATCCATATCTACCACGATATGTTCAAAGGCTGAGTGACACTGATTTGGATCACAGACGAAATATATGTGAGGAACTGCTTCGGGTATTTGACACAATACTGAAACGGGGGAAAGTTATTTTTAGTGATGAGTGTGCCATATACCGGAGTGCTCGGTCCCGCGATGTTGTGTTTTGGTTCAAGGAAAACTCACATTGTGGAGGAATTGGAACATAAGTTATGATATGGGCTGGTATGAATAGCAAACGTCTCTTCGGCTCATATTCTTTTTGATGGTTCTGTTAATCAACACATTTATCTGGAGATGTTGCAAACGTGACTAGTGCCACAACTGATTAACTTGGGTATAACAACTGATTAACTTGGGTATAGCAGATGAAGTCTCAAGAGGATGAAGCCGCACCGCACTGTTCGTTGTCAGTAAGGGAATATTTGAACAAAGCCTTTCCGGGTCGGTGGATAGGGCGGGGATTCATCATTTTGCCTACTCTAATGAAATGGCCTCTAAGAAGTCTTGACCTCTCCACGTGTGACAATGCCTTATGGGGTTTCAAGGAACAAGTGTCCCAGAGACGATATAGCACCAATGATGAGCTTAAAGATGCTGTCAGCAGAGCTGGGCAGTATTTAAATACATTTGTATTTAAATACATATTTAAATACATTTGTGTATTTAGAACTGTATTTATAAATACATTGTTTTTCATGTATTTAAATATAGTATTTAAATACTTTAATGAGTATTTAAATACAATGTATTTAAATACACAAAATATATAAATGTAAATACTTTTACTGGTTTAATACACGTTCTGTACTTTGAACCAGTGAGGAAGATAAAACCCAATAATAATTTCAATAATCAAAATCAAATTCTGTAGCATTTTGCCCTTCAGTGCATGTTTGGAAACCCAAATCCTGCAGAAACGAATCGCTGTAGTTAACCAACGACTGTGACTTACGTGTCCAATCTCCAAGAGAGCTAGATTTTGAGGCAACTCTCCTGATCTGAATGCTTGAACAATACGATAAGCGTAAGATTGATCCGTGCTGAGGTCTTTGATAACTTCTTCAGACAACACTGGAAGGGGAGGGCCTACTTCGACCTTTGGAAATTTTGTATTTATTTCTAATTCCGTTGCTTCATCTACCATGTTGTCAAGGGGGCTTGACCACTTGTTGTTGCTGTTTGTAGGACCATCAAGTTCCTGGATGAGACGACGAAGAGGTAGTTCCCCTGTGTGGTGCAAATCACATACAATCCAAACAAGCCTTCTTCCAAGTTTTTTCTCTAAATGCGTCATAACACCGCCCTGCCATCCAGTGTTCACCGCAGTTGAGTCTCCACCAACGGCCTGCAGTGAACTGTCAAGTCTTCTTTCTTGAAGCCAACATATTATTTGATCAGCAATTGCCTCTGCATGTTTCTTGCCTTAAAATCGAAGCCAAAAGAAAAGGTGCGCTGGTTTCCGAAGTTAGAAGTTGGCAGACGGACGAAATAACTGAAAAGAATGGCTTTGAGGCGGTTCTGGAAGAATTTAATTCCAAAGAGAAGCTCTTTCAAAGTTCCTTGTTTGCATTGCTCAACATTTTTAGTTCGATTTCCAGTGACTGCAAGTCAGAACTTCAATAAATGTATAAGGAAACCTACCAGTCTGTATGTTTATCTTTCTCTTCGCTTTTAGACATTTTTATAAGAAATGATGAACTTAGAAAATTATGTTAGAGAAAATATAAATACTTTTGTTTTGGTCAACGTACATTTAAGAAGTGTGACTAAAGAATTTTACATCTTTATGATGGTGTTTTATTAATTTCTTTTAAAAGGTTACTGTCCTTATATTGTAGTATTTAATCATTACATAGAATATAGTACATATATGTAATACACAACATTTGGACCCCTAATTTTCACACAGAAGGAGATGGGTAAAAAAGTTCGAGAGTTATTATCTATATGTAACAAAACATTACAAGAGGAGGTGGAAGGCCCAACTTCAACACTGGCAGACGGAGGGTATCGATGCCGTGATCTTCGCTTTCAACTCTAATCCCAAACCAGCGAGACGAGAAAGCTTTACATGTGAAATATAATTTTAAGCGAGAATATACTCGTACATTATGGACATACTAATGTCAGTGAATAAATGTGCAAAGTTAAAATAATTTTAAAAGGTATTTGTAGTTGATAAAATTATAAAAGAAAAACGAGTTGTTTTGACAAGTGCAACACACATTTATCGACGAATTAGTGTAGTAGATTGACGAGTGAAGTAGACCCAATTATAAATAAATGTTATTTGGCAAGAGTAATAAAAATTTCAAAAGTTATTTCTTCGTGTTAATGTGATACGAGATAGATAGATGGATAGATACATCCTGAGAGAGAGAGAGAGAGAGAGAGAGAGAGAGAGAGAGAGAGTGTAGTAGTATGGTGTCAAAATGCCAGAGTGCAGAAATGTTACCCCCACCCCCCTTTGTTGCAAAAAAAAAAAGAAAAAAAAGAAAGAAAGAAAGAAAGAGAGAGAGTGCCAGATTCGTTATTTATTTTAAATAAGCTTATGTTACAGTTGGCTGAGCTGTCAGCCTCGTATGCAACTTGGAGGCGGAGTTCTCCCCCAAGTTGAACCCCCCAAAGGGGCATAACTATCCTAAGGGCGCCTCTTTGGGAAAAAGGGGTTTCCTCCCCCCAAAGGGGCATACCTATCCTAAGGGCGCCTCTTTGGGGAGGAAGGGGTTTCCTCACCCCCCAAAGGGGCATACCTTTTAGGGTGTGTCAATTTTGGGGATGAAATGACTAAATTGAAAATCATGTGATTTGTAGCAATTTAATGTAATCATTTGGCATACCAAATAATATCCTTACTTCAAAAACAATAAAAAATAACTCCTACCTACATCAATTTTAATTCAAAAATTCCATTTTTCCGTAAATTCGTAACAAAATAACAAATGTGCGCAAACATCCTATCAACATTTAAAGTGGCAATAAGATATCATTCAGAGTCTTTATTTGAAAGTAACCAATGCAGTCATGTCCTTTTTGCTGCGGTTCCTTGACATCAGCATTCGGCTTGCTACTTGCGTTTTGATGTAGCCTTCTCGTCTCTCGTGACTGTAAACTTGACTAGCTGCTTCTGACCATTTTCACACATCTCTCCACACTCTGAGTGTGAGAAGGCCACTTTGGCACTTGCATTGGGGCCTCTTTAAGTTGTGTTAAATCTTTGTTTGTTATACATGTTTTCAGTGGTGGCTCCAAAACTTCCGAACTCAAGTTAACTAATTCTGACAATTTCGTGGCATTGACGTTTATCGGAGGTACCTTCCTTGTCTGAACAAAGCAGTCTCCCAGCTGGTCATCATCTAGCGATGTTCCTCTAAGCTTTAGAATGATTTCCACAGCCTCAGTTCGCTCTTTGGTACATTGGCTGAAGAGTATTGCTTGCAAAACTGCCTCTGGCCTAGCATACCAAGCGGACCTTCTCACCACAGGTAACACGATGTCCACCACTACTTTCCTTGGGGTTCTCAGTAGCTGTAATTGAAACAAGATGTGGTTGGGCCCCTCCATCCACATTGGATTAAGTTTTACATTGAAACAGTGAGGAAGATAAAACCTAATAATAAATTCAACAATCAACATCAAATTCTGTAGCATTTTGCCCTTCAGTGCATGTTTGGAAACCCAAATCCTGCAGAAACGAATCGCTGTAGCTAACCAACGACTGTGACTTACGGGTCCAATCTCCAAGAGAGCCAGATTTTGAAGCAACTCTCCTGATCTGATTGCTTGGATAATACGATAAGCTTAAGATTGATCCGTGCTGAGGTCTTTGATAACTTCTTCAGACAACACTGGAAGGGGAGGGCCTACATCGACCTTTGGAAATTTTGTATTTATTTCTAATTCCGTTGCTTCATCTAGCATGTTGCCAAGGGGGCCTGACCACTTGTTGTTGCTCTTTGTAGGACCATCAAGTTCCTGGATGAGCGACGAAGAGGTAGTTCCCCTGTGTGCAAATCACATGCAATCCAAACAAGCCTTCTTCCAAGTTTTTTCTCTAAATGCGTCATAACACCACCCTGCCATCCAGTGTTCACCGCAGTTGAGTCTCCACCAACGGCCTGCAGTGAACTGTCAAGTTTTCTTCCTTGAAGCCAACATATTATTTGATCAGCAATTGCCTCTGCATGTTTCTTGCCTTCTACTTCTGCTTCAGGAACAAAGTGAAACAAATAGCGGCCACCAGGTTCGGAACACACAGAGTAGTGTTCTTCTTTGATGAGACCGGGAAACTTTCTATCCATTCCCTCTACCTCTAGGAGAACTTTTGTGTCATCTCTTCTTCCATCAAACAAAAGGCAAGAGAGACTTCCTCCTTCAAATCTTTTTCATGCTGATCAGATATTTCCTTCATTATTTTTTCTTGTGCTCTTCTTATCTTATTATGATCTATCACTAAGGATGTATCCTCTCGGCTGATGAGGCCAGCATCTATCCAAGCGGCAGTGGCAATCTCTGCAGTCTCTCGTAGCCCGTATGGTGGTGAAAACTGGCAAGGGCAATGTTTGAGATGTCTTTAGTGTTGTATTTCATTCTCTTCGGCGAAGGTTGAGATGGCATTTTGGAGCTATCATCTGATGTTGCTTCTTTCTGTTCATCTGAAGAGCTTTCAAAGAAGTGAGAAACCTCTTGATAGAGCTCTTCATCTCTTTGGGTGGCTTCTTCATTCTTCTTTTTCTTCCTTTCTTCCCTCTCTCGGATTTTCTCTTTTTTCTTAGCAATAACAACCTGTTTTTTGGTTTCTAAATAATCTGCCGAACCAATCTGCATACTTCCTTGGCCTCCTGACTTTGTTCTCTGCGCCTTTATGAAAGCCAGCTCCAAAACAGGGATCTTCTTCTCACGAGTTCAGTGACAATCAATGTGAGGGAGAGGTTCTCTTCTGCATGAGGGAGAACAATTGGCATCAGAACACAACTCTATGGGACACTGGCAGTTAAAAATGTCAAGAAGAGTATCAAGTTTGCGCAGAAATTTATTTTTCTTTGTTAGTTCTCCTTTACCAAGTGATGTCTCAACTGCTTTGTGCCACAGCTTTGTTAATTTTAGCTCAATAGTTCTATACTGATTGAGTACAGGTGGTTTGATTAACACATTAGCTTTTTTCCACTGATGCAGAAGAGGGGGAATCATGTCCCTTATGAGCTCTTTCTCTGTGTAGTTCCTTCTATCCTTTGTATTTTGTTCACGAAGGAGTAACCCTAGTCTCAGCATGTCTCGCACTGTTGGTAGTTCTGATACGGGAACCTCCTTGCCTGTACCGACTAACAGGCTCAAGTGGCATGACGACTGACCTCTTGTCTTCAATTTTGGCATCTTAGGAATATCTGAAAAGAAAGAAAAACATTTAAGTATTTTATATCAATTACGATGTTTCAAAGTTTAGTCATTCGATGTTCTAAAATTCAATAAAAAAATATTTCATGGGATTACAACATAATTAGACAGAAGAATATGATAATAATAAATAATTATAATAATCAATAATCCATACTTACAGTTAAACTGTAGTATTCGTCTAGTAGAATGACTATGAAATAGGTACAAGAGCAATAACAGCAACCCACCGTCTATGACATCTAAGAGGCAACTGAGGACTGAGAGTGAGGGACAGTTCTATTCATGTTGTGACTTGTACATTGTACAACAACTGTATGACCTTGAAAACACTCCATATGCGATCAGTGGGATAATTCTGTGACAGATGAATAGTTAATCAATTTATGTCCTATTATTTAGTAAAGGAATCAATTTCTGAAACTTTAAGGTAAAATTGATGTAGGTAAGGGTTATTTAATTTAATTTTGGTAGGCCAATTTCAAGTTTTGACATGAAAAGACACTATATTTTCACTACCAAAATTGATTTGAAAAAAGTTGACAAAATTAACACACCCTAATACCTATCCTAAGGGCGCCTCTTTGGGGAGGAACGGGTTTCCTCACCCCCCAAAGGAGCAGAAAGAGATAGCAATAGAGGAAGAGAGAAAGGAGGAGGAGGGTCTTTGCTCGGTGGACTGCCGAGCTCATATGACTCTGTCATCCAGCGCCCGGCCTCGTATAATGCCCCTATTCAGCCAGTTGGCTTAATCAGCCAGTTGACAGAGTTACCAGATCCCCCTTTTTATTTTAATTGTTCAGGTATACATTATTAGGTTGCCAGATTCGTTATTTATTTTAAATAAGCTTATGTTACAGTTGGCTGAGCTGTCAGCCTCGTTACTTATCTATTCAATTACTCTGTTTTAGAAAATGATATAAACGTGTTCAAGGAATAAATAAAACACCATTACAACGTTCTATTTATTAACTATTGGATATTTCCATAGGATATATATATATATATATATATATGATCAAATAATAGAACGGAGAATATATAATCATGCAAATCATAGTATTAACTAAATATTAGAAAAATATATATTTATATTATATATAGTCGTACAAAACATGGAAAATATACAGTATAATCATACAAAGCACAGTATTAATCAAATATTAGAAAATTATATAGTTATATCAAATATTAGTACAGGAAAAAATATAGTTATATTAATTATATATAATTGTACAAAACATAGTATTAACCAAATATTAGAAAAATATATATATATTTATATTAATTATATGTCGTACAAAACGCAGTATTAGCAAAATATTACAGTAAAAATATATATATTGTCTTTACGTTCTACGGTACAAAACGGTAAATTCAATGCTGACTGATGCTACATCAACATCGGCATTACTCTGCGCGATGTGGGAAAACCGCTCAAGCATCAACTCACCGCTTAACTAATACGGCGGTTTATATTCAATGTAAATGGCTTTCATATCATTCAACACTATTTTTGTACCCACTTTACACTCGGCAGGTAAGTGGTCTTTAAGAGTCACTAGAACGGAATCAAAAGCACGCGCAAAAACGTCTTCATTAACTATACCATTAAATACAAGCTTATAATCATGCCTTTCCAATCGAGGGTTTTTTCTTAACGTACCGAACTTTTCAATCGTGAACTCTTCTTCATCCAGCATAGCAGCAATTGAAATAATCTTCCAAGTCGTAACGGCAGCTATCTACTATATAGAGGTACAGTTCTTCAGGGTGAACAGTGTAGGCGAGCTCAGTTCTGTACCTCTCAAGCGTTTTGTACCAAAGCTCGGGATATTTCGAAGAGTCTAAGCCTTTTAAATACGCATCCAGATCTAGCCCGTTATCTCCCTGCACATTCCTACATTCAACAAATCCGTCGAGCAGAGCGGTGTAAGCGTACTGAAGTATTGTATGAAAGTAAATCATGTCTGAGATACGTGTGTCTAATATAGGCTTCATCTTACGGAATCCAACGATCTCAAACATTCTGTCGAGGATGAAACGGTTTCGTGTAGGAAAAAGAACGCCATTATCAGCCGTGTTCTTCCACATCAATCGTATATCAACGCATGGTTGATTGTTATTTACACTCAATGTACAAACAACGGTATATGAGGAGGCTTCACTAATCACCTCTCTTATTATACCTACGTCAGCTGGTATTTTATACCGGTCCTCAGCCCACCTCTCAACTACCGCGAAGATTTTATGCATCTCCTCAAGATTTAAATAAATAACGTTGCGCATGCTCGCAGGTCTACTGTTCGTTTCAAGCACACAGTTAATGGTGCCGGTTTCCCGCCTGAACACACGCAACGACTTCGTCACGGAGACGTGGTACGAGGCGTTGAGAATGCTTCTCAAAGGGAGTTCCATCGTATTCATCGAGATGACTATGGCACATCCACTCGGTGCAAGCTCTAAGAAGACTATGAGCCGCGTGAGGCACGCAGGTAGGCAGGAACGGTTCGATGGGCGGTTGACTCACCCTGATGATACATGAATGGGTTTGTTCGAACCCGTATGATCCGTGAGGTGCGAGTCGCACCATAATCTAATGAAACCTGTGCGGCGCTGCCCCAACATGAATTGTTGTGCCCCATTACACTGGGTAGGCGTTTTGAGAAATTTTCCGGTACAAGAACTAATTTCGGTTTTAACCTTTTATCACTACCATTCCTCCAAATACGCACCAGACAGTTTCCCTCAGGATAAATTTCATGAACTAGGCACATTTTATAATGTTTTATCTCTCCTAAAAATCTTCACACTGCAGGGCACTGTTAGAGAGAAACATATGTTCATATTTAGGCTTTTTATTTAACAGGCGATACTCATCTCTAAAATCTGTTAAAAACTCACATAACCCTTTACCAGAACCTCACTACAAACCTCATCATGATATATATTAATGTAGTGATAAAAATACTTAAGATTGTCCATGATAACGAGATTCACACTTTCAGTCGTAGGGTATGAGTAATCGACATGGTGTAGCATGATATAATACCGTTTATCACACCACTCATCCACAAGGCTCACTACCCATAACTGCTGCTTAGCTTCTGAGCGTGCCGCTTCTTCTACCACGCGGTGCACGTGTGCCTTTATAAAGCTTAGTTCTACAACATATTTCAGTACATCGTCTGTACTGCGAAATCCTACAACCCCCTCGCCAGAATATCCGTAGAGTATTTGAATAGCCTGACCCTTCGCACGATTCAATGCTTCCTTAAAAGAGTCAAAGGAGTGTGGGATAGGGAGTTTTTCAGTATCCACTACATCTACGCCCTTAACTGAATACCACTTCATAAATGTTGAACACGCGATATTAAAGGTGGCCATTTTCTTCTACGCGGGAGAGAATACACGTCTGAGCTCAAGGGTATACAGAAGTCAACTGAGAACGCGGGGACAGAGGTATGCTCAGGCTACGGGATGAATCACGTCCCCGGTCTTACAGTGGGCGGGGCATAACTTTACTGTACACACGCACACACGCAAAGTGAAACACAAGTCGATGCATGATTTATTTAATAAACGAAATAATCAGCATGTATATATTTAGAAATACGTGTAATAAATAAGTTAACAATAGGCACATCAAAGATTGTTCTCAATACATGTATATTTACAAATATGTGTGATGAATAAGTTAGCAATAGACCCATCAAAGTTTATGGTAACCAAAGGGTCGGTATCATAGGTACCAGGTAACTGGTAACGTTTCCTATAGGTGTTCGGCACACCTTTGTACCCCTAAGTTCCTTCACGCCCCCCAGCTTCTGCGCCCGAAAATTGTGGGTGCCTACAACTAGTTGGGGAGGCCGTTCGCCCTCATCATCGTCCAAACACACTAGATCCTTCAGCGAATCAAAGTTAACGACCCGCCGATTCGCTTGGTTAAGCGTGATACCCTTTGCCTTCACGATATATTTCGTTTCATTCCCTATCCTCACCCGTACCCCATAAGTTTTAGGTCCTGTTGAGACAAAGGAGTCGGCGTATGCATTGTCCCCATACTCATCCTTGATCTCATTAGTGAGCTTGCCGAGGAATTCACCAATAGCAGGCATGTATTCACCCTCCCTTGCTGTGAGTATCACGCTATCTGTATCGGCATACAAGACTCTCTGCCCAAGAGAATGCAATAGACCCCAAAGTTTGATGCGGGCGTAGGTTCTTATGAAGCTGGCTACAGGAATATTTGTAACCCTTGAGGTATCTGTGGCCAATTCAGTGTTGTTGTACTTTATTATATAAGTATTACCTACATTCACGATTTCCAGGATTGCCAGGATTCTTTGAAATTTGGCCGCGATCAAGTTGTATACCTTCGTGGTCGCGGTATCGTTAAATATAGGCAGACTTTTCATCTTCGGTGTCAACTCCTCGCGGATTCTCTGATGCCTCAACCGAATCCTTCAAAAATGTGTTTATATACGGTGTGAAAAGGTTGGGTAGCTTCTGAAACCTCCAAACCTCATGTATCTTCAGTATTCTATACCCATGGCGTACGGCTAGGGCCAGCTTAGGACTTGTATATACGCCTCTGATCTTACGCTGGTGGGGTGTATGGTTACAATTACCGTTATTCTCTTCCGCACACTTCACGCACAGGGGAAACATGAGCTTATGGTCAATGACGACGGGTAAGATCGGCATCCATAATTCGCGAGGGGGGAGCATGTCTACGAAAGAGAGCCCAAAGTAGCGATCATTCAAATTTCTTGAAAATTCATTGATGGAGGGCTGGCTAGGACCCACCAATTTCTCAGGAGCACCCACAGGCAATGTTCTCTCTAAGGTGTGCGCGTGTGCGCGCGCACACGCGTTGTGAAACCCGCGCACACAGCAAAATAAAATGCGCACAGGCTCAAGCGTATCATGAGTCACGACAGTAAATGAAGTAATTTAAAAAATTGCAGTTTAATGAATTCTATAAAGAACAAATTAAGAAACCGCTTGAAAGAAAATCATTTGGACATGCTCATGCGAATTAAAAGTTACCTGAATGATGACGGATGTATTAATCTTCATAGAGTTTATTTGGAATGGGCAAATGCTAAAGATCGTAGGGAGAAATCATAATCATACTTAAATGAAAGGTACTTTCATTTAATGTTATTTCGATTACATTTTATTTTATTGAATTTTATTATTTTTTATTTTATTCCTATTTTGTGAATGGATAAAATCATGTATTAATCTTGATAGTCTATTTTAATTTGCTAAATGCTAAAAACTGTTTTGAGAAATGATAACTAAAATAGTCATTTTCAATTAATGTTATTTTTATTTTATTTCTTTATTTTGTTGAATTTTATTTTACTATTTCTTATTTTATTTATATTTTTAGAATGGATAAAATGTTTTCTTTTTTAAAAATATATAATATTGCAAACAGTTTCCATTTAATAGTACCGTAATGATCAAGCTATCACCTTATGGAAATAATATTTATTAAGTATTTAATATTTATATATATTTAATTTTGAAGATAATAGCACTCAGAAAAGTTTGCACAATTTTTCACCATGAATCTAAATGTATGCACAACGAAAATTTCTTGCGCACACGGACTAAAAAAAATTAGAAGGAACATTGCCCACAGGGTACGGGTTGTTCTTCATCACGTATGGGTATAAAGAACAGAAGTCGTAGTAGTGAAGTTTCACACCCTCCGTAGGTGGAAAGTATAGCTTGAAGGGATTTGTACGCCTACCGAACAAGCTATCACCGCATTTGAGAGGATCCAGTACCATTGAAAGCTTGATCGTGTTTATTTTCTCACGGTACACCTCGTCTGTCTCCATCCGTGCATCATATTCATGCTCCCACAAGACTTTGTGGGTGAACTGGGACCCTATAAGTTGATCGCGGGTGCGGGTCCATGCAAGACAGTCGGCAGGAGATCTACCATGGATATCTCCGGCGATTCCGCACTCAGGACGGGGGCATCCATGCCCATAACGGGGCAAAATTTGACTCACAGTTCCTTTATAAGGAGCTGCTCGAGCACGAGTCCTGTGAGATATTTACAAGTGATCCCTTGAAAAGAGGAAACAAACTTATACAGATGCAAATAGGAGGTAATGTGCAATTTAAAGATACTTTATTATTCACGCCTTGTAAATTAGCAAAGCTACCCAAGGTGATGGGGGTAGCAGCTGAAGTATCAAAAGGATACTTCCCTTACACATTCCTCACTAGCGAGACTTTGAATTACGTAGGGCTACCTCCACCCAAACATTATTTTAACTATGGTTGTATGAGTGCAGATGAACGTGAAGACTTTGATCGATACTACAACAGTTTTAATGAACGTAATCCTTATAATATAGCTGATGAATGTGAGCGTTATTGCGTGAATGATGTGCGCGTGCTTAGAGTATGTTTCCAAGCCTTTAGAAGAATGTACATAGGCCGTTTCAAATGCGATCCGCTGCAAGTCGCAACCACCATCGCGTCATTATGCTTTACGGTGTTCAAGAATAACTTCATGCCTAAAGCCACCTTAACCATTATTCACAGAAACAGCCCCCGCAGTTACGGCCACAAGGCTATTTACTGGCTCATACACCTACAGCAGCAGACAGGTGAATACATAAAGCACGCCCGCAACACGGGTGAAGTACCCTTTAAGATTAATGGTCGTGTTTTTTGGGTTGATGGACTAAGTGAAAACCGTGTCACTAGTGTGAAGACTGTGTATTCCTTTAACGGATGCTGGTGGCATGGATGCCCCCGTCCTGAGTGCGGAATCGCCGGAGATATCCATGGTAGATCTCCTGCCGACTGTCTTGCATGGACCCGCACCCGCGATCAACTTATAGGGTCCCAGTTCACCCACAAAGTCTTGTGGGAGCATGAATATGATGCACGGATGGAGACAGACGAGGTGTACCGTGAGAAAATAAACACGATCAAGCTTTCAATGGTACTGGATCCTCTCAAATGCGGTGATAGCTTGTTCGGTAGGCGTACAAATCCCTTCAAGCTATACTTTCCACCTACGGAGGGTGTGAAACTTCACTACTACGACTTCTGTTCTTTATACCCATACGTGATGAAGAACAACCCGTACCCTGTGGGCAATGTTCCTTCTAATTTTTTTTAGTCCGTGTGCGCAAGAAATTTTCGTTGTGCATACATTTAGATTCATGGTGAAAAATTGTGCAAACTTTTCTGAGTGCTATTATCTTCAAAATTAAATATATATAAATATTAAATACTTAATAAATATTATTTCCATAAGGTGATAGCTTGATCATTACGGTACTATTAAATGGATATTAAGAAACTGTTTGCAATATTATATATTTTTAAAAAAGAAAACATTTTATCCATTCTAAAAATATAAATAAAATAAGAAATAGTAAAATAAAATTCAACAAAATAAAGAAATAAAATAAAAATAACATTAATTGAAAATGACTATTTTAGTTATCATTTCTCAAAACAGTTTTTAGCATTTAGCAAATTAAAATAGACTATCAAGATTAATACATGATTTTATCCATTCACAAAATAGGAATAAAATAAAAAATAATAAAATTCAATAAAATAAAATGTAATCGAAATAACATTAAATGAAAGTACCTTTCATTTAAGTATGATTATGATTTCTCCCTACGATCTTTAGCATTTGCCCATTCCAAATAAACTCTATGAAGATTAATACATCCGTCATCATTCAGGTAACTTTTAATTCGCATGAGCATGTCCAAATGATTTTCTTTCAAGCGGTTTCTTAATTTGTTCTTTATAGAATTCATTAAACTGCAATTTTTTAAATTACTTCATTTACTGTCGTGACTCATGATACGCTTGAGCCTGTGCGCATTTTATTTTGCTGTGTGCGCGGGTTTCACAACGCGTGTGCGCGCGCACACGCGCACACCTTAGAGAGAACATTGCCTGTGGGTGCTCCTGAGAAATTGGTGGGTCCTAGCCAGCCCTCCATCAATGAATTTTCAAGAAATTTGAATGATCGCTACTTTGGGCTCTCTTTCGTAGACATGCTCCCCCCTCGCGAATTATGGATGCCGATCTTACCCGTCGTCATTGACCATAAGCTCATGTTTCCCCTGTGCGTGAAGTGTGCGGAAGAGAATAACGGTAATTGTAACCATACACCCCACCAGCGTAAGATCAGAGGCGTATATACAAGTCCTAAGCTGGCCCTAGCCGTACGCCATGGGTATAGAATACTGAAGATACATGAGGTTTGGAGGTTTCAGAAGCTACCCAACCTTTTCACACCGTATATAAACACATTTTTGAAGGATTCGGTTGAGGCATCAGAGAATCCGCGAGGAGTTGACACCGAAGATGAAAAGTCTGCCTATATTTAACGATACCGCGACCACGAAGGTATACAACTTGATCGCGGCCAAATTTCAAAGAATCCTGGCAATCCTGGAAATCGTGAATGTAGGTAATACTTATATAATAAAGTACAACAACACTGAATTGGCCACAGATACCTCAAGGGTTACAAATATTCCTGTAGCCAGCTTCATAAGAACCTACGCCCGCATCAAACTTTGGGGTCTATTGCATTCTCTTGGGCAGAGAGTCTTGTATGCCGATACAGATAGCGTGATACTCACAGCAAGGGAGGGTGAATACATGCCTGCTATTGGTGAATTCCTCGGCAAGCTCACTAATGAGATCAAGGATGAGTATGGGGACAATGCATACGCCGACTCCTTTGTCTCAACAGGACCTAAAACTTATGGGGTACGGGTGAGGATAGGGAATGAAACGAAATATATCGTGAAGGCAAAGGGTATCACGCTTAACCAAGCGAATCGGCGGGTCGTTAACTTTGATTCGCTGAAGGATCTAGTGTGTTTGGACGATGATGAGGGCGAACGGCCTCCCCAACTAGTTGTAGGCACCCACAATTTTCGGGCGCAGAAGCTGGGGGGCGTGAAGGAACTTAGGGGTACAAAGGTGTGCCGAACACCTATAGGAAACGTTACCAGTTACCTGGTACCTATGATACCGACCCTTTGGTTACCATAAACTTTGATGGGTCTATTGCTAACTTATTCATCACACATATTTGTAAATATACATGTATTGAGAACAATCTTTGATGTGCCTATTGTTAACTTATTTATTACACGTATTTCTAAATATATACATGCTGATTATTTCGTTTATTAAATAAATCATGCATCGACTTGTGTTTCACTTTGCGTGTGTGCGTGTGTACAGTAAAGTTATGCCCCGCCCACTGTAAGACCGGGGGCGTGATTCATCCCGTAGCCTGAGCATACCTCTGTCCCCGCGTTCTCAGTTGACTTCTGTATACCCTTGAGCTCAGACGTGTATTCTCTCCCGCGTAGAAGAAAATGGCCACCTTTAATATCGCGTGTTCAACATTTATGAAGTGGTATTCAGTTAAGGGCGTAGATGTAGTGGATACTGAAAAACTCCCTATCCCACACTCCTTTGACTCTTTTAAGGAAGCATTGAATCGTGCGAAGGGTCAGGCTATTCAAATACTCTACGGATATTCTGGCGAGGGGGTTGTAGGATTTCGCAGTACAGACGATGTACTGAAATATGTTGTAGAACTAAGCTTTATAAAGGCACACGTGCACCGCGTGGTAGAAGAAGCGGCACGCTCAGAAGCTAAGCAGCAGTTATGGGTAGTGAGCCTTGTGGATGAGTGGTGTGATAAACGGTATTATATCATGCTACACCATGTCGATTACTCATACCCTACGACTGAAAGTGTGAATCTCGTTATCATGGACAATCTTAAGTATTTTTATCACTACATTAATATATATCATGATGAGGTTTGTAGTGAGGTTCTGGTAAAGGGTTATGTGAGTTTTTAACAGATTTTAGAGATGAGTATCGCCTGTTAAATAAAAAGCCTAAATATGAACATATGTTTCTCTCTAACAGTGCCCTGCAGTGTGAAGATTTTTAGGAGAGATAAAACATTATAAAATGTGCCTAGTTCATGAAATTTATCCTGAGGGAAACTGTCTGGTGCGTATTTGGAGGAATGGTAGTGATAAAAGGTTAAAACCGAAATTAGTTCTTGTACCGGAAAATTTCTCAAAACGCCTACCCAGTGTAATGGGGCACAACAATTCATGTTGGGGCAGCGCCGCACAGGTTTCATTAGATTATGGTGCGACTCGCACCTCACGGATCATACGGGTTCGAACAAACCCATTCATGTATCATCAGGGTGAGTCAACCGCCCATCGAACCGTTCCTGCCTACCTGCGTGCCTCACGCGGCTCATAGTCTTCTTAGAGCTTGCACCGAGTGGATGTGCCATAGTCATCTCGATGAATACGATGGAACTCCCTTTGAGAAGCATTCTCAACGCCTCGTACCACGTCTCCGTGACGAAGTCGTTGCGTGTGTTCAGGCGGGAAACCGGCACCATTAACTGTGTGCTTGAAACGAACAGTAGACCTGCGAGCATGCGCAACGTTATTTATTTAAATCTTGAGGAGATGCATAAAATCTTCGCGGTAGTTGAGAGGTGGGCTGAGGACCGGTATAAAATACCAGCTGACGTAGGTATAATAAGAGAGGTGATTAGTGAAGCCTCCTCATATACCGTTGTTTGTACATTGAGTGTAAATAACAATCAACCATGCGTTGATATACGATTGATGTGGAAGAACACGGCTGATAATGGCGTTCTTTTTCCTACACGAAACCGTTTCATCCTCGACAGAATGTTTGAGATCGTTGGATTCCGTAAGATGAAGCCTATATTAGACACACGTATCTCAGACATGATTTACTTTCATACAATACTTGAGTACGCTTACACCGCTCTGCTCGACGGATTTGTTGAATGTAGGAATGTGCAGGGAGATAACGGGCTAGATCTGGATGCGTATTTAAAAGGCTTAGACTCTTCGAAATATCCCGAGCTTTGGTACAAAACGCTTGAGAGGTACAGAACTGAGCTCGCCTACACTGTTCACCCTGAAGAACTGTACCTCTATATAGTAGATAGCTGCCGTTACGACTTGGAAGATTATTTCAATTGCTGCTATGCTGGATGAAGAAGAGTTCACGATTGAAAAGTTTGGTACGTTAAGAAAAAACCCTCGATTGGAAAGGCATGATTATAAGCTTGTATTTAATGGTATAGTTAATGAAGACGTTTTTGCGCGTGCTTTTGATTCCGTTCTAGTGACTCTTAAAGACCACTTACCTGCCGAGTGTAAAGTGGGTACAAAAATAGTGTTGAATGATATGAAAGCCATTTACATTGAATATAAACCGCCGTATTAGTTAAGCGGTGAGTTGATGCTTGAGCGGTTTTCCCACATCGCGCAGAGTAATGCCGATGTTGATGTAGCATCAGTCAGCATTGAATTTACTGTTTTGTACCGTAGAACGTAAAGACAATATATATATTTTTACTGTAATATTTTGCTAATACTGCGTTTTGTACGATATATAATTAATATAAATATATATATATTTTTCTAATATTTGGTTAATACTATGTTTTGTACAATTATATATAATTAATATAACTATATTTTTTCCTGTACTAATATTTGATATAACTATATAATTTTCTAATATTTGATTAATACTGTGCTTTGTATGATTATACTGTATATTTTCCATGTTTTGTACGACTATATATAATATAAATATATATTTTTCTAATATTTAGTTAATACTATGATTTGCATGATTATATATTCTCCGTTCTATTATTTCATGATATATATATATATATATCCTATTGTATATCCAATAATTAATAAAGAGAACGTTGTAATGGTGTTTTATTTATTCCTTGAACACGTTTATATCATTTTCTAAAACAGAGTAATTGAATAGATAAGTAACGTGGCTGACAGCTCAGCCAACTGTAACATAAGCTTATTTAAAATAAATAACGAATCTGGCAACCTAATAATGTATACCTGAACAATTAAAATAAAAAGGGGGATCTGGTAACTCTGTCAACTGGCTGATTAAGCCAACTGGCTGAATAGAGGCATTATACGAGGCCGGGCGCTGGATGACAGAGTCATATGAGCTCGGCAGTCCACCGAGCAAAGACCCTCCTCCTCCTTTCTCTCTTCCTCTATTGCTATCTCTTTCTGCTCCTGTGGGGGGTGAGGAAACACGTTCCTCCCCAAAGAGGCGCCCTTAGGATAGGTATTAGGGTGTGTTAATTTTGTCAACTTTTTTCAAATCAATTTTGGTAGTGAAAATATAGTGTCTTTTCATGTCAAAACTTGAAATTGGCCTACCAAAATTAAATTAAATAACCCTTACCTAGATCAATTTTACCTTAAAGTTTCAGAAATTGATTCCTTTACTAAATAATAGGACATAAATTGATTAACTATTCATCTGTCACAGAATTATCCCACTGATCGCATATGGAGTGTTTTCAAGGTCATACAGTTGTTGTACAATGTACAAGTCACAACATGAATAGAACTGTCCCTCACTCTCAGTCCTCAGTTGCCACTTAGATGTCATAGACGGTGGGTTGCTGTTATTGCTCTTGTACATATTTCATAGTCATTCTACTAGACGAATACTACAGTTTAACTGTAAGTATGGATTATTGATTATTATAATTATTTATTATTATCATATTCTTCTGTCTAATTATGTTGTAATCCCATGAAATATTTTTTTATTGAATTTTAGAACATCGAATGACTAAACTTTGAAACATCGTAATTGATATAAAAACTTAAATGTTTTTCTTTCTTTTCAGATATTCCTAAGATGCCAAAATTGAAGACAAGAGGTCAGTCGTCATGCCACTTGAGCCTGTTAGTCGGTACAGGCAAGGAGGTTCCCGTATCAGAACTACCAACAGTGCGAGACATGCTGAGACTAGGGTTACTCCTTCGTGAACAAAATACAAAGGATAGAAGGAACTACACAGAGAAAGAGCTCATAAGGGACATGATTCCCCTCTTCTGCATCAGTGGAAAAAAGCTAATGTGTTAATCAAACCACCTGTACTCAATCAGTATAGAACTATTGAGCTAAATTAACAAAGCTGTGGCACAAAGCAGTTGAGACATCACTTGGTAAAGGAGAACTAACAAAGAAAAATAAATTCTGCGCAAACTTGATACTCTTCTTGACATTTTTAACTGCCAGTGTCCCATAGAGTTGTGTTCTGATGCCAATTGTTCTCCCTCATGCAGAAGAGAACCTCCCCTCACATTGATTGTCACTGAACTCGTGAGAAGAAATCCTGTTTTGGAGCTGGCTTTCATAAAGGCGCAGAGACAAAGTCAGGAGGCCAAGGAAGTATGCAGATTGGTTCGGCAGATTATTTAGAAACCAAAAAACAGGTTGTTATTGCTGAAAAAAGAGAAAATCCGAGAGAGGGAAGAAAGGAAGAAAAAGAAGAATGAAGAAGCCACCCAAGAGATGAAGAGCTCTATCAAGAGGTTTACTCACTTCTTGAAAGCTCTTCAGATGAACAGAAAGAAGCAACATCAGATGATAGCTCCAAAATGCCATCTCAATCTTCGCCGAAGAGAATGAAATACAAACACTAAAGACATCTCAAACATTGCCCTTGCCAGTATTCCACCACATACGGGCTACAGAGACTGCAGAGATGCCACTGCCGCTTGGATAGATGCGGCCTCATCAGCGAGAGGAACATCCTTAGTGATAGATCATAATAAATAAGAAGAGCACAAGAAAAAATAATGAAGGAAATATCTGATCAGCATGAAAAAGATTTGAAGGAGGAGTCTCTTGCCTTTTGTTTGATGGAAGAAGAGATGACACAAAAGTTCTCCTAGAGTAGAGGGAATGGATAGAAAGTTTCCGTCTCATCAAAGAAAGAACACTACTCTGTGTGTTCCGAACCTGGTGGCCGCTATTTGTTTCACTTTGTTCCTGAAGCAGAAGTAGAAGGCAAGAAACATGCAGAGGCAATTGCTGTCAATAATATGTTGGCTTCAAGCAAGAAAACTTGACAGTTCACTGCAGGCCGTTGGTGGAGACTCAACTGCGGTGAACACTGGATGGCAGGGTGGTGTTATGACGCATTTAGAGAAAAAACTTGGAAGAAGGCTTGTTTTGGATTGCATGTGATTTGCACACAGGGGAAACTACCTCTTCGTCGCTCATCCAGGACTTGATGGTCCTACAAAGAGCAACAACAAGTGGTCAGGCCCCTTGGCAACATGCTAATGAAGCAACGGAATTAGAAATAATACAAAATTTCCAAGGTCGATGTAGCCCTTCCCCTTCCAGTGTTGTCTGAAGAAGTTTTATCAAAGACCTCAGCACGGATCAATCTTAAGCTTATCGTATTATCCAAGCAATCAGATCAGGAGAGTTGCTTCAAAATCTGGTCTCTGGAGATTGGACCCGAGTCACAGTCGTTGGTTAGCTACAGCGATTCGTTTCTGCAGGATTTGGGTTTCCAAACTGCACTGAAGGCAAAATGCTACAGAATTTGGATGTTGATTGTTGAATTTATTATTAGGTTTTATCTTCCTCACTGTTTCAATGTAAAACTTAATCCAATGTGGATGAGGGGCCCACCACATCTTGTTTCAATTACAGCTACTGAGAACCCCCAAGGAAAGTAGTGGTGGACATCGTGTTACTGTGGTGAGAAGGTCCGCTTGGTATGCTAGGCCAGAGGCAGTTTTGCAAGCAATACTCTTCAGCCAATGTACCAAAGAGCGAACTGAGGCTGTGGAATCATTCTAAAGCTTAGAGGAACATCGCTAGATGATGACCAGCTGGGAGACTGCTTTTGTTCAGACAAGGAAGGTACCTCCGATAAACGTCAATGCACGAAATTGTCCTGAATTAGTTAACTTGATTCGGAAGTTTTGGAGCCACCACTGAAAACATGTATACCAAACAAAGATTTAACACAACTTAAAGAGGCCCCAATGCAAGTGCCAAGTGGCCTTCTCACACTCAGAGTGTGGAGAGATGTGTGAAAATGGTCAGAAGCAGCTATCAAAGTTTACAGTCACGAGAGACGAAAGGCTACATCAAAACGCAAGTAGCAAGCCGAATGCTGATGTCAAGAACCGCAGCAAAAAGGACATGACTGCATTGGTTACTTTCAAATAAAGACTCTGAATGATATCTTATTGCCACTTTAAATGTTGATAGATGTTTGCGCACATTTGTTTATTTTGTTACGAATTTACGGAAAAATTGAATTTTTGAATTAAAATTGATGTAGTAGAGTTATTTTTTATTGTTTTTGAAGTAAGGATATTATTTGGTATGCCAAATGATTACATTAAATTGCTACAAAATCACCTGATTTTCAATTTAGTCGTTTCATCCCAAATTGACACACCCTAAAAGTATGCCCCTTTGGGGGGTGAGGAAACCCCTTCCTCCCCAAAGAGCCCCTTAGGATAGTATGCCCATTTGGGGGGTGAAGAACCCCTTTTTCCCCAAAGAGGCGCCCTTAGGATAGGTTTCCCCTTTGGGGGGTTTCACTTGGGGGAGAACTCCGCCTCCAAGTTGCATACGAGGCTGACAGCTCAGCCAACTGTAACATAAGCTTATTTAAAATAAATAACGAATCTGGCACTCTCTCTCTTTCTTTCTTTCTTTCTTTTTTTCTTTTTTTTTTTTGCAACAAAGGGGGGTGGGGGTAACATTTCTGCACTCTGGCATTTTGACACCATACTACTACACTCTCTCTCTCTCTCTCTCTCTCTCTCTCTCTCTCTCTCTCTCTCAGGATGTATCTATCCATCTATCTATCTCGTATCACATTAACACGAAGAAATAACTTTTGAAATTTTTATTACTCTTGCCAAATAACATTTATTTATAATTGGGTCTACTGCACTCGTCAATCTACTACACTAATTCGTCGATAAATGTGTGTTGCACTTGTCAAAACAACTCGTTTTTCTTTTATAATTTTATCAACTACAGATACCTTTTAAAATTATTTTAACTTTGCACATTTATTCACTGACATTAGTATGTCCATAATGTACGAGTATATTCTCGCTTAAAATTATATTTCACATGTAAAGCTTTCTCGTCTCGCTGGTTTGGGATTAGAGTTGAAAGCGAAGATCACGGCATCGATACCCGCCGTCTGCCAGTGTTGAAGTTGGGCCTTCCACCTCCTCTTGTAATGTTTTGTTACATATAGATAATAACTCTCGAACTTTTTTACCCATCTCCTTCTGTGTGAAAATTAGGGGTCCAAATGTTGTGTATTACATATATGTACTATATTCTATGTACTGATTAAATACTACAATATAAGGACAGTAACCTTTTAAAAGAAATTAATAAAACACCATCATAAAGATGTAAAATTCTTTAGTCACACTTCTTAAATGTACGTTGACCAAAACCAAAGTATTTATATTTTCTCTAACATAATTTTCTAAGTTCATCATTTCTTATAAAAATGTCTAAAAGCGAAGAGAAAGATAAACATACAGACTGGTAGGTTTCCTTATACATTTATTGAAGTTCTGACTTGCAGTCACTGGAAATCGAACTAAAAATGTTGAGCAATGCAAACAAGGAACTTTGAAAGAGCTTCTCTTTGGAATTAAATTCTTCCAGAACCGCCTCAAAGCCATTCTTTTCAGTTATTTCGTCCGTCTGCCAACTTCTAACTTCGGAAACCAGCGCACCTTTTCTTTTGGCTTCGATTTAAAGCTTTGTAACATGAGACGGGAAATTATTTACGGCCGAATTTCTTGTTTCAGGAATTGAAATCTCGCTTAGTTCCGAGAAATGGGGAGGGGAGGCTATTTAGAGTCGGGGTACTGTTCGTATTCGACCCTGTTAGTTGGCTGTTGCTTTAGAATTTTTTGCACCAAACGAGAGCATTAAAATAGACCGAATTGGCCACATTCGCATGCAGGAAGTTTGGAAGACTCATAAGAGCCAAAGAAATAACAGACATCAGGCTCGTCACTGCTTCTCGTTCCCTGTTTCTCAGACTTGGCTTAATTTAAATAATATAACGAAGCCTCTACTTTTATTTGTCATGTTCTCCAGCTTTAATTCGATTTCCGCTTAAAGAGTATCACTATGTTACACCATTAATTAATGACAGATATAGAGAAGAGGGAAGTTACGTTCTTTTTATAACAAATTATGTCTATGATGTTTTCGACAGTCAATTTTTTAAATTACAGTATTTCCTATCGTCTTCTGTGGAGATGCAATATAATTTTTAAAAAGTACTGAAAAACTTAGAAAAGTATGGACACTTCAGCTTCTACCAATACTATGGCATTTACATTAATTAATGCTATAACAGATACAGGATGGGTCCATAATAATGTAATGATGGGGTTGTTTAACCTCCTTCGCAACGTCTAAGATCATATGAGGGAGGGAACCTGCAGCCGTACGTCGCTACATGACCCAAGTGCGGATGACGGTCTCCCATCCAACTACTACTCAGACTCAATGTCACTTAACTTCGCTGATCTCCAGGAAGCGGTGTTACGACACTGGACGGCAAAATATGACAAAAAAGTATACGTCATTTTATGCTGTTGCTAAAGAAGTAAATAGATAGGCTGCATAAAATCGCAAGAAGCTATTAATGGGTTGGTTTTACTTAATTTTTATATGAAAAATTAATGAAGTTTCTAAATTTTAGCTTTAAATCTACAATTAATATGTAATAAATAATAATTTATCTTTAATAAATCTCTAATTAATTTGACTTCTTTGACTTATACCCTCCATTAGTTTAACTAAAGCTAGACTTATATTGAGCATGCACTCCTACACTTCACATTTCAACGTGACTTTTATGCATTTTTTTAACGTTGACAAAAGTAAGACTTTTCCGTTATTTCATTCCGTAACTTTTGTTATTAAAAAATGAGGCCCTTATCCGTTATTTCATTCCGAAACAATTCCGTAATCTTTTGTTCTTTATCACTTTTATTCGTTAAATTATTCCTTTTAATTGCGCAACTTAGAATAACCTTCTTAACCTAATGAAAATTACATGTATTCTTCCAGATAAATATAACCTATTACGTCCCATCATAGTTGGCATAATGCATAAAATGCTTTGTATACAATATTATAAAATTGAGTCCAAGTTTGTTACCAGGAAGTTACACGTGCAAAAGTTACATGAAGGTTACTGACATAAAACTTACGGCAACTTTATTGGGAAGTTATGTTTAGTAAAGTTACATGTAAGTTACGTCACAGTTACAGACAAAAATGTACATATTTTTTTATGCACGAAGGAGGGGCCAAGGGCGAACACCCGCAAAAGTGGCCCACCCCCCCATAGAAGAAGAAGAGAGCCAAAATCAACTCTGTATCTGAAAGATTGGAGGTCATAGAGAGGGGAAAAGATGGATTGAGGAAGATTGTTCCAGAGTTAACCGGTTCAGTAGATGAAATACTAGAAATACCGATTAACCCTTGCGTTAGAGAGTTGGACAGAAAAGGAATGAGAAAGTGTCGAATGTCTGGTACTGCGTGCGCTCCTTAAATGAGGAAGTATGCAGTTAGAAAATTCAGAAGAGCACTGTCCGTTGTTATAAATAGCGATAGTGAAGAGAGAGTGACGCAACGATGGAGAGAGAGAGAGAGAGAGAGAGAGAGAGAGAGAGAGAGAGAGTGAAGACAGTCAGTAAGAGGCGGGGAATTGATGAGACGAAAAGCCTTTGATTCTACCCGATCAAGTACGACTGTGTGGGTTGAGCCACCCTACACATGAGAAGCATACCACATTAGGGTGTGTCAACTTTGTCAACTTTTTTCAAATCAATTTTGGTAGTGAAAATATAGTGTCTTTTCATGTCAAAACTTGAAATTGGCCAACGAAAATTAAATAAAATAAACCTTACCTACATCAATTTTACCTTAAAGTTTCAGAAATTGACTCTTTTACTAAATAATAGGACATAAATTGATTAACTATTCATCTGTTACAGAATTATCCCACTGGTCGCATATGGAGTATTTTCAAGGTCATATAGTTGTTGTACAATGTACTAGTCACAACATGAATAGAACTGTCCCTCACTCTCAGTCCTCAGTTGCCTCTAA
The DNA here is from genome assembly GCA_023014485.1 of Bathynomus jamesi. NCBI lineage: Eukaryota > Metazoa > Arthropoda > Malacostraca > Isopoda > Cirolanidae > Bathynomus > Bathynomus jamesi. The sequence goes on from JAJOZX010001013.1 coordinate 491,213, forward strand.
GATGTCATAGACGGTGGGTTGCTGTTATTGCTCTTGTACCTATTTCATAGTTATTCTACTAGACGAATACTACAGTTTAACTGTAAGTATGGATTATTGATTATTATAATTATTTATTTTTATCATATTCTTCTGTCTAATTATGTTCTAATCCCATGAAATATTTTTGTATTGAATTTTAGAACATCGAATGACTAAACTTTGAAACATCGTAATTGATATAAAATACTTAAATGTTTTTCTTTCTTTTCAGATATTCCTAAGATGCCAAAATTGAAGACAAGAGGTCAGTCGTCATGCCACTTGAGCCTGTTAGTCGGTACAGGCAAGGAGCTTACCGTATCAGAACTACCAACAGTGCGAGACATGCTGAGACTAGGGTTACTCCTTCGTGAACAAAATACAAAGGATAGAAGGAACTACACAGAGTAAGAGCTCATAAGGGACATGATTCCCCCTCTTCTGCATCAGTGGAAAAAAGCTAATGTGTTAATCAAACCACCTGTACTCAATCAGTATAGAACTATTGAGCTAAAATTAACAAAGCTGTGGCACAAAGCAGTTGAGACATCACTTGGTAAAGGAAAACTAGCAAAGAAAAATGAATTTCTGCACACACTTGATACCCTTCTTGCATTTTTAACTGCCAGTGTCCCATAGAGTTGTGTTCTGAAGCCAATTGTTCTCCCTCATGCAGAAGAGAACCTCACCCTCACATTGATTGTCGCTGTCCTCGTGAAAAGAAGATCCTCGTTTTAGAGCTGGCTTTCACAAAAGCGCAGAGAACAAAAGCAAGAGGCCAAGGAATATGCAGATTGGTTCGGCAGATTATTCAGAAACCAAAAAACAGATTGTTATTGCTAAGAAAAGAGAGAAAATCCGAGAGAGGGAAGAAAGGAAGAAAAAGAAGAGTGAAGAAGCCACCCAAAGAGATGAAGAGCTCTATCAAGAGGTTTCTCACTTCTTTGAAAGCTCTTCAGATGAACAGAAAGAAGCAACATCAGATGATAGCTCCAAAATGCCATCTCAACCTTCGCCGAAGAGAATGAAATACAACACTAAAGACATCTCAAACATTTCCCTTGCCAGTATTCGCCACCATACTGGGCTAAGAGAGACTGCAGAGATTGCCACTGCCGCTTGGATAGATGCGGGCCTCATCAGCCGAGAGGATACATACTTAGTGATAGATCATAATAAGATAAGAAGAGCACAAGAAAAAATAATGAAGGAAATATCTGATCAGCATGAAAAAGATTTGAAGGAGGAAGGTCTCTCTTGCCTTTTGTTTGATGGAAGAAGAGATGACACAAAAGTTCTCCTAGAGGTAGAGGGAATGGACAGAAAGTTTCCCGGTCTCATCAAAGAAGAACACTACTCTGTGTGTTCCGAACCTGGTGGCCGATATTTGTTTCACTTTGTTCCTGAAGCAGAAGTAGAAGGCAAGAAACATGCAGAGGCAATTGCTGATCAAATAATATGTTGGCTTCAAGAAAGAAGACTTGACAGTTCACTGCAGGCCGTTGGGGGAGAATCAACTGCGGTGAACACTGGATGGCAGGGCGGTGTTGTGACGCATTTAGAGAAAAAACTTGGAAGAAGGCTTGTTTGGATTGTATGTGATTTGCACCACACAGGGGAACTACCTCTTCGTCGTCTCATCCAGGAACTTGATGGTCCTACAAAGAGCAACAACAAGTGGTGAAGCCCCCTTGACAACATGGTAGATGAAGCAACGGAATTAGAAATAAATACAAAATTTCCAAAGGTCGAAGTAGGCCCTCCCCTTCCAGTGTTGTCTGAAGAAGTTATCAAAGACCTCAGCACGGATCAATCTTACGCTTATCGTATTGTTCAAGCAATCAGATCAGGAGAGTTGCCTCAAAATCTGGCTCTCTTGAAGATTGGACACGTAAGTCACAGTCGTTGGTTAACTACAGCGATTCGTTTCTGCAGGATTTGGGTTTCCAAACATGCACTGAAGGGCAAAATGCTACAGAATTTGATGTTGATTATTGAAATTATTATTGGGTTTTATCTTCCTCACTGGTTCAAAGTACAGAACGTGTATTAAACCAGTAAAAGTATTTACATTTTTATATTTTGAGTATTTAAATACATTGTATTTAAATACTCATTAAAGTATTTAAATACTATATTTAAATACATGAAAAACAATGTGTTTATAAATACAGTTCTAAATACACAAATGTATTTAAATATGTATTTAAATACAAATGTATTTAAATACTGCCCAGCTCTGCTGACAGCATCTTTAAGCTCATCATTGGTGCTATATCGTCTCTGGGCCACTTGTTCCTTGATGAAACCCCATAAGGCATTGTCACACGTGGAGAGGTCAAGACTTCTTAGAGGCCATTTCATTAGAGTAGGCAAAATGATGAATCCCCGCCCTCTCCACCGACCCGGAAAGGCTTTGTTCAAATATTCCCTTACTGACAACGAATAGTGCGGTGCGGCTTCATCCTCTTGAGACTTCATCTGCTATACCCAAGTTAATCAGTTGTTATACCCAAGTTAATCAGTTGTGGCACTAGTCACGTTTGCAACATCTCCAGATAAATGTGTTGATTAACAGAACCATCAAAAAGAATATGAGCCGAAGAGACGTTTGCTATTCATACCAGCCCATATCATAACTTATGTTCCAATTCCTCCACAATGTGAGTTTTCCTTGAACCAAAACACAACATCGCGGGACCGAGCACTCCGGTATATGGCACACTCATCACTAAAAATAACTTTCCCCCGTTTCAGTATTGTGTCAAATACCCGAAGCAGTTCCTCACATATATTTCGTCTGTGATCCAAATCAGTGTCACTCAGCCTTTGAACATATCGTGGTAGATATGGATGCAGCTTTAAGTCCACTTTTATGTGCTTACGCAATGTTGATCGTGGTATTCCAAGCTCTGATGATCGCTTACGGATTGATATTTTTGGTGATCTTCACACAGATTGCTCAACTAATGCACACTGTTCACTGTTGTTGCCTGGTAGATGGCCTGCCAGTTCTTGGTTTATCTCAACAGAATCCTTTTTGGAGGAGCTGCACGATTGAATTAGTCCTGGAAGTCTGCACAAATATGTTCAATAGTTTTACCATTACATGGTCGCTCATGGACCCAGGTACTAGCCAATATGCGTCGTTCACTCGTATAGTTGCTGCTATCACACATTTCAAATGGGTCTGAAAAAAAAAAGAAAATCAGTTAGTATTTTACTGGGGTGACAAGAAATTGTGGACACCCTGTACATTACCTAAACTTGCTGCATTCATATTTGATTCCTGTTCATCTACTTGTGACCTTCCTAAAATATTCTTCAAATATCTTGCATATTTGTTTATTTTCTAATAAAACTTTGCCATTCCTATTTTTCATATTACCAGTCATTCCACCAGACTGACCTTTCTTCACTTCTTTCCAAAATTGCTATTTTCCTCCTATTTCTCATTCATCTTCCTTCTCAACTATTCATCTACTCTCTTTTTACCTCTCTTGCCACTTATTTAACATTTTTTTGTATTCTTTGTACAACTCATTACATCTTTTCCTTTCATTACCGCCAGGCTAAGTTTATAACATTCTTTCCCAGACGCATTTTTTTCTTTAACTGCATTCTTCCCCTCATCACTCCACCGTGTCTTTCTCTTCACTCCATTTCGCCTGATTCGAATCCAGCCTTTCAACTTTTATTCTGTGTCTGTCCACTGTTTCTCGTTCATTGATACTAAACTTCAACCATCTTAACCTTACGTAATATAATCATATGGTGTGGAAACGTTCACTCAACATTCGAACAGCTTTTCTATCACATACACTCGTCACATAATCTATCATACTCTTCTCCATTCTCGCCTCCTGCTCTGTATACCACGAATATTTATGGAGGAATATCTAAAGAATGAAAAATAATTTTGGAACAGTTAATAATGTAATAAATTTTGTGCTGCTATTCTAAGGTATTTCGCTTTACAGTGCAACAAATTTTTTATTCCTCTTTCAATTCTGATTCCCTCCTCACTCTTGGAATCAGTTCCAATTCTGATGCCGCCCTCAAATAAGAGCCTTGGAATCGGTTCGTATTACAATTCCGATCATAAAAAAAGCAAACGTTTTCTTTCTCTCTAGCCACACTGAAATTACAGTATATTGTGGTTTTAAGTAGAAAACACAAAGAAAACTGAAATAATATTCTAGAGCATCTTGAACTGCCTCATTTTTGCCAAAATATGAAATAGGTGTCGTAACTGGGTTTACGGTGGTTTATAACTGATTCTTGGCTATGTTGTGGGGGAAACAAATAGATATAATCAAATCAACACAAAACTTAAAAATATAGTATCTTCTGCAAATAATTTTCAGGTTTTTTAATGAATTTACATTTACTTTTTTTCTGGATTAATGATATTCTCGAATTTAATGTTTTGTTGCAAGGAATATAAAGAAACAAGGAATGAAAAATAACTATTTTTGTAATTTGCTTTATTAAATACATACAGAGTATAAAAAAACACAGCAAATGAGTACACAAATGATAACTGCAAAAAACAACCTTAACTATTCGAATAAAGAAGGCAACCTTTTAGCAAAATTCTTTTTGGTTTCTACGTCTGGCATCGGACTACGTGAAATCATTCTAGCTCTGATAAAACCATTTTGTGCTTCAAACCCAAATACCGAGTACGTCACTAATTTAATACAACGCTCTAGATTCTGGGTATGATTGGGATAATTTGGAATGTTGAATGCGTTTTCTTTGATAGCTAAAATTTCTGATTTTGTTAGCTTCATTGTGGGAGGTGGCTCACTTAGTTTAGTATCATTCCAATTAATTATTTCATCCCAGTCCTTTGCATCAAAATTAAGATTAGCAACCTTGAAATCTATGAATTCTAAATTTTAACCAGTCTCATTTCGCATGTCCATGATTTTGCTAACAGCTTTTTCACGGTTTTTCCTAGCTGAGTCACACAACATTGCCAGAAGAATATTTTCCGGGTGAGCAAAGTATGCATTTCGGGATAATACTTTTTAAAAATTTTTACTGATTCTCTAGACAAATGCTTAACCCTATTAATAGCAGTAAACAAATACCTTGGGTAATCTATGTAATTAGGTCTACACTTGATGTCAAGCAAATTAGGACCACAATTTATCACAATAAAGTGTATTATTGCTAGGCTGACCATATTTCCTTGAGACAAAAACGGGACATTGGGATGGCAAAAAAGGGACGGGGGTTATGTAATATTTTGTATTCATGAAAAAGTAAGTACATAAACCGGGACAACATTGACATTTTTATTAAAACGACGGGACGGCCAGGAAATATTAAAAAAACGGTACTGTCCCGTTCAAAACGGTACGTATTGTCAGCCTAATTATTGCGTAAAGTTTCTTTGTTGCTCTCAGTGTTGAAACATAAAGCCTACAAACCCTATTAGAAAGAGTTAACCATCTAATAATCTAGCATGACTAAGAGGACCTGGCTTTATATGAGCAAGGTGTTCATGAACTGTACCATTTCTGATTGCTGAAATAATGCGGTATAAGTACTGCTGATCTCCATTAAAATCATGAACAATGTGTTTGGTAGATGTAATAGTTCTTTACCACTAGTTATACTGTAGGTTAGAATTGTACTACTGGATTGTTTTCACAAAACTGAATGGTTTTCCCAATAGGATCAACAAAGGTACTTACCCCAGATGTTGTACCATCCAATGTTTAAAAAATATGTCTTAGAGGTAATTCATTTGTATGAAGCAAGTAGTGTGGGCGCAAAATGGGAGAGTGCAGAGATGTTGCAGAGATAACGATCAGTGTTGCAAAGAGGATGGGGGTATGTTGCAAAGGGGTGGGGGTTATGCAACAACTCTATGCTGGCAAGGGGGAGAGGGGGTTATGCAACAACTCAATGCTGCAAAGGGGGATGGGAATGTTGCAGATGCAACAAGGGGTCAAGAAACGTGGAGGCGGCATTATCCCCCAAGAGAAAGACAGGAGAAGGAGAGAAAGGAAGAGAGGTGTTCACCTGGCAGCAGCGAAGTGCATATTAACACTTCAGCCGACCCGCCGCTGTTTTATTAGTTGTAAATCAGCCAGTTGACTTAATCCGCCAGTTCGCTTAGAAGGCGTAAATGGCTTGTACAGGTTGAGTTGCCAGATTGTACTTTTTTAATTAAAGCCTATATTATTGACTGGTGGCTTAGAAGGCGTAAATGGCTTGTTCAGGTTGAGTTGCCAGATTGTACCATTTATTTAATTAATTCTTAAAAGTTGGCTTAGAAATCCGTCAGTAGGTTTAGAAGGCGTAACCAGCCATTTGGTATAATTGTTTACAACAAAAAGAATTAAATAAAACAACATTACATCATTCTGTTTATTAAATATTGGAAATATATAGAAAATAACTATACGTTGGAATGATAAAAAAAAATTAAAAATAATAATAGTATAAGAAATATGAATGAGGAATATGCATATAATCAAAAAATATAACCGTCAATATAACAGTACAGGAGAAATATATATATAACAATTATATTATGGAAATATATAGAAAATAAATACACACTGGAATGATCAAAAAACAAAATAAAAAAATTAAAAAAATAATATAACCATCAATATAGCAGAAATATATACACATACACACACAATTATGTTAAATAAATAAATAAATACATACACTTTATCTTCTACCGCACAAAATAAAAAATAAGAAATACAAAACGTATAGCCATCAATATAGCAGTACAGGCGAAAAAAAAAAAATATATATATATACACAATTATGTTAAATAAATAAATACATTTCACTTTGTTTTCAAAACACTAAACTCACACTTAATCGAGTCTACAATTACAGCGTTATTGCGCTGCATTACGCAGTATACGCGGTTTAATAATATTTCACCGCTTAAGGTATAGGGATACCTGTACTCTATATAAAGGGCCTTCATATCGTTCAGTACTATTTTTGTGCCCACTTTACAACCGGTTGGTAAGTTATCTTTAAATACGTCTAGAATACAATCAAAAGCACGCAGAAAGAGTTCATCGTTAGCCACAACGTCAAATACAAGTTTATAAACACGCCTTTCCAATCGAGGGTTTATTTCTACAGACCCGAGCTTTTCAATCGTGAACTCTTCTTCACACTGCAGAGCTACAGTTGAAATAATCTTCTAAGTCGTTACGACAGCTGCTCGTTATATAAAGAAATAGTTCTTCAGGGTGAACGGTGTAGGTGAGCTCAGCACTGTACCGATCAAGTGCTTTGTACCAAAGTTCATGATATTTCAAAGAGTCTAAACTTTTTAAATAAACGTCCATCTCTAGACCATTCTCACCTTGTTCAACCCTACACTCGGTAAACCCATCGAGCAGAGCTGTGTATGCGTGTTCAAGAACCGTATCAAAATAAAGCATATCCGTAACACGTGCGTCTAATATAGGTTTCAGCTTGCGGAATCCGACGATTTCAAACATTCTGTCGAGGATGAAACGGTTTCGCGTAGGGACAAGAGCGTTATTATCAGAAGCATTCTTCCACATCAACCGTATATCAATGCATGGCCGATCGTTATTTATAAACAACGTACATACAACGGCATATGAGGGGGTGTCACTAATCTGCTCTCTTCTTGTACCTACACCTGTAGGAATTTTATAACGATCTTCACTCCACTTCTCAACTATCACGAAGATTCTCTTCATCTCGACACTTAAATAAACAACATTCTGTTTGTTTGTTTGTCTACAATCCGTTTCCAGTACATAGTTAACGACACCGGATTTACGCCTGAACACGCGCAACGACTTCGTCACGGACACATCGTACACGGCGTTGAGAATGCTGCTCAAAGGAAGTTCCATCGTATTCAAGGAGCGCACGTCCACTCGGCTCAAGGTCTGAGATAACTATGAGGCACATGCAACGCGACGGTTCGACGGAAGGAGTGAGTCACACCATAATCTAATGAAACGTGTACGGCGCTGATCCAACATGAATCGTTGTATCCCATTATATTGGGCAGGTGTTTTGAGAAATTTTCCGATACAGGAAGTAATATCGGTTTTAATGTTTTATCACTCCCACTCCCCCGAATACGCACCAGGCATTTTCCTTCAGGGTAATTTTCACGAACTAAACACATTTTATAACGGTTTTAATGTTTTACCACTCACCACACGTTCATTTCCACAAACTAAACATCTTCACATTCCGGCGCACTATTTGAGAGGAACCTATGCCCATATTTTTCCTTTTTGTTCAACAAGCGATACTCGTCTCTAAAGTCTGTTAAAAACTCACACAGGGCATTAGCCACAACCTCACTACAAACTTCGTTATGATATACTGTATATTAATATAGTGATAAAAATACTTAAGATTCTCCATGATGACGAGATTTACATTTTCAGTCGCAGGGTACGAGTACTCGGTATGATGCAACATGACATAATAACGCTTCTCACACCACTCATCAACAAGACACTATCCATAACCGTTGTTTCTCTTCTGCACGTGTTGTTTCTTTTACTTCACGGTATATGTAAGCTTTTATAAAATTTAGTCCAACAACATAGTTCAACACATCACTTGTCCAACGAAATCCTACAATGCTCTCACCAGAATAGCCATAGAGTATTTGTACATCTTGCTCCTTCGCACGATTCAATGTAGCCTTAAAAGCATCAAAGGAGGGCGGAATAGGGAGTTTTTCAGTGTCTACCACATCTTGACACTTTGCAGAATACCATTTCATAAACGTTGAACATGCAATATTAAAGGTAGCCATTACTATTTTCTGTCTACGCGGGAGAATACACGTCTGATGTCCAGGGCTTACTGCGATCAACTGAGCACGCAGGGAAGTCCAGGTAGTAGCATGACTCACGTTGCTGGCCTTACAGCGGGCGGAGCTTAGAACTTTCTCCTGTGTACACACACACACACACACACACACACACACACACACACACAGGAGAAATTGAAACGCTAATTGAAACACGATTTATTTAATAAACGAAATATTTAAGGTGTATATATATTTACAAACACGTGTAATAAATAAGTTAACAGTAGACACATCAAAGATTATATTCAAGGTATATATATTTACAAATACGTGTAATAAATAAGTTAACAATAGACACATCAAAGATTATGTTGTACCTCATCGTCATTCACGGTTCTGTGGGAGAAGCGAAAAGCAAGACTGTAGAATATAAGGGTTGTCACTTAAATATTTATTATATTTTGTAAATAACCCACTTAGGAGTGTGACGTGTTAGAAATGGCTTCCATAGAAAAATTCAGGTTCACGAGCCCATCCACATGTATTATATCTGGACCTACAGGATGTGGTAAAACTGTGTTTATGCTTAAAATCATAAAAGAAAAGGAGGAGATGTTCTCAAAATTTGTGCATAAAGTCATATGGTGCTATTCGACGTATCAATCAGTGTTCAAAGAGTACCAAGATGATATTTTGTTCCACAAAGGTGGAGATGGATAAAACGTTTGCCAAGACATTTACAGTATTTTCCCACCATCTTAACATAAGCGTGTTCTTCATCAATCAGAATCTATTTTTCAAAAATAGATACATGCGCGATGTGTCGCTAAATACACAATATCTAGTCTTATTCGCGCAACGTAGAGATGTATCACAAATTGGGGTATTAGCCAATCAAATGTTCCCGAATCAACGTAAGGAGTTTTTGGAAGTTTACAAAGAAGCTACACGCACGCGTTACGGATATTTGCTTTGCGACCTTCATCCGCGAAACACGTTTAGGGTGCTTCTAAGAACGAATATATTTCCAAGCGAGCCTGAAACGGTGTATATTCCAGAATGACAAAGAGGCTAAAGAAATACAGTGAATTAATAAAAATCTATCATCGACTGCCCCGCGCAATGCAACAGATGTTTATTAAAAATATCGACTCCGACTTTTTAAAATGCATCTGTGAAATCTGTCTTAACGTTATAAATTGCAATGTATCAGTGAAACCAGCTCAGAAGGCTCGCCTACGCCGTTACAAGAACATAATACGGGCACTCGCTCGTAAAAGTCAAACTGTAGGGAAGGGAAGAAAAAACGAATTATTGTACAAACATGGGGGTCATTCCTCCCCATCTTATTTTCAGTTTTGGGTCCTTTACTGACTAGATTAATATAATGAAGAAAGTGGTAGTGATTCCACACGAGGTGTACGCTTCACTGCAAAGGAATCCAGACACGGATCTAGATCCCCGTAAAATCAGACTTAAAAGAATGGGAAGCGAATTGCTAGCCCTATTAAACAGTGAAAAAACACCTGATGAGAAAAGAATCTTATACCATGAAGCTCTGCAGAAATTTCTTCACGAGTACGAAAATTATAAGAACCCGACAGAGATTCCCGTGGTTATTAGGCACAGCACAGGGAGCGATGGACATGGTGACATAGGACCTGTGCCCGACGATACAGCTGACCAACCAAAGATTAAGGGGTCGGTCACACAGAACATCGAGCATGTATTAAAAAGCACCCTCCCACATACATTGAGGAATAAAGGTTTAAGTCTTTATAATCTATTGAATGAGGACCCAGCCATACAATGGACCGATACAGGCGAGATCATTGTGGAAGGATCAAAGGTACAGGGGTCGAATATCGTAGACATTGTCCATGATCTGGTGAGAAAGTGGGATTGGCCCTCACCATCAGGATGGAAGCATATTAAAGCAAGACTACAACAAATAAATGTCCCCAAAACATTGATAGGAAATCTGAACAGGATAAAAGACCTGGAACATGCGACGCACGTGATACAATTGAAGACGCCATCACCCCCGGCGGTAATATCTTTAAAGAGGAGAAAGAAGAGGTTAAACAACGGTCAACCCTACCACGTGCCTCTAAAATATGCAAATGGCTAACATACTAAGAAGACGTTATTATGAAATTTCTAACCCAGCCTCCTACGGAGGCGTAGATAGACTGTACAGAAGTGTTTACGGAGTAGGAAAAAAAGATGTTGAGAGATTTTTGCGGGAGCAGGACGCTTATACACTTCATAAGCCTGTGAGAAAAAGGTTTAAAACAGCCAAGACAACAGCTGCTTCGAGTGGCTCTATTTGGCAAGCAGATTTAACAGACATGAAAAGATATTCTGTGTATAACGATGGTTACCGCTACAATCTATTCATAATAGATATATTCTCTAGATATCTGTGGCTAATTCCTCTGAAAAATAAATCACCTGGAACAGTAGCTAAAGCCACCAAAACGCTGATATTAAAAGAAAACAGGGTTCCTGGCTATTTTTGTACGGATATGGGGAAGGAATTTATAGGCCGTGCTTTTCAGAACATGTTGACGGAGTTTAATATCAGCTATTACACTACCAATTCTATACATATGGCTTCTTTAGCTGAAAGAGTTCAACGTACCATAAAGGAGCGCATGCACCGCTACTTTACACAAAAACACATACAGATTTCTAGACATTCTGGAATCATTGGCATCATCATACAACCGCTCACACCATCGCACGATTGGGACAACACATAAGGAAGTTTTAGAAAGAGGTACGCTTCCAGTGGTGAGAAGAGGTGGAACATCATAACCACACACTGCGCGTTTCAAAATCAATGATTACACCGGTCTGCATTAAAATCGATTTCTTTATTTTGAGTTGTGATTCTGAAGGAGTTTGCTGCGCTGAATTAAAAAATGCTACCAGTTTTTTTCTATCACCCACAGTTTTAAAGTTATTAGCAAAACAATTTTTGGGCGTTTTGTAATTTTTTACCTTTTTTATTTTTAATTAATTTCGCTTTTTCATATTTTTCAGATAGATAGTTCTAACATTACGTCTTTAAAATTTTAATAATGGCTTCTAGAGGATGTACCCATAGTCCAGACATATTTTGTTATATTTGTGGTCAGTATGTTGTTGTAAAACAAAGGACAAATGTAACGACCTTCATTAAGAGAGGTTATCATGCTTATTTTGGAATTAAATTAGGAGATCAAGACAAAAGTTGGGCTCCACACAAGGTTTGTCTTACGTGTGTTGTGGCACTAAGGAATTGGAGCAAAGGTAAAAAGAAAAGTTTGCCATTTGGGATCCCTATGGTATGGCGCGAGCCTAGAAACCATACCGACGACTGCTACTTCTGTTCTTGCAATGTTAAAGGTTATAATGCAAAGAATAAAGAGAGCCTTCAATACCCAAGTCTTCCATCTGCAATAAGGCCGGTACCCCATGGTCAAGAAGTTCCTATTCCCCGCCCACCCGAGAGTCTGGATCAATACAATTCAGATTCTGATTCAGCTCCAAATCCAGACAATGATGATGTTTATGAACAGCCAACAGCTGACCGAGATCCTCCTAAACCATTAACCCAAGCCGAACTAAATGACTTAGTCATGGATTTGAATCTGCCTAAGGACTCTGCAGAACTTCAGGGGGCTAGATTGTAGGAGAACAATTTATTGGCATCCGACACATACTTCGCTTGGTACAGAAATCGTGAGAAAGACTTCGTGCCTTTTTTCGAAGAAGATGGTCCCTTGGTCTTTTGCAAGGACATCACAGGATTAGTGTGCAAGCTAGGCATCGAATACCAAACCAGTGACTGGAGGTTGTTTATAGATTCCTCTAAAACCAGTCTAAAAAGAGTGTTACTGCACAACGGTAACAAATATGCATCAATCCCAGTGGCCCATTCTACTCATTTAAAAGAGACCTATGATAACATGAAACTGCTTCTGGAAAAAATTCAGTATCAAAATCACAGATGGATATTGTGTGGGGATCTCAAAGTCCTTTGCATGTTACTTGGGCAGCAATCAGGATACACTAAGATGCCATGTTTCATCTGCGAATGTGATAGTCGAGCACGCGACCACCACTGGAAGAGGAAACTTGGCCTCCTAGAGAGAATCTTACCCCGGGATCAAAGAACATTTTAAATGAACATCTAGTTGAACCAAATAAAATCCTCCTACCACCCTTGCACATTAAGTTAGGCTTGATGAAGCAGTATGTCAAACCATTGAATAGAGAAGGTGTGTGTTTCAAGTACATTTGTTCAAAATATCCAAAGATTAGCTACGAGAAAATAAAGGAAGGTGTTTTTATAGGTCCTCAGATTAGAAAGTTATTGACAGACGATCATTTCCTGAACACAATGACCAATAAAGAAAAAGAAGCATGGCTTGGTTTCAAAGATGTTGTTGAAAACTTCTTGGGAAACTACAAAAGCCAAAATTATGAAAGACTGGTGGAAAATATGCTTAAAAAGTTTTGCGTCTTAGGCTGCAACATGAGCCTGAAAGTTCACTTCTTATTTTCGCATCTTGACCGTTTTCCCGAAAATCTCGGAGATGTCAGTGAGGAGCAAGGGGAATGATTTCACCAGGACATCAAAGCCATGGAAAGAAGATATCAAGGAAGATGGCATACAAATATGATGGCGGATTACTGCTGGTGTCTGCAACGAGATCAGCCTAACGCACAGCATAAGAAAACATCAAAGAAGCACCGGTTTAGTCGTCATTAGTCAGATCTACCTTCGTAGTCTTAAGTCTTTGGAATAAGTCCTGAAATGTTTGCAAGTAAAGAAGGTAAATATATTTTGTTTCAGTTATTTTTTTATTCTTTCATAAACAAGCAATATGCTTGTCCAAGAGCTAGTAGCTATTTAATTCTGCTTTAATTTGGTTTGACTCTATCACCTAAAGATTTCGTGCTACAAGGGGTGTTGTAATACCTCATCTGTCCCCAAATGTTAACCACCCATTGATGGGAGGGGAGAGAGTATTTTGCTGGGAACGGGACTGGTTGTTATATATATTTACTCTACATTATTATGTAAGCGTTACTGTAGTCTATAACAACAAAATTTATGGTTTAGCATGTGCAATCCAATGTTGGTCTCGATAAGATGGTTCACATTTGGGGATAAATGGGGGATTTATGACACACCCTGTAGTAAGAAAACCATACGTGATGGGGAAAAACTAACTATATTTTTGAGATCAGCGCACTCAACTTATATAGAATCACCAACTAGTTTGTAAAAATCGATCGACAAGTTTTCAAATGTGAACTGGTGTCATGTAAGACTGTCGCGTTCGGGAAATAAATTCGCGAAGGGATTTGAGGAAGGATGGACACGTGAGATTTTTAAAGATAGGTCTATGAGACCTAAAGGTGAGATAATGATGTATTACGTTGAAGATTTGAATGGGGAAGAAATCGTAGGATGCTTTTCCCGCGAGGAGCTGCAGAAAGTGGCATTTAATTTTGGAAAAATGTTTTTAAAATTGAGAAAATTATAGGACGCAAAGGTTCAGGAAAGAGAAAAATGTACCTGGTGAAATGGCTAGGGTACCCAGAAGGTTTCAACACCTATATAAAAGTTGATGAAATAATGAAGCCTAAATAGTATGCAACATAGCTCCTAACCATTTCTACGTCACACTTCCGTCCTCTTCGTCCCTGTCTGTACACCCTAACAACAAACTAGCCAACATTGTAACAGGGCTCCATAGACCCATTGAATTGGGTCGTGATTCGTATGAGGTGGGGATATGTGAAATTCAGCTGGACACCCTCTTTTTAAATATTGATTATAAAGATACCGTTTTGACGATTCTTAGAGACTGTAATGAGTGTGCAAAAGCCGGGGTAACTCGGGATGAAACTATACGTATCGCCTGGACTAAGGTTGCACAGTATTACAGTACAGAAGGAGCACTAGGGCCGTGTTGTTATGGTTCGGCTGAGGATGTTGTGAGAGACTTAAACGTAAGTTTAAAAAACTCAAAACTTACGAATGATTTATGATACGAAATCGTAAACAAAGGAAACCTGGCACGTACTCTAATCCTAAAATCAAAGGCTAACAGAAATATTAGAGACGGAAGAGTGTTCAAAATTATAACCGAGGGGTGATATCAATCAGCCTTCCAAAGAGATACCTTTCACGAGGCACAGCATGACTTGTCCAGCTTAATGTATCAATTGAAGATGGAGAAATTGGGTGAAAGCTCTCAGACCCCAGACATGTGCTATATTTACAGAAATATAGTGGAGCACCAGTTTGTTGGGGATACCCAGGCACGCCTGCTGCGCATTGCCCACATCCCCAAGGAAGGAGTTTGAGTATAGTTTGAGTATTACATATGACAGACCCCATTATGTGAATGTCGCAACTAATCTAGTAACCAATATCTCAATATATATAAGAACGATTGAGGGTAAAAATTTCCCATTCGGTGACGGGAGCTTAACAGTGAAGCTGCACTTTAGACGCACTGAGTTATAATGGACAGAAAGCTTTTCACCGTCTATCGAGGGGTGAGATACCAGCGTGGTAGTGGACTTGGAACCATTTTTTCAACCATACTACGTACGGCTGTTCCTTTGCTGAAGAGGGGTGCCAGATACCTCGGAAGGAAGGCGCTACAATCAGGTCTTAACACTGCAGAAGACATATTGGCTGGGGCTGAACCTAAAGAAGCTCTAAAAAAATATTTAAAACGTGCACGGGATGAAATCGTCAAAGATGCAGAGAAAAGTGCGTGGTGGTGGGAAGAAGAAGACTGGCCAGAAGAAGGGATTACCACCACGTGGCATTAAGCGTAAAAGGAAGAAGTGTTCTTATCGAATGAAACCTATGGTTGACCATTTTTTGAACTGATATAAGCTAAGGACATTGACCTCATGAATCATAGTTTGTTTACTACTTCTCGAGAGAGGAGGCACCATTTCTAACTCGTCATGGCACGCTTCATCCATCCGTATAGTTCACAATGCTGTAAATCGGAGCTATCCCTCTTTGAGATGCTTCCAACTCAAGTTTCTATTGAACACAGTGACTTTATTACAATTAACCCTTTAAACAGAATTAGTTCCCCGAGTGCCCCTATTTAATTCGTGATACCCAGCTCAGGCACTTACTTTTTTGATCCAAGCTGTGTGCCCATGTACGCTAAACTACGTATAGCCCATTCTGATGGAACGGACTGGGATGACAAATATGCTGTATGCCCTGAAACAAACTTTCTGCACTCCATATTCAACCAGTGTGACGTATATTTAAATCAGTTCAACATATCGGCAGGCACGGAGTACTGTCACCTATGAACCTATCTGGAAAATGTCCTCAACTTTTCCAAAGAAGTGAAGGCTACCTTTTTAAGTGCCGAGGGATATTATCAAACTAAAGACGAAAGTGGTATAAAGACAAATTTTAAAATTCTAAAAAGAAGATATACGAGTGTTTTGGACGTCTACATACAGATTTTACATTCCAGGAGAAGTTGCTTGTGAATGGGGTGGATATGAAAATAAAGCTCACCCGCACGAGTCCTGAGATCTGCTTAAATCTGGATGCTGATCAAGAAGAGGGAGCAAAACCCGTTGTGGTTCACATTATGGAGACATACCTCCATGTATGGCGAGTGAAATTAAGTTCACCAAAACAACTAGATATTGAGAAAAATTTACTAAACGCTACAGTAAAATACCCTATTAACAGAGTACAAATCAAAGTATACACGGTGCCTGCAGGGTTGGCGTCGAAGCAGATTGAAAACATCGCCCTGGGAAATCTTCCTAAAAGGATATTAATCGGAATGCAGAACCATGCTTCGGTGAATGGAAAATATAAAAAGAGTGCCTTTAAATTCGAGAATTTCGAACTTAAAAATATAACTCTATACGTTAATGGCATTGCGTTGGGAGGAACATTGAATCCGGACTATTCATCAGATACTGTGTTACCGCTTTGCGCGAGAGCCTATAGTAATCTGGCCCATATTGCAGGTGATTGTGATGAGCTCGGTAATGGGGTAACGCAGAAAGAATTCATTGATCAATTTATCCTTTATCCGTTTGACATTACACCTGACTTATCTGCTAGCGTAAATACGCATTTAAGTCCACAACAGAGCGGAAACATCTCAGTGAGGTTGGGATTCACCAAGCCTATAGAAGCGCCTATTAGTGTACTACTATACCTCGAGTCGCAAGCCCTAATAGAAGTAGACAGATTTAGGGGCGTTATCACTGACTTTTAAAATGGATGCGAATACACTTCAGAGAGTAATGAATAGTGAACGAATCACACGTTCCAAATTTATCGGCGTGTTTGCGAAAAATGAAACATTGAATTTGCCAACTACGCGAGATTGCGGTAGTCTTATTGTGAACACAGATGTCATCGGTAATAAAGGGATTCATTGGTTTGCAATCTATTTTAAAACTAGGGACCGCCTGTACTATTTTGATTCACTAGGAATTCAACCATGGAGTGACCCTGTTAATTGTAAAATTTCTCGATCAGTTACATATCCCCGAAGTTGTATGGAACTCATTCCGATTACAAGGTTATTTTAGTAATACTTGTGGAATGTACTGCATTTCATTTCTCATGCATATGTCACGCGGTAAAGAATTTATAAATTTTAAAAATTATTCGACCCGTGTCACACTCAACGAAACGATGAAATGATATGCAGACAAATAAAAAGCCGTTTTCCAATTGTGCGTACTCGTTGTACATTATGATGTTTTCTTCGTGTATATTTAAATTTGTAACGTTAGTTTGTATATTCTGTAGTTTAAGCTGGTTATTGTACTAAAAACATGATTTCCCTCATTTAATAAATTGATGAAAATACATTGTGTCTTCTTCCCCCCAGAAAAAGAAAAAAAACACTTACATTATTTCGTTAATGATGTGACATTCGTTGGGCTGACTGCTCGGTATATCCTCCGTATTCAGGTCCATGACACGGGGTTCTTCAAAACGAAAAAATTGTATAATACATGTCAAATCCTCATAGGACCTTAAAGGAGGAAGAATAATGCTATAATATTTATACTGAATCTTTTTTAATAAAAACATATACAGAGTATACATATAGTAAGAGTATTACAATGTGAAGATATCTTTGAACCGTTCAGAGAAGTTCATTTAAGAGGTAATTCCGAATAACATTTGAATTTATAAAAAAACATGCAAAAGATTGCTATAAAAAAATCATTGAATCAAAACAGGATATAACTGTAGACTAATCTATAATTGCGATTACCTAAATGATGTATTCCTCTTTCTGACAGTTCGCGAGTAATTGACTTTAAAAATAAAATTATAGGCACTTACATCTCTACATCAGTCCCTTGCGTCGGATCGTAAGGAGCGTCATTGCAAATATCATCAACGGTTTGCGTTGGAAATAATCCATCCCGGTCAGCAGCGTTAAAAAGATTAATTGTGGACAATGTTACAATGTCACCATCTTCATATAAATCCGGTAAACTGTAAACTTCGTGGTTCATGGTGGAGGGAGTGTTTACTCACTGGCAGAGAGAATGTTTATTCACTGGTGGAAATAACTACTGTGACTCCCAGCTGAACATATTTCCTCTTATATGCGCGATCACCAAGCACCGCCCCAAAAGATTAAGAACGGTTCGTAATGATTGGTTGTCACTGTAACTGGGTGGGGTCTAATTTGTGTACCAATTGTAACACCGATATAACGGGTCCATGCTTTGGACGACTAACGGTGTCTTTACAGTATATTCTCTCCGTAGATTTAAAGCTCGTATTACCCCTTGCTGTCTCTATCACGGCAATATTTGCGCCCATACTTGGTTTTCCCCAACCCACCCCTTTATGCAATATCCCTCGCAACATTGAACAACCATCTCTATAGAAAATTTCCAGATTGTACATTATTACATTTTGCTGCCATACTATTCTCAGTTTTCCCACCATACTAATGTGCGTTTTGCTGTCATGCTTTTCTCAGTCTTCCCACAATACTTTTCTCGGCTTTCCCCATCCCACCCCTTTACGCAATATCCCCTGCAACAACCATCTCTATAGAAGATTTCCAGAATGTGCATTATTATTTTTTGCGGCCCTACTAAATTGAGCCTCAATTTTTCGGACGTAAGTTGTTATAGGAATATATTCATTGCGGCCATACTAAATTGAGCCTCATTTTTTCGGATGCATTTCGTTATAAGAATATATTGATCAAAGTGGCACAGCTCAGTACCGCAGGAAACAAAATTAGCGGCGCTACTCTTCATTACTCTGACATTAACAGCACAGTAATATCCTATGACACAAACATCAAATCTAGAAGATTTTGGTGCATTATCATGTTTTGCTGCCATACTATTCTTTTTACTTCTCGCGTAGGAGGGTGATTAATTTGTATTTAGTTATTGAATGTCTGCTTGGGATGGTAGATAAATGGATACCCTAGGTATCCTAGTGGTTAATACGCTGGGGTGATGGTTGAAAGATCAGGCGTTGACATTTCAGCCGCTACAGCGATTCCACTTTAAACTGTAGGTCTAAGGCGGATTGAAAAGTTTGACCCTCATCGAAATGAACAATTCAGGGAAAAGGAAAACCGAATTAGCTATTATTATTACTAATGTAATTTACACAACGGTTAGGTTCCAGTTACAAAAATCTCTCTCTCTCTCTCTGTATACATATATATATATATATATATATATATATATATATATATAAGAATTTTAAATATTTTAAATGAGTCTAGAGTTTCATTGGTGGGTTTTATTTTCCACTAACTGTGTACACGAGATAAGTGTACACATGGTGTGAATGAATTCTGTATTTTAAATGAGTCTAGAGTTTCATTGGTGCGTTTTATTTCCCACTAACTGTGTACACGAGATAAGTGTACGCATGGTATGAATGAACCCTGAAGCTGTTCTTTTTTCATTACACTTTTGCAAAAAGCATCTTTCACAACAAATTTGGAAAGAGCTTCTGTAATAGTTGTCGGACACAATGTGGAAAGTGTACATGAAAGATAGGGAGTTACAAGGACAAGAAGTACCTCAATAAGTAATGCATCCCATGCAATTTCTGCCCGCCTGTGCTGCAGTTTAGTTCGGCTTCCACGTTAAACTTTAGGTCTAAGGCGGAATGAAAGGTTTGACCTTGGTTAAAATGAACAATTCGGGGGGATGCTAATCGAAGGTTACCAATAAAGTAGAACTTTTTATTGTATGAAGGATGGACAGGGTTAATAATGTAGTAAGTTTTAGGAAAAGTCGCATGTAAAAGAAGCCAGTGTGTGTATGTGTGTGGCCTGATTAAAGCATGCTATAACTTTTAAATAAACACTCGTATTCAAACACAGTTTTAATCATAAGTAGATAAACATACAAAGTTTTGATACATAGTTAATGAACTTAATAAGCTTTCACATGTGCACCCCTAGTGGCACGTAAAATGTCTAAACGGTATTCACACTCACGCCACAAATTTTCCAACATTTGTGGGTTAACTGTCGCAATTGCATCCATAATGCGTTCTCGCAATGTCCTGATATCTGGAACAACTGTTGCATAAACCAAATCTTTAACATGACCCCAGAAAAAGAAATCCAGCGGGGTAATGTCTGGTGATCTTATCTTGGGGGCCATGGGATTGGCCCGTCCTTGCCAATCCATCGATTTGGAAATGTTGCGTCGAGAGTTTCACGAACAACATGCGCCCAATGAGGGGGTGCCCCATCTTGTTGGAAGATGACAGTTGGCTACCTGTCCTGCAGCTGGGGGATGGCGTAATTGGTGAGCATATCCAGGTACACAGTTGCGGAAACAGCGTTCTCAGCGAAGAAGAAAGGACCAATTATCTGGTCATGCATCAGTCCACACCAGACATTGATCTTCGGACTGCCCCGAATATGCTCCCTTACGGCACGTGGGTTTTCCGATCCCCAAATACGCACATTGTGTCTGTTGACTCTACCACTAAGATGAAACGTAGCCTCGTCTGAAAAGCAGACACGTAACAAGAAGTCATTATCCTCGTCAATGCTGTTCAAAATGTCAATAGCGAATTGTTCACGTTTTGGACGGTCATCAAGCTTCAGTTCTTCAAACGTTTGTGTAACACCTTGTGCACCGTAGACTTCGGTATCTTTAGTTGCTTGAAGCTTGTCTCACCGATTTCCTTGGTGGTCGTGTGAAAGCAGTTTGAATGTTTTCCACCGGCCCATCAGAACTGATGGTCTACAACTGCTCTTTCCCTTTTCCACATTTCCAGTTTCCAAGAATTTTTTCATCCACGACTTAATTAACTTCACATCAGTGGATTCTTTCCATACTTTGTTCTGAACCTTCGCTGAACACTGACAGGAGATTTTGTTTCTGCAAGCCACACAACACATTGTGTCTTCTCTGTCACAGACGCCATCTTAACTGAACAGCTACTACAGCGCTCCTAGCGGCGAATGCGGTAGACGAAACACACCAGCACAGAAACTCTATGCGTGTACGAGATCACCTGTAAAAAGAAAACGGATGTAAGATTCGTCATTAAAGCATAAGAGCATACTGTTTTCAGGGTAAACATTTATGGACACCCTGTATATATATATATATATGTGTATATATATATATATAATATATATATATATATATATATATAAGAATTTTAAATTCAGTTTTACCTTCACTACCGAAAGTAATTTTATTCAATTCTTACCATTTTTTGATTCATTCAATTCATTAACTAAGAAGATGATACCATACAAATTAAACATAAAGACAAACAACGAAGTTAATAAAAACATTTATATACATTGTAAGATTTCGCATGAAGCGATTGGAGATGAAAGCGAGTATTTTGGTGAATGTTTGGTCCACATTCCATTCTCGCCAGCTCGCTGTCAACCTTTGCGATCTTCAAAAAAGCCTCGGGCTAATATGGGTGAATCTTTTAAGTACCTGCCTCCTCTTCCTCCTCGTCTAACATAACGTGAAAATAAGCGTCATTGTATGAGAATAATTGTTATTGCCAAATTTAATATACATTTCAGTAGACTATATCTTCGACATATTATTAAACCTGTTTTCATACGGAAATTTAATATAAAAGTGTGTGTGTGTGTGTGTGTGTATATATAGATTTGTTCAAATCGAAAGAATTAATAAAATGAACGAAAAATTTTTTTTTGCGATATTCTAAAGACACTGTGTGTGTGTATACTATATATATATATATATATATATATAGATATATATATATATATATATGTATATTATACAGAGGAATGACAAAAGTAAATAGACCTTTAGGTGAAGTTAGTTAAAATAATTATATATATATATATACAGAGGAATGACAAAAGTAAATAGGTCTTTAGGTGAAGTTAGTTAAAATAATTCTATATATACAAAGTGTGTATTAATATTTTTGTATGAAATTAGCTTGAAAACAAATGAATAAAGGAATATGTTATTGGAATGATTTCTTCTTTATTTTTCTGATTTTGTACAGTAGAAGATAAAGTGCGTGTATTTAATTTCTATTTATTTATTTTATAAACAGAATGGTGCTTTATTTATTTCAGTTTAAATGTATTTCTTTTAATGTTAATATTGTTTTAATAATTAATTCTCTTAAAAGAGAAAGTTCCTTTGCTTTGGCAACTCGTGTGAATTAAAATAAATGGTGGCATCTAGCAACTCACCATAATAATGTATACCTGAACAATTAAAATAAAAAGTGATATCTGGCAACTCAATCTTCCTCTATATAAGGCCTGTTCGGCTTCGGGACCTTCATAAAGATGCGAACTTCGGCGGAATAAAGATCTCACTACCCTTCCTTCTAAGGTTAAGACTTAGGTTAGTTTCCCTTTGGGAGAGTGAGGACATCCCACCTTCTCCCCCGTCTCTCCTTTCTCTTCCTCTCTTAGGTTAAGGCAACCCCTTTGGGGGGAGGTCATCCTCCCTTCTCCCCCCGCAGTTCCCTCCCCTCTCCCCCTTGGCTCCTTCTAAGCCAACTTGCTGATTAAGCCAACTGGCTGATTAGGGGCCTATAAGAGGACGGCGGGTCGGCTGAAGTGTTAATATGCACATGGCTCCTGCCAGGTGATCACCTCTCTTCCTCTCTCTCCTTCTGTCTTTCTCTTGGGGGATAACGCCGCCTCCAAGTTTCATGACCCCTTGTTGCACCTGTAGCATTCCCCCACCCCCCTTCACTGCATACCCCCTCCCCCTTCATTGCAAACCTCACCCCCCTTTGCAGCACACCCCCACCCCTTTGCACATACCCCACCCCTTTGCAACATTGCAACATTTATCATTATCTCTGCAACATCTCTGCACTCTCCCATTTTGCGCCAATGCTACTGAAGCATGCAAATGAACCATACCAAGTGCTTTCTCCATAACATGAAGCACACCTTTATCACTAGTGCTGTTATTTGTGCTATCACAGCCTATTACAGCTACATTATTTTGTAGATGTCTCTCTCTTTTATAACTGACAATACTGAATTTGCTATGTCTGCAGCCTTACTCGATGCTGGTGTCTGATGGATAATATACTTTCCACCTGATACAGCAATCATAACATAGTGCTCTTCACTCTTCTTTTCACTGTACCACCTATCATTGACTTTTACTTTACTTAAAGTCTGATCCTTTCGTCCATCGAAGTATATGGAAGTAATATGATTCACTTTATCACTTTTCAATGTTTTTCGAAGTCTTTCTTTTTCTCTCCGCACTTTACTTCTGTCTATTACGAGATGGTCATCTTTTTTGGTGATCATACCAACGTCTATCAAAGTTGCAGTTGCATTTGCAGCAGTAGCACGATCTGATACACCTACTCTATCTGCCTCCATTACAACATGCCGCAAAGACATTATCATTTGGCTTCCAGTATTTCAAAACCACAATCTTCAGTTTCCATTATCCAATTGTCACTGTCTTCATCTGAAGAATTTTCCACTAAGCTCAAAGGTTGAACTTCAGTAAAACAATTTATTTTCTTTACTTACTTGTTCTGAGAGCTTCCTCTTGTATCTCTTTTGTAAAATTTGTGTGGCAAGCACATCTACACTACCTATGTACATTTTACGATCACTCCTCTGATCAAATAGAAACTGTAATTCCTGTTTTGGTACTTTTTTATCTTTCCGACATATGCAATCTATGTAAATTTCTTCACAATCATCATTGCATCCTATGTCTCTATGAGATTTTAAATTACATTTACAGATACATACAGGGCTATTGAAAGTGATTCATCCGATTTCAACTGAGAATACTTCCGTACTTATCAACCGGGCATCAACTGGGCATACACTACGTGACAGAGGAAATCTCTGAGTTTTACAAGATCACCGCGAGAGGGCTCGAAAGTCACGCCGTGGCCTAGCCTAGCAACAAACAGTCAGTGTGAAAATGGCGTCTGCACAGCAGAAGGCGTTTTGTGTGTTGCAGTTTTCGAGCTGTAAATCGGTAGTCACAGTGCCGATACCTGCCGATACCACCGACGGATGCTCTGAGCACCCGGTGGATCTGTTCTGTAACGTCAACGAAACTCACGCTGCACTGTGACTACCGATTTACAGCTCGAAAACTGCAACACACAAAACGCCTTCTGCTGTGCGGACGCCATTTTCACACTGACTGTTTGTTGCTAGGCTAGGCCACGGCGTGACTTTGGAGCCCTCTCGCGGTGATCTTGTAAAACTCAGAGATTTCCTCTTTCATGTGGTTTATGCCCAGTTGATGCACGTTGATAGATACGGAAGTATTCTCAGTTGAAATTGGATGAATCAGTTTGAATAGCCCTGTATATCAAACAAATTACTGAAACTATTCATGTATTCATTTTTTAGTTTCACTGATGCTTTTGATCTACTCAACGTTGCTCCTCTTTTTATAAATCTTGCTACCTTTTGAAACACAACTTTTTCCTGAACTATGGGGATTGACGCTTGCTGCCAAAGTTTTTGTAGCTCCTGAGTTACTGTATTTGTCTGATGATTGGTTTGTTACCTGCATTTTTCCTATCTGTGGGCTACTTGTAAATTAGTTGGCAAAAGATTATGAGGCAACTTCTCAGGAGTTCCAAACATACAATGTTGCTTAGAATGCTTTGTGCTCACAATTGTTTTCCTTCCTGAATACCATGGGGAAATTGAACGCGTAGATGCTGCTGCATGGAAAGCTGTTGGTGTAGAGTTGCTGTAAGAGGGGATGTTGCTAGCTTCATGTGAAGAAGGATGTTGTTTCAGTTGTGGAGACACTGGTGTGTGGGATGCTGATTCCATCTCTGCTCTTCTATAGATGAATTATTAACTGAAAAATAAAGACAAAAACTCAAATAAATTTCAGTGAATTTTAATTGCTTAGGAAAAACATCAAATATTTACTCAGTTTATTTTTTATCTCATTTCTCATAGCATGCTCACTTGCTTCTTACCTCTGGATTCTGTAACTGGGGGACAACTACTGCAGCTGGCTGCCAGGTGAACTGTGGTGCCTGGGGAGTCAGAAGACACAATACGTACAAGTCTACAGTACGACCTTGGCAGGAATAGTTAAATCTGGGAATGACGCAAAATAATATATAATAGTTATAAAAATTTATAAGTGTCGTTTCATAATGACATTAATGGGGGTTATTCATGTGATGTAATGGTGACGGATGTATGCTAGATGAGAACTCTATTTTCTGTGTTTGTTAAATTTTATTCATGTAAAAATGGGGCGGTTAGAGAAAACCTTGCACAATTTGTATCAATTCCTTTTTCTCAGAAATCTAGAATAACATATCAGTGTGCCATTCTAAATCATCATTTTTCTCTGCCCTAATATAGGCTATATACCTTTCAACCTTTCAAATGTTCTGCCCTTCCTCTCGAGTTCGCATGGTGAAGTAGGGAGTTGGTTTCTTGTACCTCCACCTCACTCCCCGGCTCATCTGGGATTGTTCTGAGCCAGGCGTCTAATCTTCTTTTGAAGATGTCCACCGCAACACCACTCATGTTCTTTAGTTCCTTGGGCAGTTGATTAAAGAGTCTTGGTCCTCTCACAAGAAAACTATTTTCCTTCAGGGTTGAGGATGTTCCCTTTTTAACCTTTAATTTGGAATCACGACACAGTCTTCCTTTTCTACTTTCCACTGTTGTTTGGGGGGTTATGGGGTTCAGAGTAAGATTAGGGACTAGTTTCTCCATTATTTTCCGTGTAAATAATGGTGTAGCTCTCTCTTCTTTCCAGTGAATATAGGTTTAATTCACGTAACCTTTCCCAGTAATTTAGCTCTTTGCACCCATTGATCTTGGATGCGAAGCTTCTCTGAATCCCTTCTAGCTGACTATCGTCTTCTTTTTTATATGTGGATGTTAGGACCGAGCAGTATTCCAACATGAGTATAATCAGTGATTTAATAGAGGAATAATTATATTCCTATCTCTTCGTTTAAAGGTTCTCAGTATCTGCCCAGTTATTCTCTTTGCTCTGTTTACTGCTATCTTATTTTGTGTTTCAAATTTTGCATCAACAGTCATTACAACTCCTAAATCTTTTGCTGTAGAATTTCTCTGAATTTCCTGTCCATTTGGAGTATAGTATTCCATGGATTTTAGGTCCTCCCTTTTTCTAAACCTTAACAGTTGAAATTTCTCAGTATTAAATTTCATATTGTTGTCTTCCGACGACTTGTAGATTCTGTTCATGTCTGTTTGTAGAGATCCTATATCCTCTGGGTTTCTCAATTTTCAACTGCTCTTTGTGTCATCGGCAAAGAGTAATGGAGCTAATACTGTTCCTTGTGGTATATATATATAATATATATACAGGGTGTTTCAGGAGGAAAGATCAATACTTCGAGAGGTGAGTGTACAGTATCGGTCATTGTGAGAAAAAAAGTCATATGAACATGTGTCTAATTCTGAATGGTTACGGAGATAGAGCTGTTTGAATCTACAAATACAAAAGCATTGTTAATGGTAATCAAGAAAGAGAAATCAATTACTCTTCCTAACATTTAATGTTTAAACATTCGCATTTTGAATGGTATCAGATACAGAAATGACAAATTTGTTACAGTTTACAATACGTTTTCGAAAATCCCACCGTCAACCTCAATGCACTTTGCGACTCGTGTGCGAAGATCGCGTGTTGTTCGTCTAAGTTGATTTTGACGTTCCTTTATGCGGGCAGCAGCATCCAAAATGCGCGCGAGCAATTCGCCTCGTGTATCCACCTTTCTTTTGTAAACTTGACTTTTCATCCACCCCCACAAACAATAATCTAACGGAGAGAGGTCTGGAGACCTTGGTGGCTATTGAATGGGACCACCGCGCCGATCCATCGATCAGGGAAAGTTTGATTTAGGTATTGCATCACCAGACGGGTAGAAATTCTAGGTAACTTTTCCTGTAAGACGATTCTCTAAAGTAACAGCGCCAATCAGCTGATCATCGATGATACCGCACCACACATTGGCAGAGACGCGATGTTGAAAATTTGTTTCCACAGTGGCATTTGGATTTTCGTCTGACCACCGATGAGAGTTACGAGTGTTGTTGATACCGTCACGGGTGAAAGTTGCTTCATCGGTGAACAGTATTAATCGAAGCAATCGGCGATTAGCATTTACCCAATGACAAAATTCCAGTCGCATGGCAGCGTCTCCTGGTTGAAGGTGTTGTACACGCTGCACATGATATGGATGCAAGCCTTCCTCACGTAATGTTCGCCATACGTTTGTGTGTGGTACACCGAGACGTGTAGAAATTCTTCCTGAGCTAGTAGTAGGACTACGCTCTACCAACTGAAGAATGTTTTCCACTTCATCCACATTTTGTTGACCTTCACGTTCAGATGAAACATACAGTTTTGGGGAATTCATCTTTGAACTTTAAAAAATTTGATAATTTAAGTGGGTTGACGAAGGCGAATCTAAAATTTATTTGGGGATAACTAGACTTGAGTAGTTTGGACAATTCACCTCGAATACGCAATGATAAATAACCATAAAAAGGTAATTTAATATATCTGGTTTCTTGTTGTACTGTAGTTATGGGGAGTTTAGTATCAAAAGTGTTATTTAAAAATTTCTTTAATTGGTTATCGAATAGATGAGAAGGGTAGTAATTGTTAATAAAGTACTGTTTTAAAAATTTAAATTCTTCGTTTAACGAAAAGTAATCCGAACAAATACGGTAACTTCTTGTTAGTAATGTTACTATAGCACTAATCTTATATTTATAAAACATACAACTTAAATAATTGGTTCCCAAGCCAGTAAAAGTTTGTTTTCGAAATAGTGAAGTATGGAACTTATTATGAGCCCGTTTAACTAAAACATCCAGGAAAGGTAAACTATTATTTGTTTCGTTTTCACACGTGTACTTAATATTACTATGTTGTTTATTAAGATAATCAAGAAAAAGTTTTACGTGTGAAGGATGGTTAAATATTAAGAAAGTGTCATCAACGTATCTTCTGTAATATATGGGTTTAAAACTACTAGGACAATTTTTCAACCAAATTTCTTCGTAATGGCAAAGAAATGCATTTGCTAGTGTTGGGCTTAACGGGGAACCCATAGCTACCCCATCAATTTGGCTGTAAAGGTTGCTATTAAATAAGAAAAGATTATCAAAACACACTATTTCGAGAAGGTTTTTAAATTGAGTCTGAGTGAGGCCATTAATAAGAGTATTATCAGCAGTGAATAACTTATTTAGTATGATATCTAATGTTTCTTTTAAACGAAGAATTTAAATTTTTAAAACAGTACTTTATTAACAATTACTACCCTTCTC
The DNA here is from genome assembly GCA_023014485.1 of Bathynomus jamesi. NCBI lineage: Eukaryota > Metazoa > Arthropoda > Malacostraca > Isopoda > Cirolanidae > Bathynomus > Bathynomus jamesi. Next base: position 519,899 of record JAJOZX010001013.1, read on the forward strand.
ATCTATTCGATAACCAATTAAAGAAATTTTTAAATAACACTTTTGATACTAAACTCCCCATAACTACAGTACAACAAGAAACCAGATATATTAAATTACCTTTTTATGGTTATTTATCATTGCGTATTCGAGGTGAATTGTCCAAACTACTCAAGTCTAGTTACCCCCAAATAAATTTTAGATTCGCCTTCGTCAACCCACTTAAATTATCAAATTTTTTAAAGTTCAAAGATGAATTCCCCAAAACTGTATGCCCCAATGTTGTTTACAAATACACGTGCGACAGCTGTAAGGCTGCGTATATTGGCAGCACTCAACTCCAACTGGAGGTGCGCCTTTCTCAACATTTGGGCTTGTCAGTCCGTACCAACCGTCCCCTCAGTAGCCCTCCACAATCCGCAATTAGAAACCATAGTAATGAAAACGACCATCCCCTTCACAAAACTCAGTTTGAAATTTTAACTAGATCCAATAACCTTACAGAACTCCGAATTTTAGAATCTTTGTACATCTATAGAAACAAACCCTCCTTAATAATAATAGCTCATCCTACAAATTACAACTCTTTTGACTAACCAACCGATTTTCACAGACATACCCTTTCTAATCCTCTGACCATCCAGTGTTCCCTTAGACTTTGCCAAGTATGGAGATGGATGTAAACATTGTGTATTTACCTATTGAGGTAATTTAATTTTAGTTTTTATAGTGATGAAATTTAATTTAATTTTAGTTTTTATAGTGATGAAATTTAAATGATTTTAATTTTGTATTGATGCAATTTTCATTTTGCTTTAAGGTTTTAATTTTAATGGTTTTAATATTGTATTGATGTAATTTTCACTTTTCAATTTTGTTTTAAGGTTTTAAGACTTAACTCACTGATGATGACAAAAGATTTGTCGAAACGTCTGAAGTACAAATAAATGAAAATGTTTGCCGTTGTGTTGATCCTTCTTTTCATCTGTAAGCTCCGTTTCCCTAAGGAGAGGTCAATAGCTTTGATATATATATATATATATACCATATGTCCCACAAAAAAGTACACCCAACTTTAGATTGTACTAACTCCTCCAAAAATTGAGATATTTTGGATCTGTTTGTTTGATTTAATATAGCAAATTATTCTTTGTTAACGTTCAAATTTATTCATGTTTAAACGATTTAGTGTTTAAGCATCTGCTTTTAACTGAAGGGTACAGCAAAATGGGTTGCGCGGAATGATCATTTCTCCCAGCCAGATAGCTCCTCTTGCTTTAACCAATGTGCTACTTTTTACGTCGAAGGATATTGCAAATATTTTTTTTAAATAATTCGAACTTTTGTATCTAAGATACGAGTCATACATATAAATGAAGAATCTGAATTACTAAATTTATAAATAACTATGAAACCCTTATCAGGCAATTTACACGAAGGCAGCGCGTTCTCATGGTCACAACTTATCTGCAAACTAAAAGCTTAAAACAAGTTCAGAATACCTTCGAACTGCAATTTCCCAATAGAGCTTCTCCAACTAAACATACAATTTTGAAGAATGTTCGGAAATACAAAGAAGAAGGAACGGTCCTCAATTTGAACAAAGGACGTTCAGGCCATCCGAAGACGGCAAGAACAGACGAGAACATTCAGCATGTTCGGCATTTATTAGAGAGACATCCAAAAGTGTCCACCAGGCGAAATGGTACAGAACTCTCACGCATGTCATTTCATCGAATAGTTCGTGAGGATTTGAATTTGTACCCATACAGAATGGAAATTCGACATCAACTCATTGAAGGAGATCTACCTCGCCGCCTAAGATTTGCCCAGTGGTTTCTTGAAAAACCAGAAAGATTCATGTAACAATTAGTGGTTGGAGATGAGGCGGCCTTTTTTATGAATGGTCTAGTGAACAGACAAATCTGCCGTCAGTATGCACCAAAAAATCATCCACCTGACAATTATCTACGAAAAGAATAACTCTAGGCAAAAACTGTTTCTCTGGGTAGGACTGTGCGGTAATGGAGCGGTAATTGGCCCGGTCTTTTACGATGGTAATCTAAATGGTGAAGCTTACCTAGAAATGATAGACTGAGAAATCCTTCCACAAATACGTATTACTTATGGAAACCGATTTAATCGTATTTGGTGGGTGCAAGACGGAGCTCCTGCTCACAGGAGAGTTATTGTGAAGGAACGCTTGCAGGAAGTCTTCCACCAAAGAGTAATTGCTACAGGCCATGACATTGAATGGCCTCCCAGAAGCCCTGACTTGACCCCGTGTGATTACTTTTTATGGGGTCATTTGAAAAATAGAGTATTTGCATCACAACCTATCAATTTAGATGATTTGAGGACTCGCATCACAGCTGAAATCAACTTGTTAAAAGACAATCCAGATCTTATCAAAAGAGTGATGGGGAAGATGAGAGCTCGACTCCAGATTTGTATCGATAGGAATGGCGGTCATGTTGAAAGAAAACGAAACTAAGCATAACTTTTGCAATAAGGAATAAAGAAAAATCTGCTCTGTATCTTATTAAAATTATGTTAAAGTATCTATTATTATGTATTTCTCTTTTCATTACATCGATAGCACACACATTATTTTTTCATTGACCAATTTTGCGCAATCCATTTTGTTGTACCCTTCAGTTAAAAGCAGATGCTTAAACACTAAATCGTTTAAACATGAATAAATTTGAACGTTAACAAAGAATAATTTGCTATATTAAATCAAACAAACAGATCCAAAATATCTCAATTTTTGGAGGAGTTAGTACAATCTAAAGTTGGGTGTACTTTTTTGTGGGACATATGGTATATATATATATATATATATATATATATATATATATATATATATATATATATATATATATATATATATATATATATATACTGTATATATATATATATATTATGGTGGTCCAAGAGAGTATGGGAAAACTTGAAACTTTAAAATGTCAATCTCCTCAAGGCTGCTCTTATTACACTATGGAATAGTAACACTCACACAAAATTTTGAGCAAATTGGAGCGGATTTAGAGGTCGCTACAAATTGAACATTTTTCATACTAAAATTATATTGGTTTGGGTAATTCCTTGTGTATGTGTGTATGTATGTGTGCATATGTGCGGGTTTGTGTGTGTAACATATATATATAAATAATTTATATTATATATATATAAATCCAGGTTACGAGAGATAGCTGCAAAAGATACACAATATACAAAATTATACATGGACAAAACCCACATATTAATTCGTCTTGGGTTGAGTGGCCTTGAATCAAGCAGTAAAACGTTGTTTCATGAGGAGAAGAAAAGCTACTTGGTGTTCCACTCATCCCTCACGAAACGGGACAAGCACAAGCTGATGTCTGCCTCAGGATGTTGGATGAGTGGGGCTTGAGAAACCAGTTTTAGGGGGCTGGTATATGATACAACAGCATCAAATACTGGGCTGATGTCTGGAGCTTGTACCCTGATAGAGAGAGCTGTAGGTCGCCCTCTGATGTGGATAGCATGTCGTCCTCATGTGTATGAAGTCGTTTTGGCTAATGTATTTTCTAGTATTCTTGAACCTTCGAAAGGACAATAAGTCTCATTGTTTAAACGATTCATGGCACAATGGCCAGTTATCAATAAAGAAAACTTTATATCAGCTGAAATGGAACTTTTTGAAGGAAACTTGTGGGAACTTTGTCAAGAGATGATACAGTACCTCTACGACGCTCTTCAGAACAGCAGCTTCTCGAGAGATGACTACAGTGAATTCCTCCATCTTTCTCTAATTTTCCTGGGAGGAAGTTTACCTAAGAAGTACAACATCAGAGCTCCAAGAGCTCTTTATCAGGCTTGCTGGATGGCAAAAGATACCTATGCTTTGAAGATCTTTCTCTTCCAGGAGCAAATGAAACTTACTGCTCATGAAAAAAAGGGTCTGAAAGATTTTTGTCTCTTTGTGGCACTTTTTATAGTAAATATTGGCATGAAGCACCCTTGGCAGTGAGGGCCCCTAGAAACGACCAGCTTTTCTAACAGTTATGGAGACTCAAGGCATTTAAGAGACACCTCTGGTACTTCTCGGAAGAGCTGATTGGACTGTCACTTTTTGACGATGGTTTGGACAGCAAAGTAAAAGAAAATATGATTAATAAATTATCTCATCTTGCAAAAGCGAAAGGTCTGAAGTACAGCGATTCAAAACTGTTCAAAACAGCAAACCAAATGGAAACTTACGTCAGCGAGAAGACGGCTCAACTCTTCAATGCACTGGATAAAAACGGAAAGAAGATTGCTCAAGAGTTTCTTTTGAAACCACCAAGTGATTGGGCTAGTAACGACAACTACGAGTTGTTGAAAGAAAGAGCACAGAAGATAAAGGTTGTCAATGACTCTGCAGAGAGAGCGATTGCTCTTATTCAGCGGTACAATACAACGCTTACCAAAGATGAGCAGCAAAAACAATTCCTTCTCCGCATTATTGAGACCCATCGACGAACGTTTCCTACCCTCTCTTAACGTCTTTACAGAATTAAAAGCCATTTGCATGTTCTTTTGTCAAATTTCGTTATTTCTTTCATTTAAGAGAAAATAATTCATTTTGTAGCGACCTCTAAATATCTAAATATAGTCGGAATGAGCTCATTTTTTGTAGCAGTTATCCTTTTATGATTTCAAAAAAGGGCAGCCTTGAGGAAGTACGAAAATAAAACTTTCATTTTTTGGACCACCTTAATATATATATACAGTATATATATATGTATATATATATATTAGTGGTGGACCGGATGTCAGTTTTTCAACATCTGCGGATGCGGATCTTTAATTTCAATATCCGCGGATGCGGATATTTAGTTAATCTATCAATATAATACAGAATTATGAATATATGACATAATTTTCAAAATTTCGTGATATTACTCTTATGGCAGGCAATGCATAAGAATTAAAATTAATATTAATGTTTTCATTATGATAAAAATAATAACTTTCTCAAGAGTTTCAGTCACAGAAAATTCAATGAAACAAGTTTCAATGAATTTTCTGTGTTACCAGGTGTTTATATTATGAGGTTTATATCTTCGTTTTTTCATTAATAATTAATACTTCACATGAAATATGCACGACTGGGCCTTATAAGCTACTTTATAAGCTAATTTAATTGTAAATTGCATAATTCATTAGAGGTAATATCCGCATAACATCCGCAGTCAGAAGTGCGGAGGCGGATGTTAAAAATGATGCGGGTATTCGGCCCACCACTAAATTATATATATAACTTATATATATATATATATATATATATATATATATATATATATATATATATATATATATATATATACACATTATACAGTACAAGCATCATAACTTTATATTAGTTTTCGATTACTGTACTAATATACTGACTTTTTGTATTTTGACTTTTAACTGGGTAGGCGGAGTATGCGCCTGACTGCACGCCACTGATACATACCAAGCTGATGTAGTAGATCGAGTTCGGGCAAGGACTTTGTAATTGCTGAGCACCCTTGGTGGGGCGTGGTTCGAGTTTCATGTTAAGCTTTAGGTCTAAGGTGGTGGGGCAAGAAGCTTAACCTTCGTTAAAATAATCAACTTGGACAGAAGCAAAATCAAGGTTACCAAAGGTTTTATATATATATATACACACACACATATACACCTTTCAACCTTTTAAATGTTTCGTGCGAGAATTCCTCATTTCACGAAGGTCATATAGGCCTATACATATATATATATATTTTTTTTAATTGGGGTTGTTTAACCTCATTCACAACATCTAAGGTCATATGACGGAGGGGACCTACAACTTTGCGTGGGATCCGAACCACGGGTCGCTATATAATCTTGGCGCAGAGGACGGTCTCCCATCGAACTACTACACAGACCCAATGTCGCTTAACTTCGCTGATCTCCGGGAAGCGGTGTTACGACATTGGCCACGACGTAGCCCAATATATATATATATATATGCGCTTCGGTGGTGGTGTGGTTAGCGTCGCTGACTACAAATCCATCGGCCCCGGAATAGACAGCCGGTGACGGCAGGCGGCGCGCAACAAAACCCACCTATTCATCTTTCCACACAATAAAGAAATTGGTTGGTAGATAAATTTTAGTAGTATGGCTGCACAATGGTAGAGTGCATATGCAATTGCAATGTTAATCAAATGAGTGTCAGTGCCACCCCCACCCAACTTCTTGCAAGGTGCCATCCCCCCTCCCCCACTGAAAAACCCCAAGGGTGCCAAAAAAAAGAGGGGAAGCTCTTCACCAAGCTGGGGGAGTCCACCTAACCTCTTTGGGGGAGAAGTAGGGACGGCCTCACCCCCCAAACGGGTATACCTAACCTAACAGAGAGAGGAGAGAGAGGAAGAGACCATCCAGCTTCTGCCAGATACAGAAGTTTAATGAGAGCTCAGGTAGCTTCACTTTACTTAGAACTTGAAACCCGCCAGTTGTCTTAATCAGCAAGTTGACAGTTAGCCTAATCCGCCAGTTGGCTTAGAAGGCCTAAATGGCATGTATATATTAATAAACTTCGAAAGAATTAAAAGCGCACACAAACGCACATACACTCCCCGACTATACGCCCATAGAGCCCCTATTATCACACACACACACACACACACACACACACACATATATATATATATATATATATATATAGATGTATACAAAGCCCCCAATAGCAAAATATATTTTGCTATTGGGGGCTTTGTATACATGTCTTTATATATATATATATATATATATATATAAACAGATGTATAAAAAGCAACCAATAGCAAAATATATACGAGCACAACCACCACACACAAAAAAAAAACCACATCACCACCAATCGACTAAGTATAGACTTTTAGGAGCTCATCCCATCAACGGCACATGGTGAGATGAGGGCTACAACCAACCGTCTAAGTATAGACTTTTAGGAGCTCATCCAATCAACACCACGTAACCGATATATGAGGACTACAACGAAGCGTCTATATTTAGACGATTGTTGGTGAAGCAATAATACACAACCACCACCACAGCACCATAACCACCACCATCACTTTACTTACCAGATCCTGGTAGACCGACAATGTTTCTAAATACGACCTAATAGACAGAGCTATTAAACCTAAGCAAATACGTTTATGGGATCAAGAGGTGGACCGACAAGGTCTCAAAAAAGGAAACGCCAATAGTTTTTATATTGAGCTTCTGATGGTAAAATACTACGAAACCAATGTGACATTTGGTGAGCGATCTTTTAAACGAAAAATCGAATAAGGTAAACTTAGTTAAATACAAAAACAAAGTTTCATCATAATACACAATATTATCCATAAACTATAACATAAAAAGCATTAATATGATTTTTAAAACAAAATAGAAATTAAATTATGGGTAACTATTTCATTTTTCCTCTTTTACCCAATTATTTTCGCATTTAACCCATCATGTTTTAAGATTAGATGCCAGATTGCCAGATTGCGCTATGCTTTGAATTAATTCTGTTATTTGTACGTACAAGAATAATTCGAACTAACGCAGTACCAGACTTATTTTACATTAAATTCTCCCAAACTATAAAATTCAGCATTTAAACAATTATATTACTTCGAATATTCATTATAGATTTAGTATGGCGTTGGGCATGCCCAATAAATATCATTTTATATGTGTATTTGTAAAAAATGGAATTTATGGTATAACTCAATTAATTGCACCTTCTACAATTCAATAAATTGATTTAATATGATTTACTCTAAATAATTTCTCTCTTCAACATTACCGCATTATATTTAATGTAATTTTAAGTCTGTTTTTGGAACATATTATATCTTACTATTCACGGATTAAAGTAAATTTTCTTCAGTGCAATTCTCGAATTAAACACTGCCTTGAGAATTCGATTTCTAATACAGTGTATTGTCACAAACACCTTTAAAAACGTTGAAGATTGGGGGTCTCCTCTCCAGCAATAAAGAATTATGAAATACTTCGATATATATATATATATATATATATATATATGTGTGTGTAAAAATGAACCACAAATAATTCCCATATTCCTATATTTTCTTATTCTTCATGTAATTCTTGTATTCATTTATATAGTTCTTGTATCCATTTTAAGAAAAAGTATCCATTTTAAGAAAAGTATCCATTTTAAAAATTCATGTGTTATATGGTTCATGTATTTATATAATCCTGTATATTCTTATATATTTAACTTTATATAATGCCTATACTCATATGTATGTACGTGTGTGTATTCATTTTTACATAAGGACCAAAATCGCCCAACGCGAGTTTGGATAAAATTTTTGATTTGCTTTCTACTTTGCAAATAATTGGTGACCTGTTGTTTTTTTAAAATCTCATAATCATTTTTTTAGATTTCGCTTAATAAGGAATCCTGCTTAAGCTTTGCAATGTTCATATTTTGTATACATTCTCTTTCGTTATAAAAGATGAGATCATGTCTTGCCTAAGCATTAAAATTGTACATCTTAAACCTTAAAATTTTACTCATATGCATATTTTAGTGTAAAGATGCATAGTCCGATTTCCACTTTTAGTTAACTTGGCAGATCATGATAACATCAGATCTGAAAAGTCGCGGTTTAAGATAAAAATATGGTTTCGTCTTCAAATATTTTGTTTACTCGTTCAAGCCTTACCACAGCTGAAAATTTACTTTATTTTCGAATATTGTGCAAAAATAATACAGCCTTTTTAGCATTTAATAATAATGATGTTAGCAGTTTTTGGGTATATAAACCCCAGTAAAAATCTTCCATTGTCATTCAGAAGCTAATTCAGAGGCTGAGCACTACCTGTACATTTTAGCAGTAAATTACAGTAAAAGATAGTTTTTATCTTATCCTTCGAGCCTTGCTCTCTTCAGAAGAACTTAGTCATTAAACTTTCCGGATACGCTATAAGAAGAGTCCGGAACCTTCAGCATTTTTAGTAAGTCTATCAGAGTCCTCCGAGCCACTATAGAAGAACTCGGAGAGTAATATAGAAGAAAACTACTGCAAGTCACACATCCGTTGCTGCCACCTAACTAGAACCCCCGTCGACTTCGAACCACCCGGGCCATAGACGGAGGGGTTAACAACTGGCGACCCTTTAACCAGGATCTTCACGACTGACAACTTCTGCATCCAGGATTCTTCCAGTCTTCCAGACCCTGGAACAGAACCAACACCCAGTTGACCGGCGTGTCACGACTTCTAGTTCGTCACATCACCCTTGAACCGGTGCGTCACGACTCCAAGTTCTCCACGCCTAGTTTTCATCCAAGAACAAGTGGCCAGCAAGACACGTCTTCAGGACACGTCTCTAAGGATTTCGCCGTAGGAATCTTGTTAAGTACAAAACTCTTTTTTAAAATAATTTCTAAACATTTGAAAAGTCAGTATTATTAACAGTTAATATTTAGTATTGAGCCAGAATTAACAAAAACACAGTGAACACTTCAGACACCAGTGATACATTTTTTTATTGAAAACAGTATTTTCACAGAATTATTGTCACAATTATTCACAGAGTTAGTTTCAGAGAGTTATTTCAGTTATTTTCACTATTTAGTTATAGTATAATTTTATTTAATGTACCAAACATAGTATTACCATACCTTCACGTATTTCGAGTGAAATCTTGTTTACATTTTTATTTTGTTTGCAATCTTTTCAAATTTTTCCCTAGTTAGGCAAATTGTTGTGCATTTATTTTTTTTAGATAGTGTAGTTAGGAAAACCCCTTAAGTGATCATTCCATAAATTAAGATCGGTCAAGCAGACCTAATTAGAACACATTAATAAGTACCTTCACATATGAGCGATTCAGACGGTGCGCTTTCTGACATCGAAAATTTACCTACACCCATTTTTCCACCTACCCCGCGCCCTTCAAACATACTCCCAAACACACAAACTTCAGATCCAGAACAAGCCAATATGTCTCAGTCTCAAACCCCCTCCCCAGCATACATTAACTTAGGCAGACTAGTAAACCTTCCCCATACTGTTTTAATTTTTAAGGGGACCATAGATAATCGCTTTGTTGAACCACGCGTAAGACCTTGGATTGAATCTTTAGAGCAACATTTCTTACGCGAAACCATCACCGATGATGATATAAAAATTAGGGAAGCAAAAAGATTTATCGACCCTAAAGAAGGGAATGCTCATGACACAGTCACCTACGTCCCATCAATTAGCGAAGCTACAACATGGGACGATTTTAAACAAAACTTATTAGAATTTTTTAAAGAAATAACACTTGCACAACCCTTAGCCACGTTAGAAGCAGTCTTCCAAGCTAAATGGAAGAAAGAGGAACACGAAGATTTAAACAATTTTATTACACGAACACATAAACTTGTAGGAGAAGCCCTCCGTGCCGCAGAAAATGCATGTGGCATAACTTTCACTTCGAAACAAAGAAATCTAATAGTAGCAACAACTATTTACCAAAACCTACCCGGAGCACCTAAAAAAAAGTTTCAGGAGTTTTTAAATGTTGACAAACCTGTAAGTGTAGCCATAAACAAAACACGGGAACATTACCCCGATTTAGCAAACCAAAACTACCGAAAGAGTAGAGAAACCCCGTACATTACATTCAACACACACAACAACAACAACAACCCTATAAATCGAGGCCAATGCAGGGACCACCACCCCAGAAACAAGCCCCCCAAACCCAGAATACACGCCCTCCTCCACAGTGTTTTAACTGCGATAGCTTTGGGCACATGATAAGTCAGTGTAATTATCCCTCTTATTGCTCCCACTGTCACGAACATGGTCATCGCCGTGGCGATCGCCAAAAGTGTGCTGATAAAGCCCCTGCAGGGTATAGACCCCACTTTCAGAAACCAAACCACCCACGTTCCCAAAACGTATCCCAAAAGTCATCCAATCCCCAGAAACCAGTCCATTCCCAGCCTCAGTCGAACCACCAACCCAATAGATTACGACCACAGGGTCAACCACACTCTTACCCCATGTACAAACCTCAGTACAACCAGCAAGGTCAGCTAGTTCGGTACGTAGAAGTACCCGTGGAGGAATCATTTTCCCCAGAGTACAGTTTTGAAGAACACCCTCCAGCGTATGGTAATCCCGTAGAATATGACCCAGGTCCTCCCATAGAAGACCATTCGAGCCCTTTTTTAGACCCTACATTGGAGGCAGCAGTTCAACCTCCGCCCTCCTAAATTACAGTAATGAACCCAGATACGCACACAAACTCCCCATCAGGATAATAGGTGCGGACCTCCTAGATTTAATAATAAATTGTACCGATAACCAAGATTTAACTGCTCTCCTAGATACAGGAGCACACGCGACGTTAATTAAGAAACAATGTGTAGATGAATTATTAGAGAATACAAATTACAAATATGAACTTAAGGCACCATCCTGCCAACTCAGAGGAGTTACGGGCACACCCATACTACATACGGAGAAATTGAGTTATATTTAGAAGTTGGAAACGCGGTATATCCCGCGAAATGTTGTATAGTGGACACAGTCGCCACCTTTCAGACAGACATCCTACTAGGTATGGATTTTTTTAACCGGAATCAATGGGAGATTTACCCAGCCGGAAAGTTAGTAAAGTGTCGAAATAGGACACACCATCTCCGTGAGAATGACAGACAGCTTAATGCTAATAGAATTAGTTCAGTTCAGATTTCCGAAAGAAATAGGAAACCCCCTCCACTTGATAGCAGTTCAAGTCAGCCGGTTGCATCCAGAGGGACAACCGCTCCAGAAATCAGACCCCAGGGTAATCAGTTCCAGTTGTTGAATCCAGTTGGATCAACACAGTCAGTTTCCAGTCAGCCAGCTTCAGTTCAGCCAATAAGGCAAATTTTAGTCGCCGAACCAGAATCAGATTCACAATTTTTCATATGCCCTACCGAGCATATAACAGTAGCACCTTATGAGAAGATTTGTTTCCTAGCAAAAGTAGTTGACAGTCAAGGAAAATTATTAGAGTCAGAGCGTACTCTGATTACAGAGAAAAGTAATTTCAAAAGAGATGTTCTTATTGCCCAAGTCCTTAGTCAGAGTCAGAATTCAGCTATCCCTGTTGTTTGTTTAAACAAAGGAAAAAGTCCTATAGAATTAACTTCAAATCAGAAAATAGGAACTGTTTCCACAGTAGAAGTAGATTCAGATTTCCCCATCAGTATGATAAATCGTGTTTCCAGTTCCTTAGAGTTAAATCCTTCAGTATTAAAAGAAGAATATAAGAAATGTCTGAGCACTCCCTTCAGGAGTCACCAGCTTTACAGGATCCCAAACTAATGGAATCACTTCTCGATTTCCTGATAAGAAATAGAGATGTGATTGCCCTAAAAGGAGATCCTCTGGGCCGAACTAATTTGGTCCCTTTTGAAATCAAGTTGGAACCCAATTCCAAACCCATTTTCATTCCTCCCTATCGGGTTCCACATTCCCAATTAGTCACTATTGAGGAACACATCAAGGACATGTTGGAGCAGGATGTCATTCAGCCTTCAGCTAGTCCCTGGTCCGCTCCTATGATTCTCGTCTCCAAAAAGGACGGAACATCTCGCCCTTGTATAGATTTTAGACGCCTGAACAACATTACCATCCCAGACCGTTTCCCGATTCCAAACATGCAGGAAACAATTCTGAACGTAGGGAAAGCGAACTTTTTTTCATCCCTCGATTTAGCATCGGGTTATTGGCAAATGGAGGTCAGTCCCGAATCTCGGGCATTGACTGCTTTCTCCACTAACCGAGGCCATTACGAATTCCAGGTTTTACCTTTCGGAGTCCGAAATGGGCCTGCTAATTTCTCTAGGTTGATGAATATAGTCCTTTCCGACCTATTAGGTGTCGAAGCTCTCGTTTATCTTGACGATATTATCGTCTACAGTTCGGACATAAAAACACACTTTCAACGCCTTCAGAATGTGCTATCACACTTGAGAAAAGCACACCTTAAACTGAAGCTTGCAAAGTGCAATTTTTTACAAGAATCCCTGGTATACCTAGGATTCCTACTCTCGTCCACAGGAATTAAACCTGATCCAGCCAAACTCGAAGCCCTGGAAAGGTACCCTGTACCCAAAACCATCGACGACGCCCGTGCATTTATTGGTTTTGTCGGATTCTATCGGAACTTTATCCCCCAATTTTCAAATATTGCTAAACCCATTACTAATTTGTTCCAGAAAAATTCGAAATTTAACTGGGAATCCGATCACCAACATGCCTTTGAAACTTTAATTAATAAACTAACCTGTCATCCCATTTTACAATATCCTGATTACACAAGACCCTTCATCATAGCCACAGATGCTTCCTCCTATGGACTAGGAGCCGTCCTGTTACAGGACGTAGACGGTGTGGAATTACCCATTGCTTATGCCAGTCAACTTCTCTCTGCACCTCAACGGAATTATTCCACTACGGACCGAGAGGCCCTAGCGGTATATTGGGCTTTGAAAAAATTCCGAAATATCGTCTATGGCTACGATGTAACCATCAAGACTGATCATAAGCCACTCACGTACCTCTTCAAGGACAAGCTACTTGAAGGACGATTGAGTAGATGGGCTCTGTTGATTCAGGACTTTGCAGCAAAAATCGTATACAAACCGGGAAAACTGCAAGTTATTCCAGACGGATTGTCGAGACTCAAGCCCGACGCCCAAGTGAATAAAATAGGAATTCTTCCTGTGTTCGACTACGAGTGTCTGCAATACTCCCAACAACAGGACCAACACACCCAAAACCTTCGGGCGCGCCTGGAACAAAAGGAACCATCGAAGGTAAAAGAACAGTACAACCTCAAAGATGGGCTCGTACATTTCAGGAACGAAGATGGAAACGACCTCGTGGAGATACCAAAGGATCTCGTCGATATAGCCATTGGACTTTGTCACGACTCACCTTTGTATGGACACATGGGGCCGGATCGCACCATCAAGAGTCTTTTGGAGCGATACCATTTCCCGAGATGAACAGAAGGTAAGAATACATCGCCGAATGTCCGTCGTGTTTAAAAGTAAGGGCAACGTACCATCCACAGCTCCGATGCATAAATATCCAGTATGCCAAAGGCCCTGGCAAAGAACTGGAATGGATATACTGGGACCATTCCCGAAAACGTCAAAGGGAAATCAGTACATCATTGTGTTTACGGACCACTTCTCGCGTTACAGCGAAGTAGCCGCCATTCCAGACCAGACCTCGGAAACTGTGGCAAGAGCCCTAGTGGAACGCGTCATCCAAATCATACCACTCCTTCCATCCTAATCTCGGATAACGCTTTCACTTCCAAACTGTTCGAGTCACTCTGTAACATGTGTAAAATTAAAAATACACACATTGTGGCATACCATCCGCAGGCAAACGGCTTAGTGGAAAGCACAATCGAAAGATCTTAGAAGCCCTGCGCCACGTTGTCGATGCATCCTCCCGTACATGGGATGATTCCCTTCCCATGGTACAAACAGCCATCAACAATGGCTATAATGTGTCCATCGGGGACACCCCTCATTTCGTCCTCTATCACTACGACAAGCGTCTACCTTTTGATTTGCCCGACCAAACCGACCCGGCAGTTCTAACATCTTCCGAAATGGCAGAAGCAAATCAGCAACTAGCTGAACGATCTTTCAAGATTTTTGACATAATCCGCTATGCCCTCGACCAACGAAACCAACAGATGGAGCAAGAGCAACATAGGCGTCATCCCCGTCAACGGACTATAATCGTCGGTATGCGATGTTATCTGAAGAGCGTGAAACCGCCAGGTGCTCATCGCAAATTATACCCAAAATGGGATGGCCCATATAGGATTATGAAAAACCTCGGAAAAAATCGTTATGAAATCCTCGACCTCCGGGATCATTCCAAACTAAAGATCATTCACGCTGACAATTTGAAGATAGCTTCCGAACAACACCTTCCCAAAAAACAGCTGCCAGGCGTTCGAGCCGCCTATCCTTCAAAAGGTCAAGATATTAACAAATCGGGCAGGGATCAAAAACTGAAGTGGTCACCGCGGGAACCGCTACCCATGACGAAGATTGGTACCTCGTAATACCACCAGTACTCGAGGCAATCTCTGAACAAGAGGAGGCCCCAGAGCCAAGCGTCCCATCGGACCCAGACCCTGGAGAAACCCCTTCGAGAGGATCACTCAGTGGAACTCCACCATCTCCTCCAACTCCACCATCTCCTCTGTCACCACCCTCACCGATTGATGATCGACGCACGGACCCTACATACCGCCCGCAAATGCATCACCCACGTGAACTAGAACCTTCACATAAGAAACGAACCCGCTCAGAATCCGAGCTCAACGGTCGACCCCCATTGCCACCAAAACGAGGCCGACCCCTTCGCCCACAAACACAAGTATCCACACAACCCCCCAGCTCCGTATAACCTAAGGCGTAGAAATGAATAAAATTGTCCCCCTTATAATTTTCCAAATTATTTACTCTTGTAGCCCTAGCATTAAAATTTCTACCGGAGTTGTTATAGAAAAACTTGCAGAAGGTAAATTTTTGAAAGGGCACGCAGACCTTTATATAAATTTGCAACCCCCTGCTAGAATTAAAATCAATCTCCTTCAGATACAAACCCAAAAAAACGTTTGAAAGTAAAGTCCAGAATTCTTTCCAAGGAAAAGATCAGATTAGTCGCGTTCTGTTAGAAAATACCCTCGAAAATATTCAAACTACAGCACGCGCCCTATCAGAAATATTAGCCTTACCATGGATACAAACTGAAACTAAAAATTCAGAAAACTTTAACCAAAGAAGTAAAAGGGGACTGATAGATATAGGAGGGAAACTGTTCAAAGGTTTATTCGGATTAGCAACCGAAGAAGATATTAAAAGAATTGAACTTAAATTGAATCTCTTCGCGCGAAATCGACAATATAATGGACACATGTTAGAACAAACTATTAGGTCATTACACGAAAACAATCGCTTCCTCCACTCCCTTTCGGACAGATTCACATACCTTGAATCCATGTTAGCTCAATACAAAGAACACAAAAGATATCTAGAATTAATAGAGATAATGAACCTACAAGTAACCCTAATCGATAAATACTTACAACGAATAACTACGATTCATTCCAAGGTTTTGCGTGCAACCCAGCTAGCCCATGGAAAAATCACTCTTTCCACCCTAATACCATGGGAAATACTTCAGTCCTTGATTCACACCGCCCAGTCACAATTAAAATTATCACCCATATTCCCACTCAACCACACTAATTACCCCAATTTCTAGAATACACCTGGACTGTACATGGACCACGCCCCTACACATACCTCATAATTATACCATTTTTCGATGTCCTCACTTATGACGTATATAAATTTCACCCTTTCCCAACACCCTACCAAAACAACTCTAATGTCTATCGATTGTATTTACCCACCGTACCACCTTACCTTTTCCTCACCAAAGATCTGTCAGCTTATTCTATGATGTCAGATAGCGACGTCCGGCATTGCCGATTCCCGCAACCAAATAAACAACTCGTCTGCACTCCACTCAAGGGTTGGGTACGATTCGATGTGGCCGACTCGATGCGACCCAACTCGATGTGGCCGACTCGATGTCAGGACAACTCGATGTCAAGCCAAGTCGATGCCAAACAGTGTTGTAGTCGAGTCTGAAGCCAAGACCGAGGCCGAGTTCAACAACAATTAGTCTACAGATACAATTTAACTACAATAATTTGTCTACAGATACAATTTGTCTAGAGAAACTGTTACTAATATTATTTTAAAAAATGACGATTGGTTAGGTTAAGTCGTGATATTTTCGTATGTTTTAACAGTAAACTAACGAAAATATCATGACTTAACCTAACCAATCGTCAAGGGTGTATTAACTTTTTATGGCCTTTCTCTGAATCAATAAATTGAAGAGGCATGGAATATTTACGAGGAATAGCTTATAATTTTAATTAAATGTAATTTCACTGTCAAAGTAATGCCTATTCATTATTCTTTTATAATTTTTAATAATTTAATAAAATTTAATGAATTTGTAATAAATGTTTATTAAATGTATGCCTTAATTATTTTTTATGCTTTACTTTTTCTTCTTAAAATACCCTTAAAAGATAATAAAGCACAATATGCTTCGACTTGGCCTGGCATCGACTTGGCCTGGCATCGACTTGGCCTGGCATCGACTTGGCTTGACATCGAGTTGTCCTGACATCGAGTCGGCCACATCGAGTTGGGTCGCATCGAGTCGGCCACGTCGAATTGTCCCTGCCCACCACTCAAACCAGTTATTCTTCCAACTACTAGGTCTTGCTTTATCGACTTAATTCGTGACCGGCATGCCCCAATATGTTCATTTAAAAAATTTAATTCCCCTAAAACCATCCAACTACGAATTGGACCAGACGTCTGGGTTTCTTTCGCGAACAGGACTGCCGCTACTCTCGAGTGTCCATCGAATTATTCCCTCATCACAATCCCTATGGTTATTCGGCTACCAATTGGTTGCTCCTTGCGTTCAAAAGCCCTCCAAATATACAACCCGTACAAGGTTACCCTTAATAACTCATACCCATTCCCGTCGCAAATTAAATTTAAACCCGTCATAGAAATCTTAAATCTCTCCATAAAACCTGTAACCATCCTACCCGAACTAAATGCCCCTGAATGGAATGATCAATTGAGCCGGTTTAAAATTTCGGATGATAACCAAAACAACCTCTTACAAATACTACAACCGGTAACCATTTTCTCAACATCTGCCGTTAGTATCATTATTGTATGTGCTATTATCCTCGGTATATTTGTGGTGAAAAGATCATGCTGGGAACAAAGAAAACCAAGTGACACGGAACATGAAACTATTTATGCACGACCAAGAGTGCGTACCCAGACCACGTGAACTAGACTTAACCACCCGACTTATGTTGTTTATATAAATCTGTATTATAAAACCCATAGTTATCATCTAGTTAGCATTAGTTAGGATGTTACATTATTATATTAATATCATTCTAGAGGGGAGAGCCCTGTAAAAATGAACCATAAATAATTCCCATATTCCTATATTATCTTATTCCTCATGTAATTCTTGTATTCATTTATATAGTTCTTGTATCCATTTTAAGAAAAAGTATCCATTTTAAGAAAAGTATCCATTTTAAAAATTCATGTGTTATATGGTTCATGTATTTATATAATCCTGTATATTCTTATATATTTAACTTTATATAATGCCTATACTCATATGTATGTACGACATTGTACGTGTGTGTATTCATTTTTACATAAGGACCAAAATCGCCCAACGCGAGTTTGGATAAAATTTTTGATTTGCTTTCTACTTTGCTAAATAATTGGTGACCTGTTGTTTTTTTAAAATCTCATAATCACTTGTTTAGATTTCGCTTAATAAGGAATCCTGCTTAAGCTTTGCAATGTTCATATTTTGTATACATTCTCTTTCGTTATAAAAGATGAGATCATGTCTTGCCTAAGCTTTAAAATTGTACATCTTAAACCTTAAAATGCATAGTCCGATTTCCACTTTTAGTTAACTTGGCAGATCATGATAACATCAGATCTGAAAAGTCGCGGTTTAAGATAAAAATATGGTTTCGTCTTCAAATATTTTGTTTACTCGTTCAAGCCTTACCACAGCTGAAAATTTACTTTATTTTCGAATATTGTACAAAAATAATACAGCCTTTTTAGCATTTAATAATAATGATGTTAGCAGTTTTTGGGTATATAAACCCCAGTAAAAATCTTCCATTGTCATTCAGAAGCTAATTCAGAGGCTGAGCACTACCTGTACATTTTAGCAGTAAATTACAGTAAAAGATAGTTTTTATCTTATCCTTCGAGCCTTGCTCTCTTCAGAAGAACTTAGTCATTAAACTTTCCGGATACGCTATAAGAAGAGTCCGGAACCTTCAGCATTTTTAGTAAGTCTATCAGAGTCCTCCGAGCCACTATAGAAGAACTCGGAGAGTAATATAAAAGAAAACTACTGCAAGTCACACATCCGTTGCTGCCACCTAACTAGAACCCCCGTCGACTTCGAACCATCCCGGGCCATAGACGGAGGGGTTAACATATATATATATATATATATATATATATATATACACACAGACCGTGCATGGAACAAGGAACTCTTCTGGGATAATTAAATCCACTATAGTCCGAATTAGTAATGGTAAATGACAAATACCATAGTTTTTCTTTTTCATGATGCTAGCCCGACGTGGGCAACGGGTATTTGTCATTTACCATTACTAATTCGGACTATAGTGGATTTAATTATCCCAGAAGAGTTCCTTGTTCCATGCACGGTCTGTGTGCATCATAAAAAACCTCATGGGACCATTCTGAGTTCATTCCCATCTTGAAACCGACATGTTATGTGCCTTGAAAAGTGGACGCTCAATTCTGCCAGTTGAGGTTTAAGGTTTGGTTTTGGGCTAAAAATATAATAGTTACCCCTTTTTCTTTGATGGATTCAATCTGACGTGAAGGCAGCGAGTCTTTTGCTTATATTGAGGTTCTAAATGTAGCAGGGATAGGCTGCTTGAAACCCTAGATCCATATCCCAAAGCTGGCTCCTGTTTGCTTTGCAGATAGTTGGTGAGGGAAGCTATATTTATGGAACCTGTTAGCGAGTGACCAGTTGCCCACGTCGGGCTAGCATCATGAAAAAGAAAAACCATGGTATTTGTTATTTACCATTACTAATTCGGACTATAGTGGATTTAATTATTCCAGAAGAGTTCCTTGTTCCATGCACGGTCTGTGTGCATCATAAAAAACCTCAGGGGACCATTCTGAGTTCATTCCCATATACAGGGTGTCCCAAAAAAATCTATATACTCTTTATAGCATCATATATTTAATAATTTAAAAAAAAACAATATATTATTATAGCAATTGCCAATGAAAGGTAAATTAGTAATCTAAGTGATCAAAATGTTATAGCGAGTTGTTTGCATATAAAATTTAATTAACTACGCCAAGTGCTCAAAATGTTCTCCGGCGGCATGAATGCACTTTCAATACAACAAAATCGTGTGGTCTGATGAAGCTACCTTCAAGCTGAATGGCACAGTATATCGACACAACTTCAGGTACTGGTCACTTGATAATCCACACGTTTATGTGGATAAACATGTTAATTTACCAGGATTAACAGCATGGTGTGGTTTATCATCCAGGGGTTTGGTTGGACCATTTTTCTTTAATGGGACAGTTACCGGTGCCGCATCTCTCGACATGCTGCGGACAGAAATTATACCTGCAGTTCGGAAGTTGTTTGGAAACGACGACTTTTACTTCCAACAAGATGGAGCCCCCCCTCATTATCATTGTGATGTCAGAAGGTACCTCGATGAAACGTTGCCTAACCGTTGGATAGGACGAAGAGGAAGCGTTGAGTATCCTCCACGTTCACCGGACTTGACTCCACTTGATTTTTACTTGTGGGGCTACCTGACGGATGCAGTTTATAGTACAAGACCTGCAACACTCGAACACCTTAAGGATGCGATTAGGGAAAAGTGCGGGACCATCACAGCATCCACATTAGTCCATGTCTGCGAATCAGTTAGTCGACGCATTCAAAAGTGCATTCATGCCGCCGGTGAACATTTTGAGCACTTGGCGTAGTTAATTAAATTTTATATGCAAACAACACGCTATAACATTTTGAGCACTTGGCGTAGTTAATTAAATTTTATATGCAAACAACACGCTATAACATTTTGATCACTTAGATTACTAATTTACCTTTCATTGGCAATTGCTCTAACAATATATTGTTTGGTTTTTTTTTAATTATAAAATATATGATGCTATAAAGAGTATATAGTTTTTTTTGGGGACACCCTATATATTGGCTATGTGCGGTGGAGAGAGCAACTCGCTTCTCCATCAAGCCAGGCCTAGAGGTGGGGTCACCAGCTTGACCTTCATGTGAAGAGAGACCGATGCAGAGGGACACTAAGAAAATATACAAATGGTCAGAAGAGAACAATATGACATTTAACACCGAGAAATTTCGTCTCTTGAGATTTGGTAGAAATGAGGAAATTAAACAGATTGCATATTTTGTCAGATGAGCAGGGTGTACCTGGCTATGTGCCGTGGAGAGCGCAAGAGAGCAACTCGCTCCTCCACTAAGCCAGTCCTAGAGGCAGGGAGAGAGAACGACGCAGGGAAACGCACCGATGTATGCACGCACATTTTATTCATGCAGTTATACGTGATTCACTATCGTCAATTGAATTAACTATGACTTACTAATTGTTGTCATTGTGCACTTATCCGTGATCGTGACAGGGAGTTAATCGTTATTTGGTGGTGTTCACATTCGCGGTTCGCCTCCCGCCATCCCACCACAATGCGCCTCAGTCAGTGTCTCTAACCAGCACTCTCAAAGACAATATTAGCAACAATGTTAGCAGAGGGAGGGGTTACAACAGTGTTTTCCACAGGAATTGAGATTAGAGGGAGTGTTCGAATTTTTACTGGGGTGAGGGTCGAGGGGTGAGACCGTGAGGGCGAATGTGGGCTTTATGGCAGCATAGTAAAAACTGAAAAATGTTTCACGCCCATTTATTAGGTTTAACTAATCTTTTAAAATCATCACATAAATTATTTTTTATTTATTTAGCGTTTCTATAATTAATGTTACATGTCCCAAAAATGAAATGGTCTCGCGGACAACAAATTGCATTAGTTATTACGTCAGTAACCATTGTTACTTCTCCACTAAAATTTGTGAATGTGCCAAACTTACGCAGTTACAATCTCCTCATATAAACTACAATACTTAACTAATAATATTACATAAAATATATCTTCAAAATTTTCTAGCGACATCCGGCGCCACATTTATAGTCCTACAAGGTGGCAAGCAGTGACCTTGAAGTAACGGATATACAGACAACCGAACGAGCGTGACCTTTAAACGTACGAACGACCGAACGAGCGAATTTTAATCTCCATAAATTCCTTAAAATGGTTTCCAAATAAGTTAAAATTAAGGTTTTCAGCCTTTTCTAAATGTTTTTCCGCATTAGGTGGTTTTATCTAGTTAATGGTCTATATAAGCAAACTTCGTAGGTAGTGAATTGTTAAATTATATTAACAAAACTAGATTATTCTGATACACGTAGAATTAAGATGTGTCGTAATATTAAGTCGAATTTTTGTTTCGATGCCGGAAATAGCGTTTGTATAAGTATACGCTGTACGGTATTTCCTCGTACATTTCGTTTCGTATAATTAGAGACACTCATTAGCTTTGTAGTATTACAAACAGATTATAGTTCAAATTTTTAAAACCGTATCAATTCTTTTTCACACGCTTTAAATCAGTTACAAACGAGTTATATTATTCATTTTTATAATAGTATACCACTCTAGTTCCGTTTTCATTTTAGTTATAGAATCAATCTTCTAACCGTTCAAAAGTTCCTTGCTATGATTCCTTATTTCACGAAGGTGAAGCTTGTCGCCCCTTCTCTGTAGTTGGGCTAGTGAAGTAGTGAGTTGGTTTCTTGTACTCTCCACCTCACATAGCCAGGTACGCCCGGCTCATCAGGGATTGTTCTGAGCCAGGCGTCTAATCTTTTGAAGATGTCCACTGCAACACCACTCGTGTTCCTTAGGTGTTTGGGCAGTTGATTAAACAGTTTTGGTCTTCTCACAACAAAACTATTTTCTTTCAGGGTTGAAGATGTTCCCTGTTTAGCCTTTAATTTGAGAACACGACACAGTCTTCCTTTTCTACTTTTCACTGTTGTTTGGGGGTTATGGGGTTCAGAGTTAGATTAGGGACTAGTTTTCCATTATTTTCCAAGTGTAAATAATGGTGTAGCTCTCTTTTCTTCTTTCCAGTGAATATAGGTTTAATTCACGTAACCTTTCCCAGTAATTTAGTTCTTTGCACCCATTGACCTTGACTGTGAAGCTTCTCTGATTCCCTTCTAGTTATCCAATGTCTTCTTTTTTATATGGGTCTGTTAGGACCGAGCGGTATTCCAATTTGGGTATGATCAGTGTTTTCAGTAGAGTAATCATTATATTCCTATCTCTTAGTCTAATGGTTCTCAGTATCTGCCCAGTTACTCTCTTTGCTCTGTTTACTGCTAACTTATTTTTTGTTTAAAATTTCGCATCAACAGTCATTACAACACCTAAATCTTTTGCTTTAGAACTCCTCTGAATTGTCTGTCTATTTGGGGTATAATATTCCATGGATTTTAGGTCCTCTCTTTTTCTGTACCGTAACAGCTGAAATTTCTCAGTGTTAAACTTCATATTATTTTGGAGAGGCAGCGAATTAATACGATAAACTGCGAGTTATTTACATTAGTATCAATGTCAGAATATCCACTTTTGTTAATTAATGGTGTAACGTAACACAGAGTTATAAAGTTATAATGGTAATTCAACGCAATATTAAATGTATTACTATCATATTTAGAGACGGATATACAGTACATATACGCCATTAATTGTCTTTTCATAGCTATCAGTGTACAATTAATAAAAGATAACCTGTATTCTTTGGAGCCAGCACTGTACCTTGTGGCGCTGAACAGCGTACTTCTGATTCTGATGATGATATACCTTGAATTTTGATGACCTGTAGTCGTTCTCTGAGAAAGTTATAGAACCATTTTCCCACTTTGTCTGTTATTCCCATATGTTTCAAATTATAGAGCATTATACCATGAACGTACATGATGTCATATACATGGATTTTGCTAAAGCTTTCGGCAAGTGTGATCATGGTATAATAGCACATAAAATGAAACATATGGAAGTAACAGACAAAGTGGGAAAATGGTTCAATAGCTTCCTCAGAAAACGAAAAATAAAATGTGCGTGTATACCTCGTTGCCTTTCCGTGCGTCGTTCTCTCTCCCTGCCTCTAGGACTGGCTTAGTGGAGGAGCGAGTTGCTCTCTTGCGCTCCCGCACATAGCCAGGTACACCCTGCTCATCTGGCATTATATGCAATCTGTTTAATTTCTTCATTTCTACCAAATCTCGAGAGCTAAAATTTCTCGGTATTAAATGTCATATTGTTGTCTTCTGACCATTTGTATATTTTCTTAGTGTCCCTCTGCATCGGTCTCTCTTCACATGAAGGTCAAGCTGGTGACCCCACACCTCTAGGCCTGGCTTGGTGGAGGAGAGAGTTGCTCTCTTGCGCTCTCCAACGCACATAGCCAGTTATACCCGGCTCATCTGGTACCGTCCTGTGCCAGGCATCTAGTCTTCTCTTGAAGAGTTCAACTTTGACCCCTGTAACGTTTCTGAGGTCCTTAGGAAATTGGTTAAAAATTCTTGGACCCGTGACAACCAAGCTATTTTCCTTCAGTTTAGAGGAGGTTCCTTGTCAGGCCTTTATTTTGGGAACACTACATATTCTACCTTTCCTATTATCCAGCGTTGTTTGGCTTGTAATTGGGTTTAGTTTGAGGTTTGTTCCCACTCGCTGATTTTTCTGCTGATCTTTGTATCGTCCGTAATATTATCTTTGGTAGCGCTGAGATACACTGACTGAGGCGCATTGTGGTGGGATGGCGGAAGGGAAACGCGAATGTAAACACCACCAAATCACGGTTAACTCCATGTTACGATAACGGATAAGTGCACAATGGTAACAATTAGTAAGTCATGGTTAATTCAATTGACGACAGTGAATCACGGATAACTGCATGAATAAAATGTATGTATATACCTCGTTGCGTTCTCGTGCGTCGTTCCCTCTTTACACGAAGGTCAAGCTGGTGGCCCCGCCTCTAGGCCTGGCTTGGTGGAGAAGAGAGTTGCTCTCTTGCGCTCTCCGCCACACATAGCCGCTTGGTGGAGAAGAGAGTTACTCTCTTGCCCTCTCCGCCACACATAGCCGCTTGGTGGAGGAGCGAGTTGCTCTCTTGCGCTCTCCGCCACACATAGCCGCTTGGTGGAGGAGCGAGTTGCTCTCTTGCGCTCTCCACCACACAGCCAGGTACACCCGGATCATCTAGCATAATATGCAATCTGTTAATTTCCTCATTTCTACCATATCTCAAGAGCTGAAATTTCTCGGTGTTAAATGTCATATTATCTTCTGATCATTTGTATATTTTGTTAGTGTCCCCCTCTGCGTCGATCTCTCTTCACATAAAGGACAAGCTGGTGACCCCGCCTCTTGGCCTGGTTTTCTGGAGGAGCGAGTTGCTCTCTTGCGCTCTCCACCGCACATAGCCAATATTATATATATATATATATATACAGGGTGTCCCATAAGTCCGGCATCATAGGAGAAATTCATATTTTTCTATTTCTACAAACCATAATTCATATTTTTCTCTTTCTACAGGCCATAATGTCTGTGAGCAAGGAAGAACGAATCCAGATAATCCTACTCATAGGAAATCGGAGTCAAAGAGAGGTCGCTGCTGAATTTAACAGACTGCATCCGGACCGCGAGCCAATAACACAGAGTTGTGTTAGCAGACTTGTTGCAAAGTCTCTTTGACTCCGATTTCCTATGAGTAGAATTATCTGGATTCGTTCTTCCTTGCTCACAGACATTATGGCCTGTAGAAAGAGAAAAATATGAATTATAGTTTGTAGAAATAGAAAAATATGAATTTTTCCTATGATGCCGGACTTATGGGACACCCTGTATATATATATATATATATATATATATATATATATATATATATATATATATATATATATATAGATAGATAGATAGATAGATAAATGGATAGATAGATAGATAGATAGATAAATAGAATGATAGACAGGCAGAGAGATAGATAGACAGTTATATGGATAGATATATAGGGATACATTTAAAGTTAAAAATATCTGCGTTTGACACTCAGTTTTGAACCTTATACCCTTAAACAATAGAGACTGAACAGGTGAAATGAATATATTCGTTTAACTATACGATGAAAAACGATTTAATAGACCTTCATGTTAGTACAGTATACTCATATTTTCAACTTGGTTGAGCAATATATATCGAAGCATTTCATAATTCTTTATTGCTGGAGAGGAGACCCCCAATCTTCAACTTTTTAAATGTTTGTGACAATACACTGTATTCGAAATCGAATTCTCAAGGCAGTGTTTAATTCGAGAATTGCACTGAAGAAAATTTACTTTAATCTGTGAATAGTAAGATATAATATGTTCCAAAAACAGGCTTAAAATTACATTAAATATAATGCGGTAATGTTGAAGAGAGAAATTATTTACAGTAAATCATATTAAATCCATTTATTGAATTGTAGCAAGTGCAATTAAATGAGTTGTACCATAAATTCCATTTTCTACAAATACGCATAGAAAACGATATTTAATGGGCATGCCCAACGCCATACTAAATCTATGATGAATATTCGAAGTAATATAATTGTTTAAATGCTGAATTTTATAGTTTGGGAGAATTTAATGTAAAATAAGTCTGGTACTGCGTTAGTTCGAATTATTCTTGTACGTACAAATAACAGAATTAATTCAATGAATAGCGCAATCTGGCAATCTGGCATCTAATCTTAAAACATGATGGCTAAAATGCGAAAATAATTGGGTAAAAGATGAAAAAAAATAAATGTTATTCCGAAGTACAATCTATTTTTAATATAAAGATATATTAATATTTTTTATGCTATATTTTAAGGATAGAAATGTATATGAAAGATAAATTTGTATTCTGGCATCTAATCTTAGAACATGATGGGGTAAAATGTGAAAATAATTGGGTAAAAGAGGAAAAATGAAAGAGTTAACCCTAACTTAATTTCTATTTTGTTTAAAAAATTATATTAATGCTTTTTATGTTATAGTTTAATGATAAAATTGTGTATTATGATGAAAATTTGTTTTTGTATTAAACTAAGTTTATCTTATTCGATTTTTTGTTTAAAAGATCGCCCTCCAAATATCATATTGGCCTCATAGTATTATATCATTAGAAGCTCAATAGAAAAACTATTGGCGTTGCCTTTCTTTGAGACCTTGTTGGTAAACCTTTTGGTCTCTTAAACGTATTTGTTTAGTTTTAATTGCTCTGTCTATTAGATCGTATTTAGAGAGCTTGTCGGTCTACCAGGAGCTGGTAAGTAAAGTGATGGTGGTGGTTATGGTGCTGTGGTGGTGATTGTGTTATATTGCTTCATTACCAATCGTCTAAATATAGACGCTTCTTTGTAGCCCTCATATATCGATTACGTGGTGTTGGTGGGATGAGCTCCTAAAAGTCTATACTTAGATGATTGGTTGTAGCCCTCATCTCACCATGTGCTGTTGATGGGATGAGCTCCTAAAAGTCTATACTTAGACGATTGGTGGTGATGTGGTGTTTTTTTTGTGTATGGTGGTTGTGCTCGTATATATTTTGCTATTGGGACTTTGCATGCATCTGTTTATATATATATATATATATATATATATATATATATAATATATATATATCCTATCCTATCCCCGTCGTCTATCAACATGATGGTGCTCCTTGTCACTATGCCAAAATTGTTCAGGATTATCTAAATGGACGTTTTCCAAATCGCTGGATCGGACGCGGAAGCAACAGACCTTGGCCAGCGAGATCACCAGATTTAACCCATTTAGATTTCTTTGCATCGGGCTTTATCAAATCGCACGTCTATCAGACGAAGATTACGAGTCTTGAAAACTTACGTACACGTATACGAACTGCTGCAGATAACATAACCCCGCAAATGCTCCAGAATGTGTTTAGAAATGCTGCGGAACGATTTGAGCTCTGCAGGGATACTGATGGGCGTCACGTCGAATCCTACTCTTAATTATTTAATAAATGTTACCACTTCATCATTTTATGATTGAATTCCTTATAATTTCCAAGTGCTTCACAAAAATAGATCCTGACTTTATGTACACCCTGTACTGTATATACCTATACGTATATATATAAGTACAATAACTACACTGAAATGAGATGAAAAGGAAAATTGCAATGGTCACGTGGTTTCGGAGTCAACGTGCTACCGATCGCGCCATCCAGAGACGCACCCAGAGTATGATAGTGCTGAAACCTTACTAATAAGACTGCGAAAGGATAGGTGTGCATAAACACGGATAATCACTAAATGAGTTACATTGCAATTTTCCTGTATATATATATATATATTTATATATAAATCGACCGTCGTGCACCTTGTCATATGTTATGCATTTTGTCATTTGTTTCATACACAATGGCTTCTGCCTCTCTCAAATACACACACACATATTTGCGCGCAAATGACTTTTCGCCCAGACGTTTACAAGCCAAATATTAAAGGGAAATGACAAGTAAATTCTATTTTATATATTTGTCCACCTTTCCAAGCAAACAAACAAATGTGGCGAGGTGGCGGCGACAGAAAAAGGCAAAAGGAATTGTGTCTGTTATATATATAATCTGGAAATGTAAGCCTTAATTAAGCTTTAAAGAACATGGAAATTGCTCCCTGGAGGTTGCACGGATTTATTGGAGGCGGCACAGATTTAAGTCGAGTTTAGAATACAGTTGAGATGCGACGTGAAATGTTGTTTCGAAACTGATGGAGTGACGTCTCCACTTTACTAAGCGAAACATTCATGTTTCGAAATGTTTGACTAGCGACTTTGCTTGTTTACAAACGGAGACAACTCACTAAATGTCGTAGGCAAATCACTGTTTCTTAATTGATATATTTTGTCTTCATATAAATCTATTCATTAATTAGATGTACACTTATAGCAAGACGCTCATCGACTGTAAAAAAAACATGTATCCACAGTGTTGAAGGTTTGATAGCATACGTCATTATTTACATACGTCATTGTTTACATACCACATAGCCTAGGCTAGGCCGAAGGTGATTATCCTTGGCCTACTGTAGCTACTTCTATTTGGCAAATTTGTATGAATTCTGTCGTAAATATTCTTTACAACACATTCTTCTTTTCTATTTTCTCTACATTTCTTTACGACCCGATCGCGACTTTTGACCATGCATGTTGTGTTATTATCATTATTATTATTATTGTGATATTTGCAAACAAAATATATTATTAATATACACAACCACTGGTATAGACAAATATCCGCACTACAATTTAACTACAAGTTAAAATCATTGTTTACAGTAAAGAGTATGATGTTCATTAGGGCTTCTCAACTGGGATCCCAGGATCCCGGCCGGAAAATGATAACCTTAAATCCTAGGACAAGCGCAGCAAATCCCGGGTTTTATAAAGTATTCTATAAACGGTATTTGAAATATTTTTACGTTAATTTACTACTGTATCTAGAAAATACAAAGACTGGTGACAAATTTATAATAACACGAATCACGATGCGTTGTACAACTAGAAGAGTGCCGATAATATGACCTGTATGATGTGCATGTGTAAAATAATATTTTTGATGATTGACTCGGACTGAAAGCCAGTCATTTGATTTCCCTGAGTCGAACATTTTATGTTTTAGTAGATTTTAATTTCGGTTATTATTTTCAATTCAGTGGCAGACTTTTTGCTGTTGATATTTTTTTCACTAAAATTTAGTTAGAAGTATATAAACGGTGTTGCGTTTGTATAAATTACACTATAATATAATTTATTTCTGTTGAGGTGCAAAGCTGCAAATTAGCATTGTAAGCATAGCCGTCTAGGCTATATACCATATTTATGTTTCTGCAGTGTTTGAAACTTGGCCTCTGCTCTATCCTTTATTATATTTATCATTACTGTGTTAAAATATTTCTATATTTATATTTTATATTAACTAACTAATCTAGATTTATCTAATGCTTAAACATTTTAAGACTTTATCAGTATGTTTTTATAAACCGGGAAATCCGGGGATCCCGGGACGATGGCTGATTTTGTCCCGGAAAACCGGGATAGCAAAAACCCTTGAAAACGAGAAACCCTAATGTTCACCACCAGTTTTGGTTTTTATATCATTTCACTAACATCCCTGGTGAATTAGCTTACAATTTTCTATCCTGAATGACCTAGAGCAGGATGTACAGTACTGTACTCGTATTCCCGATCGCCTTGGAGATAGACCAAACATTCTGGATTTATTTCTTACCTCTAATCCTTCATACTCTGTCAAACATTTTTTTCAGTTGGGCCTCTGACCACAATCTTATATATATTTCCTATCGCTCCAGTTCGGCCTTTGGATCATCCCAAGGGGAGACGCCTTTAGCACTTTGGCGCCGCAGATTGAGAGGCCTAAAGACAGAAATTCTCTGATTTTTCATGGCATAATTACTGTTTCCGAGGCCGAGGCGCTTCTGAGTGTGCTAAGCGCATCACGGAAGTGATTCTCTCAGGTACGGAAGCATACATTCCATATTCTATTCCTACTACAAATGCAAAAATACCTTAGCTTAACTTTACTTGTTCTAATGTTATCAGCAACAGAGAGGTTTTCAGGAGGTACCGTCGCCAAACAACTATTGACTCTCACTCAGCTTATATTTCTGACCGGAATCGTGCAAAATCTGTTCTTCGACTCGCCAAAAATTCCTTCATCAGACAAAAATGTGAAAACCTATCCATTACTAATTCTTATCGCTCTTTCTGGCATCTAACTAAGAATCTCGCCAACAACTTTACTTCTTCTTCTTTCACTCCTCTTTTTCATTCCGATCGCTCAGATGCCGTCTCTTCTCCTGATAAAGCTGAACTCTTCGCTCAAAATTTCGCTTGCAACTCAACCATGGACAATACCGGTGCTGTTCCTCCATCTCCTCCTCCCTCTGACTTCATTAGACCCCTATATATATATATATATATATATATATATATATATATATATATATATATATATATATATATATATATATATACACAAACTCAGAATGGTCCCCTGAGGAACTTATATGTTAAACACAGACCGTGCATGGAACAAGGAACTCTTCTGGGAAAATTAAATCCACTATAGTCCGAATAAGTAATGGTAAATGACAAATACCATAGTTTTTCTTTTTCATGATGCTAGCCCGACGTGGGCAACGGGTCTCTCGCAAAGAGGTCCCATAAATATAGCTTCCCTCACCAGCTATCTGCAAAGCAGATGTGCCTTGAAAAGTGGACGCTCAATGTCCCGGTTGAGGTTTAAGTTTTGTTTTTTTGGCTAAAAATACAATAGTTACCCCTTTTTCTTTGATTTATTCAATCCGACGTGAATGCAACGAGTCTTTTACTTATATAGAGGTTCTGAATGTAGTGGGACTAGGCTTGCTTTAAACCCTAGATCCATGTCCCAAAGCTGGATCCTGTCTGCTTTGCAGATAGCTGGTGAGGGAAGCTATATTTATGGGACCTCTTTGCGAGAGACCCGTTGCCCACGTTGGGCTAGCATCATGAAAAAGAAAAAACTATGGTATTTGTCATTTACCATCACTTATTCGGACTATAGTGGATTTAATTTTCCCAGAAGAGTTCATTGTTCCATGCACGGTCTGTGTTTAACATATAAGTTTCTCAGGGGACCATTCTGAGTTTGTGTATATTAAACGGACGTGTTACGTGCCTTGAAAAGTG
The DNA here is from genome assembly GCA_023014485.1 of Bathynomus jamesi. Lineage (NCBI taxonomy): Eukaryota > Metazoa > Arthropoda > Malacostraca > Isopoda > Cirolanidae > Bathynomus > Bathynomus jamesi. The sequence goes on from JAJOZX010001013.1 coordinate 551,534, forward strand.
GACGCTCAATGTCCCGGTTGAGGTTTAAGTTTTTTTTTTTTTTTTGGCTAAAAATACAATAGTTACCCCTTTTTCTTTGATTTATTCAATCCGACGTGAATGCAACGAATCTTTTACTTATATAGAGGTTCTGAATGTAGTGGGACTAGGCTTGCTTTAAACCCTAGATCCATCTCCCAAAGCTGGATCCTGTCTGCTTTGCAGATAGCTGGTGAGGGAAGCTATATTTATGGGACCTCTTTGCGAGAGACCCGTTGCCCACGTCGGGCTAGCATCATGAAAAAGAAAAACTATGGTATTTGTCATTTACCATTACTTATTCGGACTATAGTGGATTTAATTTTCCCAGAAGAGTTCCTTGTTCCATGCACGGTCTGTGTTTAACATATATATATATATATATATGTATATATATATAGCAAAACCCAGCTGTTCATCTTTCCACACAATAAAAAAGAAATTGATTGGTAGATAAATTGGTACCATGATTATTGTGGTTAAGACGCTAGGCTGCTATTGGGGCGTGTTTCGGATTCCACGTTAAACTGTAGGTTAACTGTAGGTTAACTGTAGGTTAACTTCGTTTAAATTCCATGTGTTGGTCTCTCTCTTCACACGAAGGCTAAGCTCGTGGTCCCGCCTCTAGACCTGGCTTGGTGGAGGAGCGAATTGCTCTCTTGCGTTCTCCACCGCACATAGAGAGGTACACCCGGCTCATTTGGTACCGTCCTGAGCCAGTCATCTATTCTTCTCTTGAAGACTTCAACTTTGACCCTTGTAACGTTTGTGAGGTCCTTTGAAAGCTGTTAAAAAGTCTTAGTCCCCTGACAACCAAGCTATTTTCCTTCAATGTTGAAGAGGTCATTTGTCGGACCTTTAATATGGGAACACTACACATTCTTCTTTTCTTCTTTTCCAGCGTTGTTTGGATGATAATTGGGTTTAGTTTCATGTTTGGTACCATTTTTCGATCATTTTCCATATGTAGATTATGGTGTACCGCTCTCTTCTTCTTCTTCTCTCAGGAGTACAGATTTAGTTTACGTAGTCTTTCCTAGTAGTTGAGATCTTTGCAGCCATCAGTCTTGGCTGTGAAATGTCTGAGTTTCTTCTAGTTTATTAATTTCTTCTTTTTTATATGGAGACGTCAAAACTGAGCAACGTTCAATTTTGGTATGATCAGTGTTCTCAGCAGTGGAATCATTACTGTCTTGTCCCTTCTTTTGAACGTTCTTAGTTCCTGTCCCACGACACTTTTTGCTTTGTTTATCGCTATCTGATTTTGTGTCTCGAATTTGGCATCATTGGTCATTATTACCCCCAAGTCGACCCCTTTTGTGCTTCTCTGAATTTCCTGTCTATCTGGAACATGATATACAGTCTGTTTATGTTCCTCGTTTCTACCACATTTGAAGAGCTGAAATTTCTCGGTGTTAAATGTCATGTTATCTTCTGACCATTTGTATATTTTATTATGTCCCTCTGCAAGGCCTCCACCTCATTTGCATCGCTGATTTTTCTGCTGATCTTTGTATCGTCCGCAAAGGATGTTATTATACTATTGCTGTTTACTCAACTGTCTATGTCTGTTAGCATGATAATGAATAGGAGTGGGGCCAGTACTGTACCTTGTGGTACTGAGCTGCGTAATTCTGATTATGATGATGATATACCTTGAATTTTAACGACCTGTAGACGTTTTCTGAAGAAGTTGTAGATCCATTTTCCACTTTGCCTGTTATTCCCATATGTTTAATTTCATGTGTTATTATACCATGATCACATTTATCAAAAGCTTTAGCAAAATCCCTGTATATGACATCGTAATTTTCATTGCCTTCAAGTGCATCTTAGATATTATTATAGTGCTCTATAAGTTGTGATAAGCATGATCTTCCTGATCTGAATCCGTGCTGATTTTCATTGAATCTTCCCAGTGTCTCGAGAAGTGCTCTCATTTTCTCTCTGATTATTCTTTCAAATATTTTGGTGAGATGAGATGTCAATGACACTGGTCTATAGTTCTTTGCTTGAAATCTATCCCCTCCTTTATATGTAGGAACAATGTTTGCTCTTTTCAATATTTTGCTCTTCTTCCTATCCAGTATAGGGATGTAGCTATTTCTTTTTTGCAGCTTTTAATCAATAGAGAGTTCCATTTGTCCGGACCTGCAGCTGAATGTGATTTCATTTCTCCTATAGCTTTCGCTGCATCTTCTGGGGTAAAATCAAAGTCTTTTATACACTCTCCTTGCAATTTCTCTTCGAATAATGCATCTATATCAGGAATCACTTTTTCACTTTTTGGGGTACTGAAGGCTGATTCATGCTGAGCTCTCAACTTTTCAGATATTTCTTTTAGATCGTCCATTAGTTCATTACTTCCTTTCTTTAAGGACCCGATAGTGGCGCGCGTTTTTGTTTTCCTTTTCGCATAACTGTAGAAGTATTTTGGATTGTCCTTTATTACTTCTACCGCCTTTTCCTCTTCCCTCTCTGTATGGCCCTTAATCAGGGTTTGTATTTCCCTTTCGATGCTCTCCAGTTTTTCTTGTATTACTTTTCTGGCATTGTTGTCCCCGCAATTATTTAGCCAACTTCGCCGCTACTCTCTTTCCTTTGCAAAATATTCTTCTCTTTTGCCTCCCTAGCCAGTTCCTCTTTCCTTTTAGCTGTGCTTTCGAAGCATATTTTTCTAAAATTCTCAGCGTCTTTTCTTCCAAGGTTGTTAGCATTTCCTCAGTTGTTTTATTCTCTAAGACTGTTCTCTACTCTATTTGGGCCATGTGTGATCTGATTTCTTGACAATTTATGGTCTTGGAGTTTAAGTTAAAAGCCCCATATTTGCTTCTTCCTTCCGTATGTGTATTGTCTCTTACTGTTGTCGCCATATTTGTTGATATCTCGATTATGTTGTGGTCTGAGATAATGATTGGGGTTATTTTTATATCAGCAATCCAGTTGGTGTTATTCGTGGATACCAGATCTAGGCAGTTATTTTTTTTAGTATTTTCTGTTGTCTCCTGTGTCAGCATAAATTCGTTTGTGAGAGCGATCAATATTTTTCCTTGCTCCTGTTCCTCTCTTGTGCCTCCCTTATTTTGGTGTATAAATATATTTCTACCCACCTTTTTGTATTTTATAAATGGGAAATTAAAATTGCCGCAGAGTATTATATTAGGGATGGAAAGTTTACCGACCTTACAGGGTTCTGATATTATCAATGGCATCCGAAAATTTTTCAGTTGGATAGTTTGGAGGTCTATAGATGACTATCAGTACCACGTTTAGTTTCTCTATTTTCACTGCAAAGGTTTCCACGAAGCTGTTGAATTTACTTATTACCGTCTCTGTCATATGCCTTTCATGTATATAAATAACACATCCACCTTTACGTTTCGCTGTTCTATCCGCTCTATTAGGTTGAATCTATCGCTATGCAATTCTTTCTTATCGATACAGTGTTCGCAGTTATCGCTGCTTCGTCCATAAATCCTTTCAGGTACGAAACTTTGTTTCGTGAGTTGTTCGATTTTATTCCTTAAATATTTGCCATTTTTTTTATGCAGGAAGGAGAGGGCAAGGACAAATGCCCGCAAAAGCGCCCCTCCCATAGTAGAAGAAGAGAGCCAAAATCAAGGTCTGGGGTTTACAAGATACCGAGACACTCTGCGTTTGAAAGATGGGAGGGCAAAGACAGGAGGAAAGATGGATTGAGGAAGATTGTTCCAGAGTTGACCGGTTGAGTAGATGAAAGACTGAAAAATACCGATCAACCCTTGCATTAGATAGTTAGACAGAAAATGAATGAGAAAGTGTAGAAAGTCTGGTACTGCGTGCTCCCCTTAAAGGAGGAGGCATGCAGTTAGAAAGTTCAGAAGAGCAATGTCCGTTATAATAGCGATAGTAAAGAGTGAGTGAGGCAAAATTTCAGCGAAGAGAAAGAGATTGAAGACAGTCAGTAATAGACGGGGAATTGATGAGACGAAAAGCCTTTGATTCCACCCGGTCAAGTACGGCTGTGTGGGGTGGCTCAACCCACACATAAAAAGCATACTCCATACATGGACGAACAAGACCACTGTACAGAGACAGCAACTGAGTGGCGGTGAAGAAACTACGGAGGCGATACAGCACATTTAACTTCTTAGAAGCTGTTCTAGAAAGAGAGTATATGTGTTCTTTCCAGGAAAGATCAAGAGAAAATGAAACGCCAAGGATGTTAAGAGAAGAAGAAGGATTAAGTTGTGTGTTGTTGAAGGTAAGGGGATAGTTGTGTAGAAAATTGTGACAAGTAGACAGATGGAGGAACTGAGTTTTAGAGACATTGAAAGCCACAAGGTTTTCTCTGCCCCAATCAGATACAGCAGAAAGATCAGAGGTCAGGTGTCCCATAGTGGTCCTACTCGAATCATGAAGTGACTGCTGTGAGGGACGCTTTGGGAAGTAGGTGGACAAGTGAAGAGTGGAATTATTGGCATTGGAGTGAATAGGACAGGAAGTGCGAATTAAGAGATCATTAATAAATAAAAGGAAAAGAGTGGGTGACAGGACAGAACCCTGAGAAACACCACTGTTAATAGCTGTAGGAGAAGAACAGTGGCCATCTACAACTGCAGCTATATATCGGCCAGAAAGGAAATTAAAGATGAAGGCACAGATAGAAGGATAGGAACCGAATGAAAGCAGTTTCGAAATTAAAGATTTTTGCCACACTGTACCAAATGCTTTTGATATGCCTAGCACAATAGCAAAAGTTTCACCGAAATCCCGGAAGGAGGATGACCAAGAGTCAGAGAAGATCGCAAGAAGATCGCCAGTAGAGCGTCCCTCGCGGAATCCATACTGACGATCTAAAAGAAGATTGTGAGAAGAAAGGTGTTTAAGAATCTTCCTCTTAAGGATAGATTAAAAAACTTTGGAAAGGCAAGAAATCAAAGCAATTGAACAATAGTTGGAGAGTTGAGAGCGGTCACCTTTGGGACATGCTGAATGAAAGCGGACTTCCAGCAGGAAGGAAAATTACCAGATGAAAGGCAAACACGAAAAAGTTTGCCTTGGCAGGTGTCAGCACAGAAGCACAGTTCTTAAGAACAACAGGAGGAACACCATAGGAGTATATGCCTTCCTGGAGTTGAGCCCAGATACGGCAGAAAAAACATCTTTAGAAGAGATTCTAATTTCAGACATAATAAAGTCAGCGGGGAAAGGAATTTGAGGAACAGCACCAGAATCATCCAGGGTTGAATTGTAAGCGAAAGTTTGAGCGATGAGTTCAGCTTTGTGAGGAGGAGGAGAAGAGACGGCAACTGAGCCGTCGGAATTGAAAAGAGGAGGGAAAGAAGATGAAGTAAAATTGTTAAAGATATTCTTAGCTTGATGCCAGAAAGAGCGAGAAGAATTAGAATTGGATAGATTTTCACATTTTTGTCGGATGAACGATTTTTTGGCCAGTCGAAGAACAGATTTTGCACGATTCCGGACAGAAATATTAGCCGAGTGAGTCAGGAGTTGGATGGCGATGGTACCTTCTGAAACCCTCCTCTCTGTTGCGGATAGCATTAGAACAAGCAAAGTTAAACCAAGGTTTTTTTGCATTAGTAGTAGGAATAGAATATGGAATGTACGCTTCCATGCCCGAGATGCGCTCAGCACACCCAGAAGGGTCCCGGCCACGGAAGCAGTAATCATTCCATGGGAAATCACAGAAGTACTGCCTAAGGGCCTCCCAATCAGCGGCGCCGAAGTGCCAAAGGCGCCTCCTCTTGGGAGGATCCAAAGGCCGAATTGGAGCGATAGGACAGGAAACAGATATAAGAGTGCGATCGGAGGAGCCCAATGGAGAAAAAAGTTTGACAGAGTAAGAAGAAGGATTAGAGGTCAGAAATAAGTCCAGAATGTTGAGCCTATCTTCAAGGCGATCGGGGATAGGAGTAGGGTGCTGCACAATCTGCTCTAGGTCATTTAGGATAGAAAAATTGTAAGCTAGTTCACCAGGGATGTCAGTGAAATGGGAGGAAAGCCAAAGGTGGTGGTGAACATTAAAATCTCCTAAAATGGAGATTTCAGCAAAGGGAGAGCGGAAAAGGATGTATTCCACTTTGGAAGTGAGGTACTCAAAGAATTTTGGATAGTCAGTAGAATTAGGAGAAAGTAAACAGCGTAGATGTATTTAATTTGAGAATTGCATGTAAGCCGTAGCCAGTGGGTGTAGAATTAGGAAGATTTGAATTCGGAAATACGAATACAAGTTCGATCATTGCTACATATACGCAATTAGGTAGGTTGATTTTCAGCATTTTTTTAGATATCAACTTTGGACTAGTCGAGATAGTCAGGGCTTAATATGATGATAACTGACAAAAAATTTCAGATCCCTAGCTTTAACCGTTTTTTGTGGAGACCGTTTCAAAAATCGTCAAAAAATCGTACCGAAAAATACCGCATTTTCGCAATTTTCGGCCGAAAAAATCATGCTATTTTCATAAAAAAATCCTGAAAAAAGTTACAATTTTATTGAAAAAAAGTAAAAAAAACATGTACAGAGTCAAATAGACACATTTAGATCCCAAGATCCTCATAATTTTCACTGTAAGAGCCCTTAGAAGCAAAGGAAGGCCTCATCTGGCGGCTTAGGGCTTTGGCCAGAATGTTTTGTGCCTTGATTCGAGTCCATAAACAGTATGGGAAGCTTCAGATGTCAGCTTCACGGCCCTTTCAACACTCTGAGAATGTGAAGGCAGATCAGGCAGCTCCAGCTTGGTGCCATTCAGCAATGCTTCTTGAAGCTCCTGGTCAGAAAAGTCTTCTGTGAGAGCAGGTTCACAGATGCCACTTTGAGAAAGGTTGATTAGTTCTGACCAGTGGGTAGCTTCAGTGTTGATGGCTGTGATCTTCTTCAGCCTCTTCTTGGCTGGGTTCCCACTTCTGAAAGAATAATAATTAATTAATTTTTTATTCCAGTTTAAGATTTAATTCCTATTAGTCTCAGAATTGCTAATTTAATTTAACTTAAATTAAAACAAAACAAAACCCGAGTTCTATAAATCCCCATAATCTAATCGAATTTTTTTCAGAAAGAAGGTAAGATTATTTCCATTATCAGAGGGGAGGGGGGGAATTGGGATAAGAAAATGTGAAAAAAAATTCGATTATGGGGATTTATAGAACTCGGGCCTTTTTTTTATTAAATAAATCCCCATAATCAAATTTCTTTTTCACATTTTTTAAAATTAATAAATGCTTACCTGATGGACAGAATTTTCTTGAGAGCAGCTTCTCTCACTTCTAAGTCATCAGACTTCATCATGGAGTACAGCACATTCTCGGGCAGCAAGGCAAAAGCATTGTACTTCAGGTTCTTGAAAGCAACACCCTGGATTTCTTCAGACTGCTGCTTGATCCTCTGGATAATGGTGAAGATTTACAGCTGCTGATTGTGGAACTTGCTGTCCCTTTTGATCTCAAACCAACTGACTGCATACACTTCCACAATGAACTTGATGGCCTGGTAAAGCTTATCCTGTAGTTCTGGAGGGTAAGCACCTCTGGTCCACAGACACATCAATCTAATTGCCAAAGTCGACCATCTTGCATGGTTTAATGGTCTAATTTTCCAGGCAGCAAATCTTGGGTTGACTTTGCCCCTGGAAATTCTTCAGCTTAGTCTCCCCATTTTCATCCTTAACTTCTCTGTACAGCAAAGTGTCCTTGTCAACTTTCCCATCAACCCCAATACAGACTAACTTTTCCATACCCTCATTGTGCTTTTCATCACTTTTCACTTTCATTCTAGCTTTTTCCCTGTCCATTTTCGATTTATCAACTATTATCTGTTTCACATCAAGGCCAGGCTTAAGCAGGTCCATAGCTTGTAAGTCCAGGAGGAAGGCATTAGCAAGACTTGCCCCAAGATTGGAAGAAACATCACCCCTGATCAGTTCCATGGCATATCTGGGGGTTTTCAAAAAGCTGTAACCTCCACTTGGGTGCCTCCTTGGCTTGAACTCTTCAGCTTCACCACCAGATGGCTGAAATGAAAATAAAAAATAAATTACTAAAGCGAAAATGGGGGAAAATAGGGGTAGAAATCGACGAAAATGGGCGGAAATAAGAATAAATTACTTAAACGAAAATGGGGGAAAAAGTGGGAAAATAGGGGGGGGGGGAAATGGGTAAAAATTCAGGTAAAAAGTCGGCGAAAATGGGCGAAAAAAAGAATAAATTAGTAAAGCGAAAATGGGGGAAATAGGGACAAAAAGTAGGGAAAAGTTTGGGTAAAAATGGGATAAGATATAAGAAAAAAAATATATTACCTCTCCTGATTCTCCTGAGCTGAATTCAAAAGAAATATCTTGTGAAGGTGTGGAGGCAAAAGTGGCCAAATCCACTTCCTGCTGCTGTTGAATCTGGCTCTGTAATCTTTCTGCTTCAGCTGCAGCCCTTTGGTCTCTCTTCACAGCAGCTT
>JAJOZX010001013.1:565000-582500 GCA_023014485.1 Bathynomus jamesi
AACTTCCACTGCCCTAATGTAAAACTTCCACTGCTCTAACTCACGTATTGCTATTATTAATGCTGCCACATTGACCTTTTGCCAAAATAAGAAAAATAGTAATTATCTCCTAAGTGTATGGTAGCGCGCGCGAGCACCACACACACACATATTGTGGTTGCGAAAATTTTAAACATTGCATACAATATGCAAAGTATTAACATGTAGATATATACGTGTAGTGCTGTTTATGAACATTTCCTTTTTATTGCCTACATTTTTAATACATTTCTGAAATGCGTATGAAATGGCATTAAAAATGTCACACTTACGAAGTTTTCTCCTGTCGGTACAGTCCTCAATGAATCCCAGACATCTGGAATTGGTCACAGTGTGTCGTAAACGCCACAAATTCTCATTATCAGTAGAAATTTATACTGAAGAAGAGTTTCTAGGTGCCTGTGTCAGTGCAAACATTTTCAGGGGCCTACCTTTGAATTTTTTTTTAACTTTTTTACGAACATATTAGCGCGTCTTCCAGCAGATACTACGTGCAATAATTCGCGCGGTACGCAATTAATAATGGCGATCATTTGTAGCGGCACAACCACCATACCTCACGAACTCAAGATTGAAATCCCTGAGTACCACAACCCTCCTCGTGGCTAAGGCGCGGAGACACCACTAACATGGAATCTTGCCCCGACTTCATGCAGACCTGGGAGAGACTTAAGAACTTACCTCCGGTATGATGGAACTCCACCTGCGAATACAACGTCAGCGAATACAACGCCAGCGAGAGCAACTTCCGCGGTCAGCGGAGAAAGGCGCGGAACCTCCCTTCGCAATATCCAAGCACTCCATCTTCCCACAACGAGACCGACCTTTGTTGGTACCATCAGCGGTGCAGCAACCGAGCCCGTCAGTGTTCAACTCGCTGTTCTTTTTGGAAACATCTAGGGCGAGCATTAAAGGCGTCTTCTGGTCAAGGCCGTACAATCAGAGTAAAAATCTTTCATGTCATTTACGCCAATACTATTGGTTGATACTGGAGCCGAGGTCAGCATGCTTCCTCTTCCCAAAAAAATCGTTTGCACCCTGCCCAAATTTAGAGTTGTGTGCAGTTAATTCTCTCTCCTATAAAAACCTACAGATCCCTTACTCTCAACCTGGGATTACATCAAGTCTTCCATTGGGTTTTTATTATCGCAGACGTGCAACAAGAAGATTGTTGATACCAATCAACCAAGGAAGTACTCCTGGGAGGGGGACGTTAGGCAGGAGACAGGGAATGCTGGAACTCCCGGTCCTCTTGTCACTGTCCTCCTTAGCTGACCTTATTCAGTGTTTCATCTACCCTGTCAACAGTCTAGCATGCTCTCAAGCATACACTTCTCTCACTATTCCTAACTACAAAAACACATGCATTACATACCATACAATCTTTCTGTCACTTAGCCAAGAACCTCTCCAATAATTTTACTTCTTCATTCTCTCTTATTTTCTATTCTGACGGCTCAGTTGCCGTCTCTCTTTTGATAAAGCTGAACTCTTCACTCAAACTTTCGCCTCCAACTCAACCGTGGACGATTCCAATGCCGTTCCTCAATTTCCTCCTCCCTCTAATTTTGTTTCAAATTAGAATCTCGTCCAAAGATTTTTTTCTGCCCTTCTGGCCTCAACTCAAGGAAGGCTTACGATCCTAATGGTGTTCTTCCTGTTGTTCTCAAGAACTGTGCTTCGGCTGATACCCTGCCTAGGCAAACTCTTTCGTCTTTGCCTTTCATCTGGTACTTTTCCTTCTTGTTGGAAATTTTCTTTCACTCAGCCTCTCCCAAAGAAGGGTGTCCGCACTCAACTCTCCAACAATCGTCCAATTGCTTTGATTTCTAGCCTTTCTAAAGTTTCTTAATCTATCTTAATGGGAAGATTCTTAAACACCCCTCCTCTCACAGTCTTTTTTTCAGATGGTCAGTACGGGGCACCGAAGGGCGATCTTCTTGTATATCTCTCTGATTCTTGGTCATCCTCCTTTCGGAATTTCGGTGAAACCCTTTCTATTACGGTAGACATATCTAAAGCTTTTAATAGAGTCTGAGACAAAGCCTTAATTTCGAAACTGCCCTCCTTCGGTTTCTATCCTTCTGTCTGTGCCTTCATCTCTGATTTTCTCTCTGGCCGTTCTATAGCTGCGGTTGCAAATGACCACTGTTCTTCTCCTAAAACTATTAATAGTAGTGTTCCTGAGGGATCTGTTCTGTCACCTCCTCTTTTCCTTTTATTTATCAACGATCTGTTGAGTCGCACTTCCTGTCCTATCTGTTTCTATGCCGATGATGCCACTCTTCTCTTCTCCACCCATTTCACAAAGCGTCCGTCTAAACAGACTCAATTCTAGGCGTAGGACGGCTATGGTCCACCTGGACTCTGATCTTTCTACTATCTCTGATCTGGACATAGAAAAACTTGTGGTTTTCACTGCCTGAAAAACTCAGTTCCTTCATCTGTCTACTCATCACACTCTTCCACACGACTATCCCCTTGCCTTCAACAATACACAACTCAATCTTTCTTCTTCTCTTAACATTCGTGGCGTTTCCTATTCTCTTGATCTTTTTTTGAAAGATCACATATACTCTCTTTCTAAAACAACTTCTGAGAGGTTAGTTGTGCTCTACTAGGTTTGTGCTTTCTTCAGCCCAACTCAGTTGCTGTCTCTCTACAGGAGTCTTGTCCGCTTCTGTATGGAGCATGCTTCTCATTTGTGGGTTGGCTCAATCCACACAGCTCTGCTTGACCGGTTAGAATCAAAGACTTTTCACTCTTCAATTTCCCGCCTCTTACTGACTGTCTTCAATCCCTGTCTCTTCGTCGCAATTTTGCCTCACTCTCTCTTTACTATCGCTATTATAATAGACACTGCTCTTCTGAACTCTTTAACTGCATTGCTCCTCCTTTAAGGAGAGGACGCAGTACTAGACTTTTTAGATACATTCTCATTCCTTTCCTATCCAATTGTCTATTCCAAGGATTAATCGGTATTTTCACTCTTTCATGTACTCAACCGGTCAACTCTGGAACATCCTTCCTTAATCCATCTTTTCCCCTGTCTATGAGCTCCAATCTTTAAATAACACCCCCTTAGCTGGGTTTGGGAAAAATTGCCGGGAATATTCGGGAAAGGACCCAGTCACATCCGGTTACAACAATAACATATCCTGAATCCTCATTAAAAATTACCAGGAAAACTATCATCTCATGTTGTGCAGATTGATTTGATATTAATTTCATAATAAGGCTGGCGTTTTTATTTGGGTAAGTCTTAAGTTTAAGTTTATTTTGCACGCTACCTCTTTCTCTCCACGCATAGCGCCGACTCGAAAAGATTGCACCATTTCCTTAAGGCGATTGCCGATTTGTACCCTCCAAAATAAGGTATGTAAACGAGTAATAGGTTAGGTTAGGTTTCATAATAATAAACACCACAATACATTTTTCTGGTTGTATTTGATGTGCTTTATTCAAATCTGACCTTCATTTCTTGAGCAAATGAACACAACTTATGAAAACTTGATTGTTTCATAACTTCGTTTTGGTTCATTTGCACAAAAAATTAAGGTCAGATTTGAACAAAGCACATCAAATACTACCAGAAAATTGTATTGTGGTGTTAGAACTGCGCCCGGTCCTTTGCCGAATAATTACCGACACCTTTCCTTTATTATTTTCTTATTAAAACAACTCTTTGCTGCAAATCATCTTAATTTTAATGTATCAGTCTGCTAATGTTGAGCTTCTTATTCAACTTTCCATCTCTGCGTTTACTTGCAAAAATAAAATAGTATTATAAACTGCAAAATGAATTTCATAGTTTAGGTTCGTCCAATTTTGCATTATAAAATGAGTGGGTACTAGTATTGGGGTATAACTTGTCTTATGTCTGTTTTAAATTCTTTGAAGCATTTAATAAAAGTCTCCTATACAGCTGTATTAATAGATGCTTAGGATCTTAATTTTAATGTTACAAAAAACCTGATGGTGTTAATTACGTACTTGAACCAAAATGCAGACATTCAAACTCGGGTAATGTTTTCTACCCTCCCTTAAAATATTTTGGATGAATTAAGGAATACATTAGCTATGAGACGCATAATACAGTAGGTTGAAATATCTAATAATATCTAATAATATTGCTTTTTAAGTGCCTTTACTCAGTTTTCCATTGTCTCCTGTACAGTGATAAACTCCTGTATTAAATACTTTCAGCTCATTTACTTCATATGAGGCAAACTAATCATTTTGTTATAAAATGTCATACGCTCACAACTGCAACAGGAAAAGCCTATTCAAAAGGGAGTTCTCCACAATGTAGAATCATACTGTATTACATTAGGCTATATGATTTTGTTAGAAATAGCATAAAAAATTACTTGTACTTGTATACATTTTGAATAGCATGGAAAAGCGAGTATCCAGAAATGGCTGTCTGAAGCACTGAAAGTTTTAATTGCAACCTCATACTTAGGAAAATTGGGCTTCTCATCAGTAGTTGCAATTAAATTAAAGCAGTGAAATGCTATTTTGTGTTCAGTCTATTCAGTCAAATATAAGAAAACTAATGTAGACAAAAGTTATGAAGATTATGACTAACAGAAATAGTGTGTTGCAAAAATATAACATTATACAAGTTTTTCACTTTTTAAAAAAATAGCTCATCTGAATTTACATGTTTCTGTAATTTTCGCTGGAGAAATAAACTTCAATTTTCCATGTAGGCTGATTTCTTTTGCTAAGCACCAAGACACCCCTGAGCACCTCCTGGAACCCCGAGGACGAGAACACTGTCTGTGAGGATATCTAATACAGTATTTTCAATTTCTTTTCAATAGGTAGTAGCAATCAGGGACAGGAAAGTATGCCGTATTAAAAATTTCAAGCATGCTTTGATAGGCTATATTAAAGTATTTGTTTCTATAGTGAAAGTGTTCTACACTACTGTACATACAGTATGACAATAATTACAGCACTTAGCTTTTTACCACTAGCAAAGTACCAATTTGTTTTAGTATGAGATAATTGATAAATACCGGCTGTCTGTGTAATAATACTTAAAAAATGTCTTTAATTAGATTATGAACAAGCAGTTATTAATGAGTTGGGGCTATTTATAGTAAATACTTATCATTAGCTCATCACTTACAACATTCATTAATCAGTTTGATACCGTTTCTATACATGCAACCAAGATGTTGAGATACAGCTGGAGAGATGAGAAATTAGTGTTTACCTATCTGAATTTAAGAGACTGGATGAAGAATATGAAGATGCCTGCCTTTGTGACAGGTAATTTAATTAATGTAAATATAGGAGCATGTACAGTATTGTACACCTATCATCAAAAATGTATTAAAGTAAAAGCTAACAGAGTCATTGAAGTTGCTGCCACTGTGGACAGTGTCATAGCTTTCAAGTGTTTTAAACACTCGTGGGTAGTTCAAAATGCAATTAAGCTTAATAAAGGATTCCACGTGACCACAAAAATTGTCCCTGTTTTTAATCGCTTATTACTCAGTCATTATTGCAGCTTCACAAGTAAAATAAAAAGCTTTCGAAAAAGAATATTTAAAAGTTTTATTTAATTTTTTAGATATCCTGGATACGAAATCAGTACTTATAAAAAAATGACAGTTTTATCCACCACAATCATGGGTTATTTGTCGGACATGCAACGTGTTTTCATCGCAGAAGAGATGATCAAACATGGCTCGGTAGTTGCCACCCAACGGTCTTTCAGACGACAATACGGTCAGCAAAGGACCATAGATCCTAAAACGATTCGCAGGATTTTCGCAAAATGGAAACATCACGGCTCAATCAAGAACATGCATAAACGCAACTCTGGGCGCAGCAAAGGTGTGCGAACCGTTGAAAACATTGATTCAGTCGCAAATCAGCTTGAAACGGACAACAAGAAATCTGTGAGACGACTATCAGCTGTGACAGGAATCAAACGGGAGAGCATTCGGAAAATAATCACGTTGGATTTGAGAATGAAGTCATTCAAAATTATGTGTTTGCAACAGCTTAGCGAACAAGACTACCATCGTCGTTTGATGTTTTGTGAACGCATTGAAACAATAATTGAACAAAACCAGATAAGATTAAGTGACATAATATTCAGTGATAAATGCCACATCTATCTTAATGGGTTCATCAACAGACAGAATTACCGGTGTTGGTCACAAAACAAGCCAAATATACACTTGGAGAAACCTCTGCATTCAACAAAAGTTACTGTCTGGTGTGGTTTGAGTAGCAGCAAGGTTTATGGTCCTTACTTTTTTGAGGACCCAGAGACAAGGAGACCGCTTTCAGTAACTTCAAAAAGATATGTAGAAATGCTGAACACTGTTTTTGAACAAGAAAACTGCAGTAACAAGTGGTTTCAGCAAGACGGAGCAACAGCCCACACAACTAGGCAATCACTGGAATGTTTAACAAGATTTTTTGAACAAAGATTCATTTCTCATCGCTCGCAGTTTCCCTGGCCCGAAAGATCTCCCGATCTATCACCTTTGGACTTTTTTCTCTGGGGATTTGTCAAGGACAAAGTATTCAGGCAAGAGCCATCCTCTATCGAAGAATTAAAGCAAGCGGTGGTAGAGTGTACACTGTACAGTCTATTGAATGCAGCGTTTTGGAAAATGTAATAAATAACTTCCTTTCCCGTTGTGTGAAATGTAAGAATGTCCAGGGACGTCACTTTGAACACATGTAGAATAAATTAAAACTTTGAAATGTTCTCTTTCGAATGCTTTTTATTTCATTTGTGAAGCTGCAATAATGACTGAGTAATAAGCGATTAAAAACAGCGACAATTTTTGTGGTCACGTAGTACAAAAACGTTTATGGTATTTTGTCAATGAAGATTTATACTTTGTTATTATATGTAGGTTTTAAAACCCCAGCATGAAGCTAAACAAAAAATAATTTGGGCCATAAAAGTCCAAGTTAACCACAGAATTTTTACATATAGCCTATGCGCCTCGGTGGTGTAGTGGTTAGCGTCGCTGACTATGAATCCATCGGCTCCGGGATCGAGACCTGGTGAAGGCAGGTGCCGCCCAGCAAAATCCAGATATTCATCCTTCCACACGAAGAAAGGGGTTGGTAGATAAATGGGTACCCTGGTTAGCCTAGTGGTTAAAACGCTGGGTTACTGGTGGGGCGTGGTTCGGATTCCACGTTAAACTGTAGGTCTAAGGTGGAGTGAAAAGCTTGACCTTCGCCAGAATGAACAATTCGGGCGGAAGCAAAAACCAAACCAAAGGTTACTGTCCCAATAACAGTACATTATATTGTACTTCAAACACCAAGGCCTACCAATAATTTAAAAGAATGTAATAGCTGGAGCTGTAAATATACATATAATTGAACAGTTTAGTGCACGCAAGTCTAGATTATGAGAAAGTTAAGGAATATATATATATATATATATATATTATATAGGAATATGAAAACAAGAGATACGACTCAACATTTATTGGCGAAACGTTTCGGTCCACACAGGGACCATCTTCAGTACTAAAGAGAAGCATCTAAAAAACAATCATAAAACTAAAGTAAATACAAATGTCATAAATATACTGTACAATGATAAAATCTAATACACAAAAAGTTAAAAAAAAATTTTAAGTTAAAAAAAACTATCTAGATTATAAGACAAAATAAAAGAAAGTAAAAATAAAACAAAACTAAAATTTCAAAAATTAAAAAAACAGTTTAAAAAGTTCAAAATTTTAATTTTTTGTTAAAAAGGACTGACCTGGATGGTAAAAGTTACAAATGACAAGTGGAGAGAAGGGAAAGAAGAAACAACTTAAGTTAGTGCGTTAGTTGCGTTAAAAAGGTGTTGGTTGGTTAGGAAGTATGTAATTTTATCGAGGAAAGGCTATCGTTTAGTTCTGGATTTAATTTCTTGATAAAAAGGGATTCTAAAATTTTAAGATCAAACGAATTAGAAGCAGACGACAAAATCGCAAAGGAGTCCTGGGGGCACGGGTGGTCATGGGTCTCTGAATGATGCCGAGTAGCAGAGGATTCAGGAGTGGAAAGAGGGCGAGAAGTTCGATAAGAAAAACCCAAATGCTTCGAAATCCTAAGTTTTAACTGTAGGGCAGTCTGCCCCACATAAAGACTTTGGCAGGTCGCACATGTATATAAATAAATAAATAACAAAGGATCTCAAAAGCACGGGGAGGTGATCTTTATGGCGAAAAAAGGATTGCAGAGAATTAGAATTAGAATTAATGTTTATAAAGTCGCATTGAGGGAAGTGTCTGTCCAAAATAGAGTGGACATCTTTATTAAGTTGAAAAGTTAGTTGGTCTAAAAATGGAGGCTTAAGGTAAACCTTCTGTTTCGGAACCGTGGACTGAATTATTTTTGGGGAATATAGGTTATTTAAAAATTTAGAAATTAAAGTCTCAAAAGTCAAAGTACAATAAAAATTATATTAAAAAATCTCTTAAGATGCTGAATTTCTAAGTCAAATAAAGACCAACTTGAACAAAGGTGATAGGCTCTGAAAATACGACTTTCAATACTAGCCAGGTTAAAACTAAATGGAATATTGCTGAAAAAATGAGTACCGAGTTGGGTAGTAGTTGGTTTTCTATATACTTGTGTTCAGAAGCCTGTACGATGTTTATTTATGGTAACATCAAGAAACGAAATTTTATTGTATTGTTCTACTTCCATAGAGAATTTAATATTAGGATACTTAGTATTAATGTAATTTAAAAATAAAGGGGCATGATCTTTATGCTTAAAAATGACAAAACAATCATCTACATAACGTTTAAATAAAATGCATATATATATATATATATATATATATATATATATATATATACATACAAACATATATATATATATATATATATATATACACACACACATATATATATATATATATATACACACACAGATATCTATATATCACATATATATGTACACACACACACACACACACACATATATATATATATATGTGTGTGTGTGTGTGTATACAATATATATGTGTGTGTGTGTGTGTATATATATATATATATGTGTGTGTATATATGTGTGTATATATATATATATGTTAAACACAGACCGTGCATGGAACAAGGAACTCTTCTGGGAAAATTAAATCCACTATAGTCCGGATAAGTAATGGTAAATGACAAATACCATAGTTTTTTCTTTTTCATGATTTTAGCCCGACGTGGGCAACGGGTCTCTCGCAAAGAGATCCCATAAATATAGCTTCCCTCACCAGCTATCTGCAAAGCAGACAGGATCCAGCTTTGGGACATGGATCTAGGGTTTAAAGCAAGCCTAGATCCCTACATTCAGAACCTCTATATAAGTAAAAGACTCGTTGCATTCACGTCGTGTTGAATAAATCAAAGAAAAAGGGGGTAACTATTGTATTTTTAGCCAAAAAAAACAAAACTTAAACCTCAACCGGGACATTGAGCGTCCACTTTTCAAGGCACGAAACACGTCCGTTTAGTATACACAAACTCAGAATGGTTCCCTGAGAACATTATATGTTAAACACAGACCGTGCATGGAACAAGGAACTCTTCTGGGAAAATTAAATCCACTATAGTCCGGATAAGTAATGGTAAATGACAAATACCATAGTTTTTTCTTTTTCATGATTTTAGCCCGACGTGGGCAACGGGTCTCTCGCAAAGAGATCCCATAAATATAGCTTCCCTCACCAGCTATCTGCAAAGCAGACAAGATCCAGCTTTGGGACATGGATCTAGGGTTTAAAGCAAGCCTAGATCCCTACATTCAGAACCTCTATATAAGTAAAAGACTCGTTGCATTCATGTCGTGTTGAATAAATCAAAGAAAAAGGGGGTAACTATTGTATTTTTAGCCAAAAAAACCAAAACTTAAACCTCAACCGGGACATTGAACGTCCACTTTTCAAGGCACGAAACACGTCCGTTTAGTATACACAAACTCAGAATGGTTCCCTGAGAACATTATATGTTAAACAACACAGACCGTGCATGGAACAAGGAACTCTTCTGGGAAAATTAAATCCACTATAGTCCGGATAAGTAATGGTAAATGACAAATACCATAGTTTTTTCTTTTTCATGATTTTAGCCCGACGTGGGCAACGGGTCTCTCGCAAAGAGATCCCATAAATATAGCTTCCCTCACCAGCTATCTGCAAAGCAGACAAGATCCAGCTTTGGGACATGGATCTAGGGTTTAAAGCAAGCCTAGATCCCTACATTCAGAACCTCTATATAAGTAAAAGACTCGTTGCATTCACGTCGTGTTGAATAAATCAACGTCGGGCTAAAATCATGAAAAAGAAAAAACTATGGTATTTGTCATTTACCATTACTTATCCGGACTATAGTGGATTTAATTTTCCCAGAAGAGTTCCTTGTTCCATGCACGGTCTGTGTTTAACATATAATGTTCTCAGGGAACCATTCTGAGTTTGTGTATACTAAACGGACGTGTTTCGTGCCTTGAAAAGTGGACGCTCAATGTCCCGGTTGAGGTTTAAGTTTTGTTTTTTTTGGCTAAAAATACAATAGTTACCCCCTTTTTCTTTGATTTATTCAACACGACGTGAATGCAACGAGTCTTTTACTTATATAGAGGTTCTGAATGTAGGGATCTAGGCTTGCTTTAAACCCTAGATCCATGTCCCAAAGCTGGATCCTGTCTGCTTTGCAGATAGCTGGTGAGGGAAGCTATATTTATGGGATCTCTTTGCGAGAGACCCGTTGCCCACGTCGGGCTAAAATCATGAAAAGAAAAAACTATGGTATTTGTCATTTACCATTACTTATCCGGACTATAGTGGATTTAATTTTCCCAGAAGAGTTCCTTGTTCCATGCACGGTCTGTGTTTAACATATAATGTTCTCAGGGAACCATTCTGAGTTTGTGTATATATATATATATATGTGTGTGTGTGTATATATATATATATATATATATATACGTGTACAGGGTGGGCCGTAAGTTTCCATACATAGGAAAAATAAACATTTTTTTATGGACAACCATTTTTATTTATATAATATGCTCTACATGGTTGCCATTGTTTTGAAAACACATTTCAATACGTGTTCCCCACTGTTGATGAACACGCATTAGCACAGTTGACGTTATGCTTGTAATGGCGTTGGTGATACGTTCCTTTAGATGATTTATGTCTCGTATCTTTTCCTGATACACCATGGCCTTCAAGTGCCCCCAAAGATAGAAATCAAGGGGGTGAGATCTGGGGATCTGGGAGGCCACTCCACAGGACCACGCCGACCAATCCAAGCATCCGGAAACTGCTGATCCAAATACCGACGAACGTGAAGACCATAATGAGGTGGAGCTCCATCTTGCTGGAAGTAAACTGGGAAGTTACCTTCCTCGTTTAGCAGGGATGGGAAAATCTCTTCTTGCAACATGTTAAGATACCTTTCGGCATTAAGATTTCCACTGACAAAATTGGTCCAATAATTCTGTCACCCCATATCCCGGCCCACACCATCACTTTACCGGCACCTTGCATCTTCGTCGGACTCAGCCAGTTAGGGTTAGCATTACTCCAATAACGTATGTTTTGCCGATTAACCTCTCCATTGACGTAAAAATTTGCTTCATCAGTAAACAAGATCTTACGTCAAACGCATATTCTTAGGGTATCTGAAACATAAAAACAAACGTTTAATTTTTCCTATGTATGGAAACTTACGGCCCACCCTGTATATATATATGTTTGTATATATGTGTGTATATACCTTACCTTATCCTTATGAACCTTATGTTGTTTCGTGTGTTGGTCTCTCTTCACACGGAGGTCAAGCTGGTGGCCCCGCCTCTAGGTCTGGCCTGGTGGAGGAGCGAGTTACTTTCTTGCGCTCTCCACCGTACGTAGCCAGGCACGCCCGGCTCATCTGGTACTGTCCTGAGCCAGGCATCCAGTCTTTTCTTGAAGACTTCAACTTTGACCCCCGTTACGTTTCTGAGGTCCTTAGGAAGCTGGTTGAAAAGTCTTGGCCCCCTGACAACCAAGCTATTTTCCTTCAGGGTTGAGGAGGTCCCTTGTCGTGCTTTTAATTTGGGAACACTACACATTCTGCCTTTCCTATTTTCCAGTGTTGTTTGAATGGTAATTGGGTTTAGTTTTAGGTTTGGTACCAGTTTTTTCGATCATTTTCCATATGTAGGTTATGATGTACCTCTCTCTTCTTCTTTCCAGTGAGTACAGATTTAGTTTACGTAGTCTTTCCCAGTAGTTGAGTTCTTTGCAGCCATCAATCTTGGCTGTGAAATGCCTTTGCGTTTCTTCTAGTTTATTAGTTTCTTCCTTTTTATATGGGGACGTCAAAACTGAGCAGTATTCAAGTTTTGGTATAATCAGTGTTTTTAGCAGGGGAATCATTACTGTCCTGTCCCTTCTCTTGAACGTTCTTAGAACCTGTCCGGCGACTCTTTTTGCTTTATTTATCGCTATCTGATTTTGTGTTTCGAATTTCGCATCATCTGTCATTATTATCCCGAGATCAATCGCTTTCATGCTTCTCTGAATTTCCTGTCTATCTGGAGACTAATATGCAGTCTGTTTAAGTTCTTCTTTTCTACCATATCTCAAGAGTTGAAATTTCTCGGCGTTGAATGACATGTTGTTGTCTTCTGACCATTTGTATATTTTGTTCGTGTCCCTCTGCAAGGCCTCCACGTCATGTACATCGCTGATTTTTCTGCTGATCTTTGTATCGTCTGCAAAGGATGTTACTATACTATTGCTGTTTACTCCGCTGTCTATGTCTGTTAGCATGATAATGACCAGGAGTGGGGCCAGTACTGTCCCTTGTGGTACTGAGCTGCGTACTTCCGATTCTGATGATGATATACCTTGAATTTTGACGACCTGCAGACGATCACTATGGAAGTTGTAGATCCATTTTCCCACTTTGCCTGTTATTCCCATGTCTTTAATTTTATGAGGGAGAAGGGTTTGTCGGAGGAAGAAGCCCAGGACCGGGCTGTGTGGAGGAGGCTGGTCAGAAACGCCGACCCCGCATAGAGGCGGGAACGGGCGAAGAGAAAGAAGAAGATTATACCATGGTCACATTTATCGAAAGCTTTAGCAAAATCTGTGTATGTACTGTAACATCGTAGTTGTCATTGCCTTCCAATGCATCTAGGATATTGTTGTAGTGCTCTATTAGTTGTGATAGGCATGATCTACCTGATCGGAATCCATGCTGATTTTCGTTGAATCTTTCCCGTGTCTCCAGGAAATCATAAATTTCTCTCTAACTATTCTTTCAAATACTTTGGGGGGACGTCAATGACACTGGTCTATAGTTCTTTGCTTGAGACTCGTCCCTTTATTATAGGGACAATGTTTGCTCTTTCAAGATGCTCGGTATTTCCCCAGTGTCTAGGGATCTTCTCCTATCCAGTATAAAGGTGGCTATTTCATTTTTACAGTTTTTAAATAATGCGTTCCAATTGTCCGGACCTGCAGCTGAATGTAGTTTCATTTGTTCTATAGCTCTCGCTACATCTTCTGGTGTAAACTCAAAGTCTGTTATATACTCTCCTTGCAATTCCTCTTCAAAGAATGCATTTATGTCAGGTATCGCTTTGTCACTTTTTGGGGTACTGAAAACTGATTCATATTGAGCTCTCAATGTATCAGATATTTCTTTTGGATCGTCGGTTAGTTCATTATTTCCCGTCCTAAAGGGCCCAATAGCGGCGCGCGTTTTTGTTTTCCTTTTTGCATAGCTATAGAAGTATTTTGGATTTTCCTTTATTGCTTCTACCGCCTTTTCCTCTTCCCTCTCTGTATGGTCCTTAATCAGGGCTTGTATTTCCCTATCGATACCTTCCAGTTTTTCTTTTATTATTTTCCTGCCATTATCTCCGCAGTTTCCTAACTTCGCCTCCACTCTCTTTCTTTTGCGGAATGGTCTTCTCTTTTGCCTTTCTAGCCAGCTCCTCTTTCCTTTTGGCTGTGATTTCGGAGCATATTTTTCTAAAATTCTCAGCGTTTTTTCCTCCAAAGTTGTTAGCATTTCTTCCGTTGTTTTATTCTCGAAAATTGTTCTCCATTCTATTTGGGCCATGTGCGATCTGATTGCTTCCCAATTTATAGTCTTCGAGTTTAAGTTAAAGGCCCCGAATTTACTTCTTTCCACAATATGTGTATTGTCTTCTAATGCTGCCATCATATTTGTTGATATCTCGATTAAGTTGTGGTCTGAAATAATGGTTGGGGTTATTTTTATATCAGCAATCAAGTTCGTGTTATTCGTGAATACCAGATCCAGGCAGTTATTTTTTCTGGTATTTTCTGTTATCTCCTGTGTCAGCATAAACTCGTTTGTGAGAGCCATCAACATTTTTGCTTGTTCCTGATCTTCTCTTGTGCCCCCCTTGTCCTGGTGAATATATATATTCCTATTCACCTTTTTGTATTTTATAAATGGGAAGTTAAAGTCTCCGCAGATCATTATATTGGGGGATGGAGGGTTTATGGCCTTTATTAGCTTTCTAATGTCATCAATGGCCTCCGAGAATTTTTCGGTTGGGGTGCTTGGAGGTCTATAGATGACTATTACTATCAAGTTTAGTTTTTCTATTTTCACTGCTAGGAGTTCCACATAGCTGTTTGATTTACTTATTATCGTCTCTGTCATATGACCTTCCTGTACATATATAGCACAGCCACCTTTCCGTCTCGTCGTTCTATCCGCTCTTAGTAAGTTGAAGCCCTCTATATTTATCTCTTTCTTATCAATACAATGTTCGCAGTTTTCACAATTTCCTTGGCAATCTTTAAGATGAGTTTCTGTGAGGCATGCGATGTCCGCCCTTGTTTCGTCCATAAATCCTTTCAGGTACGAAACCTTATTGAGTGATTGGTTTGGTCTTATTCCTTGAATATTAGCCAGGACAATTTTTATGTTCTCTGTTTTTCGTTGCCCCTTGTGCATTTCAAGTTCGTTTTCCTTCGATATCGCTTGATTCGTTGCTCTATGATCCTCCGAAAGAGATCCGTTTCCTCCTACTTGTATTGGTAGCTTCTTGCTCGGTAGCGATTTGGCTCGGGGGTTTCCAGCTGTGTCAACTGCATGTGGATGACATTTAGCATTCGTAAGGTGTCTGAGATGTTGAAAAAATTTTCTTGTTCGCTTATTGTGTTCCTATTGTTGTTCCTATCGTTGTTCCTATTGTTATTTTTATTCCTATTGTCATTTAAACTTTTTCCTTTGTTCGTTGAGTCCGTCGGGAGATGTTGATAGTAGCATTTATTCCCGAATTTGCAGGTTCCGTATTTTGCGTAAGTTCTGCAAATGTCCGGGTGGTAGAATTTACATCCGTCTCCAAATTTACAACGACCATTATTATAGAAGAAATTGCATATTGGGGTATGTTCATATATACATTGTCCTCTTTTAAATCTGCAATTTTCTTTTATATAATACCTGCATATAATTCCTTCCCCATATTTACTCTTGGCTTTTGTTTTTTGCTCCTTATTGGAGGACAGTTTTACTTCGTTTACTTGACTGCCCTCTTGTCTTGTCCTATTTGTGCTATTTGTGCTAGTTGTGTTTGTGTCCTTCGTTGCCCTTATGCTGTGTGTTGTCTTTACATTCTTTGTCGCCTGTGTTTTCGGCCTCATTTTGTGACGGTATTTGAATTCTTTCTATTTCGACTTTCTCCGTTTCTTCCGTTTTCCACTGTTCTTTGTTTCCACTTTCCTCTTTCATTCTCTTCTCGTAGTCTCTTTCTGCTTTAAATACCGTAAAAGAGTTTAATTCGGTCAAGCAGTTCTCGCAGAAAAATTTTATTCCATTAAACTGCTTTGCGTTCGTTATAAGGGAGATTTTTTCATCTCCCCATTCTAGGCATTTAAAATCAAAAAGTAGCTGACAAAAATCGCACCTGATCGCCTCTGTCTCAGCTGTTGCAGTTTTACAGATTCCACAGAGTTGCATGTATGCATTAATTTCCATGTTGGTGAAGTGACTCAAAAAGCGGGTATTATGGGAGGTATTGGGTGGGGGATGACTCAAGCTGTGTGAGGGAAAGAATTTTCCGTTACTCCAGGGTAGGGGATGTGGCACGCTGTATACTTCTCACTGATTGGTCCTCTCGACCGTGGCACGCTGTATACTTCTCACTGATTGGTCCTCTCGACCGTGGCACGCTGTATACTTCTCACTGATTGGTCCTCTCGACCGTAGCTGCGGGGGATAATGGGGGGATATTTGCGGGCACTTCAAAAAACAAAACTTTCCTCACATATATATATATATATATATTAGGGTGATTCAAATTTGGGGTTAAAATTTTTTTTTATATATTTTAATGTGTTCAACCCTTTAAATGGTTCATTTCAGCATAAAAACAACTATCCTAAAATATTTTAGCAAATTTTTAATTTTTAGGGGTTGCTACCAGCAATTAAAAATTGACAGAACGACTCAAATTGTCAAATTTTTCAACACCACCCAGGGGGTACAGTAGAAGGCGCATTGCTTTTTTTTAATGTGGAAAGCTCCCCCGTAGGTCCTACCATAACCACAAGCATGCATAATTAAACTAGCATGATATTTGAGACATTAGATGTCCTTACTTCATCAATGTTTCTTTCTATCAGGGTAAACAGCCCTGTAGTTTTTCACTACTTGTAGCAAGAATTGTTTTTGATCTTCTTCATGTGTTAGTATTTTATTATATTCATCCATTAATTTTACTCCTGTTTCCGCTATATCATTCACGACTTTCCACTGTTTGATAGATTTCTTAGCGGAGTTATACTCTTCATCATCATGCCATTCTTTAGCATCTTTGAGTAAAAATTTTGAACTAAATTCTGTTATTGTAAAGAATCTTTGAGTATTTGATGACAAAATCTTCTTATTTCTTCGTTGGAATAAGTGCAGGATCTAGAAAAGCCCGTTTTGCAGGAAGAGTTTCTGTTGTATTTTGCAAGGCCTTTACAATTTTTTTTCGTTTCAGTAGGCACTTCATCATCATAAAAGGCCAAGGCTACCAGTTCTTCTGATAGGTACCAGAGGTGACCTAACAGTTTTTTAATAGCAACAAATGCAATTGTGTCATTTATTTGTTTGTAGACTACAAGATTCTGTAATAATTCCAGAGCAAGACGAGGAGCGCAAGATGGCACAGGAGCTGTAAACCATGCCTTTACATATAACCGAGTAGCAAATAGACAGATGTCTTTCAGTCCTTTTTTGTCTTTTACTGAAATTTTGAACTGAGATTTGAACATAAAATTTTTTAATGAATATGTAATTTTGGCCATCCACCTAGCCCGATGAATTCCCGCTGGATGTTTAAATTTGATTCCACCTTTGGTTCACCTCCCAAAAAAATAATTGTTAACTGCAATAGTTCTAGGTATCGTCTCTTGGTTGGAATGTATCTAGTTGATTTGTTGCAA
>JAJOZX010001013.1:587500-662500 GCA_023014485.1 Bathynomus jamesi
GCACCTCCCGCATGCCGTAACATTATATACCTTCAACTGCAAAGAACACGCAGTATAAATAACGTAAAGAAACGACGCTTGTATAGGAGATATTCCGCGCAAGACGAGAGAGAGAGAACGGAACAAATGAAAAAATGAGGTAACCACCTGGGAATCGAACCCGGGATCTTCCGATTGCCGGTCAGACGCGATACCATTACACCATGGCCCTCACTCTTCCAAATGCCGTAATTCTTCTACATACTCGCAGAAACCAATGCCCCAAGGGGGCACCTCCCGCATGCCGTAACATTATATACCTTCAACTGCAAAGAACACGCAGTATAAATAACGTAAAGAAACGACGCTTGTATAGGAGATATTCCGCGCAAGACGAGAGAGAGAGAACGGAACAAATGAAAAAATGAGGTAACCACCTGGGAATCGAACCCGGGATCTTCCGATTGCCGGTCAGACGCGATACCATTACACCATGGCCCTCACTCTTCCAAATGCCGTAATTCTTCTACATACTCGCAGAAACCAATGCCCCAAGGGGGCACCTCCCGCATACCGTAACATTATATACCTTCAACTGCAAAGAACACGCAGTATAAATAACGTAAAGAAACGACGCTTGTATAGGAGATATTCCGCGCAAGACGAGAGAGAGAGAACGGAACAAATGAAAAATGAGGTAACCACCTGGGAATCGAACCCGGGATCTTCCGATTGCCGGTCAGACGCGATACCATTACACCATGGCCCTCACTCTTCCAAATGCCGTAATTCTTCTACATACTCGCAGGTGCCCCCTTGGGGCATTGGTTTCTGCGAGTATGTAGAAGAATTACGGCATTTGGAAGAGTGAGGGCCATGGTGTAATGGTATCGCGTCTGACCGGCAATCGGAAGATCCCTGGTTCGATTCCCAGGTGGTTACCTCATTTTTTCATTTGTTCCGTTCTCTCTCTCTCGTCTTGCGCGGAATATCTCCTATACAAGCGTCGTTTCTTTACGTTATTTATACTGCGTGTTCTTTGCAGTTGAAGGTATATAATGTTACGGCATGCGGGAGGTGCCCCCTTGGGGCATTGGTTTCTGCGAGTATGTAGAAGAATTACGGCATTTGGAAGAGTGAGGGCCATGGTGTAATGGTATCGCGTCTGACCGGCAATCGGAAGATCCCTGGTTCGATTCCCAGGTGGTTACCTCATTTTTTCATTTGTTCCGTTCTCTCTCTCTCGTCTTGCGCGGAATATCTCCTATACAAGCGTCGTTTCTTTACGTTATTTATACTGCGTGTTCTTTGCAGTTGAAGGTATATAATGTTACGGCATGCGGGAGGTGCCCCCTTGGGGCATTGGTTTCTGCGAGTATGTAGAAGAATTACGGCATTTGGAAGAGTGAGGGCCATGGTGTAATGGTATCGCGTCTGACCGGCAATCGGAAGATCCCGGGTTCGATTCCCAGGTGGTTACCTCATTTTTTCATTTGTTCCGTTCTCTCTCTCTCGTCTTGCGCGGAATATCTCCTATACAAGCGTCGTTTCTTTACGTTATTTATACTGCGTGTTCTTTGCAGTTGAAGGTATATAATGTTACGGCATGCGGGAGGTGCCCCTTGGGGCATTGGTTTCTGCGAGTATGTAGAAGAATTACGGCATTTGGAAGAGTGAGGGCCATGGTGTAATGGTATCGCGTCTGACCGGCAATCGGAAGATCCCGGGTTCGATTCCCAGGTGGTTACCTCATTTTTTCATTTGTTCCGTTCTCTCTCTCTCGTCTTGCGCGGAATATCTCCTATACAAGCGTCGTTTCTTTACGTTATTTATACTGCGTGTTCTTTGCAGTTGAAGGTATATAATGTTACGGCATGCGGGAGGTGCCCCCTTGGGGCATTGGTTTCTGCGAGTATGTAGAAGAATTACGGCATTTGGAAGAGTGAGGGCCATGGTGTAATGGTATCGCGTCTGACCGGCAATCGGAAGATCCCGGGTTCGATTCCCAGGTGGTTACCTCATTTTTTCATTTGTTCCGTTCTCTCTCTCTCGTCTTGCGAAGTATATATATATATATGTGCATTCAAGTTTTGGTGTGATCAGTGTTCTCAGCGGGGGAATCATTACTGTCTTGTCCCTCCTTTTGAACGTTCATAGTACCTGTCCCGCGACCAGGGCCGGATTAAGCATTGTTAGCGCCAGGGGCGATGAATATTTTCGGGCCGGTGTCACTAGAAAAACACAATTCTTTACCTGATACATTGTACATGAGTGATATGATCAGCTGACTGGGTTCGATCTATGGAAAACCAAACAAAAACAAAGATGTGTTTACAGAAAATGTATACTTTGTTCACATAAATGGGATACTAAACTAGGTTTTGTAGGAGCGGAATCTAGAATTTTTTTTCTTCCTCACGGTCGACCAAATATTTCAACGGTAGATTATAGCGTTTACATAGTTTCTTGGGGTCGGTCAGCATCTTTGGGCAGGTCAGCATCTGGGGCTGTGGGCTAAGGCCCCCTTTGCGCCCATTATAATCCGCTACTGCCCCCGACTCTCTTTGCTTTGTTTATTGCTATCTGATTTTGTGTTTAGAATTTGGCATCTTCGGTCATTATTACCCCCAAGTCGACCGCTTTCGTGTTTCTCTGAATTTCTTGTCTATCTGGAGCATACTATGCAGTCTTTTTAAGTTCTTCATTTCTACAATATCTCAAGAGCTGAAATTTCTGTGTTAAATCTCATATTGTTGTCTTCTGACCATTTGTATATTTTGTTTGTGTCTCTCTGCAAGGCCTCTACTTCGTTTGCATCACTGATTTTTCTGTTGATCTTTGTATCGTCTGCAAATGATGTTACTATTCTGTTGCTGTTTACTCCGCTGTCTATGTCTGTTAGCATGATAATGAACAGGAGTGGGACCAGCACTGTACCTTGCGGTACTGAGCTGCGTACTTCTGATTCTGATGATGATACACCTTGAATTCTGACCACCTGTAGTCTATTTCTGAGGAAATTGTAGATCCATTTTCCCACTTTGCCTGTTATTCCCATATGTTTCATTTTATGTGCTATTATACCATGATCGCGTTTGTCGAAAGCTTTAACAAAATCCGTGTGTATGACATTATAGTTTTCATTGCCTTCAAGTGCATCTAGGATATTGTTATAATGCTGTATAAATTGTGATAGGCATGATCTTCCTGATCGGAATCCGTGTTGATTTTCGTTGAATCTTTCCAATGTCTCCAAGAAGTCATAGATTTTCTCTCTGACTATTCTTTCAAAGACTTTGGTGAGGTGGGACGTCAATGACACTGGTCTATAGTTCTTTGCTTGAGATCTGTCCCCTTCTTTATATATAGGGACAATGTTTGCTCTTTTCAAGATGCTCGGTATTTCCCTCGTGTCTAGGGATCTTCTCCATATCCAGTATAAGGATGTAACTATTTCATTTTTACAGTTTTTAATTAATTGTGCTTTCCATTTATCCGGACCAGCAGCTGAATGTGATTTCACTTGTCCTAGGGCTCTCGCTACATCTTTTGGGGTAAAATCAAAGTCTGTTATACATTCTCCTTGCAATTTCTCTTTAAAAAATGCATCTATGTCCGGTATCGCTTTGTCACTTTCTGGGGTACTGAATACCGATTCATACTGGGTTCTCAATGTTTCAAATATTTCTTTTAGATCGTCTGTTAGTTCATTATTTCCATTCCTTAAGGGCCCGATAGTAGCGCGCGTTTTTGTTTTCCTTTTCGCAAAGCTGTAGAAGTATTTGGGATTTTCCTTTATTGCTTCTACTGCCTTTTCCTCTTCCCGCTGTGTATGGCCCTTTATCAGAGTTTGTATTTCCCAATCGATTCTCTCCAGTTTTTCTTATATTATTTTCCTGGCATTGTTGTCTCCGCAATTATCTAACTTTGTCGCTACTCTCTTTCTTTTGCGGAATGTCCTTCTCTTTTGGCTGTGCTTTCGGAGCATATTTTTCCAAAATTCAAAGCGTCTTTTCTTCCAAGGTTGTTAGCATTTCCTCAGTTTTTTATTCTCGAAAACTGTTCTCCACTCTATTTGGGTCATGTGCAATGTTCCCTCTAAGGTGTGCGCGTGTGCGCGCGCACACGCGTTGTGAAACCCGCGCACACAGCAAAATAAAATGCGCACAGGCTCAAGCGTATCATGAGTCACGACAGTAAATGAAGTAATTTCAAAAATATACCGTCACACAAGGTCTGACCATTTGCATCAACATACTCTATGGTCGCTCTTTTAAGTATTAACCCCTTCCGCCCGACTTCGCCGACGTCCGCGCAATTACGTAATACGGATTTTTTTTACTCTATGTATTTGCATTTTTTTTCTTTTATACATTAACGCATTGAATATAAACCTTCTCTTTCTTATTTTTGCATAAAAACGAATAGTAATTATCTCATAATTCATAAAAAATAATTATTTTTTATTTTATTCCTATTTTGTGAATGGATAAAATCATGTATTAATCTTGATAGTCTATTTTAAATTGCTAAATGCTAAAAATTGTTTTGAAAAATGATGACTAAAAATTGTCATTTTCAATTAATGTTATTTTTATTTTATTTCTTTATTTTGTTGAATTTTATTTTACTATTTTTTATTTTATTCATATTTTTAGAATGGATAAAATGTTTTCTTTTTTAAGAATATATAATATTGTAAACAGTTTTTTAATATCCATTTAATAGTACCGTAATGATCGAGCTATCACTTTATGGAAATAGTATTTATTAAGTATTTAATATTTATATATATATTTCATTTTGAAGATAATAGCGCTCAGAAAAGTTTGCACAATTTTTCACCATGAATCTAAATGTATGCACAACGAAAATTTCTTGCGCACACGGACTAAAAAAAATTAGAGGGAACATTGGTCATGTGTGATCTAATTTCTTCCCAAATTTGCTTCTTCCTTCCGTATGTGTATTGTCTTTTAAAGTTATCGCCATATTTGTTGATAACTCGATTATATTGTGGTCAGAAATATATATGTGTGTGGATGGGTGAGTAGGATGGGTGCAAAATGGGAGAGTGCAGTGTAATTGCAAATGTTGCATAAGGTTATGCAACAATGGGAGGGGAATGTTGCAAGTTGATATGCAACAAGGGGGAATGTTGCAAGATGTTTTGTAACAAAGGGGGAGGGGGAATGTTGCAAGAGCAACAAGGGGTTATGCAACTTGGAGGCGGAGTTATCCCCCAAGAGAAAGAGAGAAAGGAAGAGAAGTGTTCGTCTGGCAGGAGCCAAGTGCACACTAAGACTTCAGCCGAGTGGCCGTTGTCTTAATATGTTCCTAATCAGCCAGTTGGCTTATCTGGCTGAGCTGCCAGATTGGCTATTTATTTAATTAAAGCATATATTCTGGCTTAATCAGCCAGCTGAATTAGAAGGCTGAGTTGCTAGTTTGCGCTATTTACTTATTTAAAGCATATATTTTGGCTTAATCCGCCAGTTGACTTAGAAGACTGATTTGCCAGTTGGTACTATTTATTTAATTAAAGCATATATTCTGACTTAACTCGCCAGTTGGCGTATCTGGCTGAGTTGCCAGATTGCGCTATTTATTTAATTAAAGCATATATTCTGACTTAATCCGTCAGTTGACTAAGAAAGCTTAAATGGCTTGTTCAGGTGTACAGGTTGAGATGCCAGATAGCGCTATTTATTTAATTAATGCATATATTCTTTAGAGTTGGTTTAGAGATCCGCTTTAGAAGCCAGCCAATTGATATAATTAAATACCGTGTACAACCAAACGATTTAAATAAAACACCATTATATCATTCTGTTTATTTAGGCGAATTAATGGAAATATATAGAAAATAAATATACAATGGAATATATATCATCAAAAATAATAGCATACGGACGATGAATATATAATAAATATACAATGGAATATATATATGATCAAAAAATAATAATAGAATAAGAAACACGAACGGGAAATATATAATAAAAATATACAAAACGTTGTATTATCAATATATTAGTACAGGAAAACAATATATATATATATATACAGAGTTATATTAAATAATTAAATATATTGAAAATAATAATATACGAAACGTATAATCAAATGCATATTAGTACAGGAAATATATATATATATATATATATATATATATATATATATATATGCACACAATTAAATAAATAAATATACATCCTTTATGTTCTACGGGGAATATTAAATAATTAAAAATAATAATATACGAAACGTATAATCAATTGCATATTAGTACAGGAAATATATATATATATATATATAAAAACACAATTAAATAATTAAATATACATCCTTTATGTTCCACGGTGCAAAACGCTAAACTCGCACGTAATCGAGTCCACATTCACATCGTTATTACTTTGTACTACGCGGTAAAACCGTTCAGGCAACACTTCACCGTTTAATTTATAAGGATGCCTATACTCGACATAAATGGCTTTCATATCGTTCAATACTATTTTTGTGCCCACTTTACATTCGGTTGGCAAGTTATCTTTAAACACGGCTAGAATACAATCAAAAGCACGCAAAAAGAGGTCATCGTTAACCACAGCATCATTATTAAATACAAGTTTATAAACAAGCCTTCCCAATCGAGGGTTTTTTCTTACCGTCCCGAGCTTTTCAATTGTGAACTCTCCTTCACTCTGCATAGCGGCAATTGAAATAATCTTCCAAGTCGTAACGACAGCTATTCATTATATAGAGGTACAGCTCTTCAGGGTGAATAGTGTAGGCAATCTCTGCCCTGTACTGCTCAAGTGCTTTGTACCAAAGTTCAGGATATTTCGAAGAATCTAAACCTTTTAAATATGCATCCAGCTCTTGACCATTCTCGCCTTGTTCATTCCTACATTCGATAAATCCGTCGAGCAGAGTCGTGTATGCGTATTCAAGAACCGTGTCAAAATAAATCATATCTGTAACACGAGCCTCTAATATAGGCTTCAGCTTGCGGAATCCGACGATTTCAAACATTCTGTCGAGGATGAAACGGTTTCGCGTAGGGACAAGAATGTTATTATCAGATGCATTCTTCCACATCAGTCGTATATCAATGCATGGCTGTTCGTTATTTATACACAACGTGCAAACAACGGCATATGAGGGGGCATCACTAATCTGCTCTCTTCTTGTACCTACACCTGCAGGTATTTTATAATGGTCCTCTTCCCACTTCTCAACTATCACGAAGACTCTATTCATCTCCTCAACACTTAAATAAATAACATTACGTTCACCAGAGTTTGTTTGCCTGCAAATCATTTCAAGTACATAGTTAATGGTGCTGGTTTCACGCCTGAACACGCGCAATGACTTCGTCACGGAGACATCGTACGAGGCGTTGAGAATGCTTCTCAAAGGAAGTTCCATCGTATTCACACGTCTACAGTAGTCGGTTCAAGCTCTGAGATGACTATGAGCCACAGGTGGATGGGTCGGCTCGACGGGCGGAGTGAGTCAAGCTGGTGAAATGTGTACGGGTTTGTTCGAATTCGTATGTTTTGTGAGGTACACGGGTGGGCGGCTCGCTGGGGGAAGCGATTCACACCATGAACTGCTGAAGCGTGTACAGGCTTGTTCGAACACTTGTGCCCTTGGACACACAGAATTTTCCGCTACATGAAACAATACCGGCTTTAATGTTTTATCACTCACCAGACGTTCATTTCCACAAACTAAACATCTTCACAATCCCGTGCACTATTTGAAAGAAACATATGTCCATATTTATCCTCTTTGTTTATCCAGCGATACTCGTCTCTAAAGTCTGTTAAAAACTCACACAGCCCATTAGCCACAACCTCACTACAAACCTCGTCATGATATATATTAATATAGTGGTAAAAATACTTAAGATTCTCCATGATAACAAGATTTACATTCTCAACCGTAGGGTACGAGCAGTCGGTATAGTGTAACATGACATAATATCGCTTGCCACACCATTCATCAACAAGACTCACTATCCATAACCGTTGCTTATCTTCTGAACGTGTTGCTTCTTTTACTTCGCGGTATATGTGAGCCTTTATAAAGGTTAGGTCTACAACATATTTCAATACATCGTTTGTACTAGGAAATCCTACAATGCCCTCGCCAGAATACCCGTAGAATATTTGAACATCTTGGTCCTTCGCGCGGCTCAATGTAGCCTTAAAAGTATCAAAGGAGGGGGGAATAGGGAGTTCTTCAGTATCCACCACATCTTGGCACTTTGCCGAATACCACTTAATAAACGTTGAACACGCAGTATTAAAGGTAGCCATTACTATTTTTTCTACGCGGGAGAATACACGTCTGAGCTCAACGGTACGCACACACACACACACACGCACGCACGCAAAGGAGAAAATGAAACCTTAACTGAAACAAATATACGTGATAAACATATCAATACACATATATATAAATACAATCAAGGATTAAGGTAACCAAAGGGTACGGTATCATAGGTACCAGGCACCTGGTAACGCTTCCTATAGGTGTTACGGCATACCTTCGTGCCCCTAAGTTCCTTCACACACCCCAGTTTCTGCGCCCGAAAATTGTGCGTCCCTACAGTCAGTTGGGGTTGCTGGTCACCCTCATCTTCCAAGCACACTAGTTCCTTCAACGAGTCAAAGTTAACGACTCGACGGTTCACATGGTTAAGCGTGATACCCTTAGCCTTCACGATATACTTCATATCATCCCCTACTCTCACCCGTACACAAAGGTTTTTGGCCCTGTTGACACAAATGAGTCTGCGAATGCACCATCACCACACTTATCCTTGATCTCGTCAGTTAACTCTCCGAAGAACTCTCCCAATAGCGGGCATGTATTCACCTTCCCTCGCTGTAAATATCACGCTATCTGTGTCAGCGTACAACACCCTCCGTCAACCCAAAAAACACGACCATTAACCTTAATGGGTATTTCACCCGTGTTGCGGGCATGCTTTATGTATACCCCGGTCTGCTGCTGTAGGTGTATCAGCCAGTAAAGAGCCTTTTGCCCATAACTACGTGGATTGTTTCTGTGAATAACGGCTATGGTGTCTTTAGGCATGAAGTTATTCTTGAACACCATAAAATATAATGAAGCGATCGTGGTCGCGACTTGCAGCTGATCGCATTTGAAACGGGTTATGTATATCCTTCTAAAGGCTTGAA
The DNA here is from genome assembly GCA_023014485.1 of Bathynomus jamesi. Taxonomy (NCBI): domain Eukaryota; kingdom Metazoa; phylum Arthropoda; class Malacostraca; order Isopoda; family Cirolanidae; genus Bathynomus; species Bathynomus jamesi. The sequence goes on from JAJOZX010001013.1 coordinate 596,695, forward strand.
AGCATACTCATAATACACGTACGTCATTCACGCAATAACGTTCACATTCATTAGCTATATTTTATGGATTAGCTTCATTAAAACTGTTGTAGTAACGGTCAAAATCTTCACGCTCACTATCACTCATGTTGGTGTAGTGAAAGTAATGTTTGGGTGGAGGTAGTCCTACGTAATTTAAAGTCTCGTTAGTGAGGAATGTGTAAGGGACATATCCTTTTGAAACTTCAGCGGCTACGCCCATGACCTTGGGCAGCTTTGCTAATTTACAAGGTATGAAGAGTAGGGTGTCTTTAAACTGTACATTACCTCTTATCTGCATCTGTATTAGTTTGTTGCCTCTTTTCAAGGGATCACCTGTAAATATTGCAGACGACTCGTGTTCAAGCAGCTCCTTATAAAGGAACTGTGTGTCAAATTTCACCCCGCTATGGGCAAGAATATACACCGTCATTTTTTTGAACTTGTCCACTAGCTTGACAATATTGGACAAAGAGCTTCACAGGGCTGTCGTATGCATTCGTTTTAAGTACGTTTGTCCGTTTTCCGCATTTGTGAAACTCATCACACTAGAGCTCCATGCACTCATCACAGATAGTCTGACTTAGAGTAAATGTGGAATAACCTCTTATGGTTTCAGCGTTCGTGCAAGTTTCTATATCGTAGTACACGTTTAGACAAGGGCTATTTTTAGGTTTACCATCTTTCATATAACATACATGCTTCATTCCATCCGCCTTATATTTTTCATGACATGTAGAACAGTGAATTTCATCGCATTTATGTTTGAAATGCCCCCAATTATCCATCATGTGAAACATACCGCACTTACAAATCCTCATTTTCCTGCAAGTGCCATTTGATTTATGGAGCTCAAAGCATTTATTATTGAAAAATGTACGTCTACACACATTACATTCCCTCTTCTCGATTTCAACTAACTGACTTTCACATTTGGGGCTTTTACACTGCTCACATACCATGTAGCAATTCTTACAATGTTTCACCATATCATCAGCAAACTCGAGACAACCCTTACACAAATCATAATGCCTTCCATATTTTCGACTTTTATCATAACGCGTTGAGAGCCCTTATGTTATGGATGGGGAGATACGATGTTCCTGACAATCTTAAAATAAGTAGAGGTCTTGTACGATCTCTCACGCTGCTTTTAAAAAAATTCACAATCCTACGACGATCAGCCATTCCAAATACGACTATACGTGCATTCATTTCCTGCTCGGCCCTTCTCAGTTCTTCAGGACCAATATTACACTCATACTCAAGCTTAAAATCTGAAGCCAGTTTACGGGCACGCTACACAGCCATGGGCAACCAAATTTTTAGCACAATGAACATATGAGGTAAAATTATTGCTATAAAACCACAACCACGATCTACGTTTAAATGCTTTCTGTAAATAACCGGAGAATTGAAATTAAGAGTATAAGGTGTGGCACTATGACCCGCAACCGGGAATACTCTGTCAATATCTATCATGAAGTTGTCCATATTGAAGGAAGTACCACTTTGAGAGGCTTGCATTATACGCCCCAAGATTTAGTGCATATCTACAGCAGCCAAACTTCTGAACGGTATTACCACCCAAAATTCGTCCCCCTCATCTGACCCGAACCTGAAGGATAACCTCCTCCGGACTTTACGTTCGTCGCGGTTCTGAAGGACAAACTCCACAATACATTCAACTACGCGCAGCAGTCCGTTGGTATACAGGGACCCAGGGCCAACCCTGACCACGTACCGATTTCTAGTTACGACAGGGGTGGGGGTAGCGGGCGCACCAACTCAAATGTTATATCATCCTCCACAGTATGAGAAGCTGATGTGGAGAAAGTACCCGGATCTGAACAGTGGGGCAATTTAGGGTGGATCGATTTTACATTTTTTTCGATTTCCATATTCTAATAGAGACAAAAACTTGCGCATGCATGAGAAAATAGCCTCTGCAAAATCTTAGCTTAATAGGTAATCATCTTCTGCCCCCGGCAGAGCGATGAAAATCATATTTTAGTAGTCAAAAACGTATTTTTAAACCCTAGCCTAGAGTCATAAAATTTTGCGTGTGTGTTATGTCATGCCTAAGCAACGATATAAATGCTATGGGAAATATATAAATGCATTATTTAAGACAAAGAGCCGATCTGAAAATATGTATAATATACATATTTTCAGATCGGCTCTTTGTCTTAAATAATGCATTTATATATTTCCCATAGCATATATATCGTTGCTTAGGCATGAAATAACACACACGCAAAATTTTATGACTCTAGGCTAGGGTTTAAAAATACGTTTTTGACTACTAAAATATGATATTCATCGCTCTGCCGGGGGCAGAAGATGATTACCTATTAAGCTACGATTTTGCAGAGGCTATTTTCTCATGCATGCGCAAGTTTTTGTCTCTATTAGAATATGGAAATCGAAAAAAATGTGAAATCGATCCACCCTAGTGGGGCATATTTGAGGAAGGTACTATTGTTGGGGTTGTGTCGTAAGACGGTGAGGGTTGGGGCTCTATTACTGGGGATCTAACAACCGGAGCAATCCTGGCACGCTTTATACCTGACGTGGAGGGTTCTTCATTATGCTTCCGCTTTGAACTGTCGCATGCTACAGGTGTCGCTGGTGAGGGCTCGTCGGCGGGGAAGAGTTCTGTAGCTGCACGGTCAACGGGCTCGTCTGTGATATCGATGGTGGGGTGCTGTACATCGTCGTCATTCATAGTTCCGTGGAAGAAGAAAACAAAATATAAGGAACAGCACTCAAAATTTGTAATATTTGGTAAATGACCCACTTAGGGGTGTGACGTGTTAGAGATGGAATCTGTAGAAAAATTCAGGTTCACAAGCCCCTCCACATGTATTATATCTGGATCTACAGGATGTGGAAAAACTGTATTTGTGCTTAAAATCATTAAAAATAAGGAGGAGACGTTCTCAAAATTTGCGCATAAAGTAATATGGTGCTATTCGACGTATCAGTCAGTGTTCAACGAGTACCAAGATGAAATTTTGTTCCACAAGGGTGTCTATGACGTTAATTCGTTAAAAGGTAATGACCATATAGTTATTGTAATTGACGATTTCATGTTGGAAATGGATAAAACGTTTGCCGAGACATTTACAATGTTCTCCCACCATCTTAACATAAGCGTATTCTTCATCAACCAGAATCTATTTTTAAAAAATAGATACATGCGCGATGTGTCGCTAAATACACAATATCTAGTCTTATTCGCACAACGTAGAAATGTGTCACAAATTGGGGTATTAGCCAATCAAATGTTCCCGAATCAGCGTAAGGAGTTTTTGGAGGTTTATAAAGAGGCCACAAACCAGCGTTATGGATATTTGCTTTGTGACCTTCACCCGCGAAACACGTTTAGGGTGCTTCTAAGAATGAAAATATTCCCAAGCGAACCTGAAACGGTGTATATTCCAGAATGACAAATAGGCTGAAGAAATATCGTTCATTAATAAAAATCTATCAACGACTGCCCTAGGCACTGCAACAGATGTTTGTTAAAAATATCGACTCTGACTTTTTAAAATGCCTCTGTGAAATCTGTCTTAATGTTATAAAATGTAATGTGCCAATGAAGCCCTCTCAGAAGGCTCGTTTACGTCGTTACAAAAACATAATACGAGCGCTCGCTCATAAAAGTCAAACTGTGGGTAAGAAAAAGCGAATTATTGTGCAAAGAGGAGGATTATTCCTACCCATCTTATTTTCAGTTTTGGTCCTTTACTGACTAGATTAATATAATGAAGAAGGTGGTTTGATTCCGCACGAGGTGTATGCTTCAGTGCAAAGTTCAAAGATTCCAGACACGGCTCTAGAACCCCGTAAAAGTAGGCTTAAAAGAATGGAAAGCGAGTTGCTAGCCCTATTAAACAGTGAAAAGTCACCTGATGAGAAAAGGCTCTTGTACCAAGAGGCTTTGCAGAAATTTCTTCATGAGTACGAAGATTATAAGAATACGACAGAGCTCCCCGTGGTTATTAGGCCAGCGCGAAAGCTCTGAGCATGGCGACACAGGACCTGGCCCCGACGTTAGAGATGACCAACCAAAGAACAACGGAACACAACACATCGAACATGTGCTAAAAAACAGCCTCCCACATACATTGAGGAATAAAGGCTTAAGTCTTTATAGCACCGGTCAACACTCATTTTATTGCCAATCATATTAGAGTGATTTTGGGGTAACTTTGTGGTGCTGATTCCGAATATGACATCGGTTTTGCTAGATTGGCTCTAATTTATGAGAAAATTGGTACCCCATTGAAACACGTAAAAATGCAAAAAAATTAATGTTCAGGCGGAGCCTACTTACAAATCGCATTGAAATTGTCTCAAATCATACAAAAGTAAACACATGAAATACATAATGGCATTTTATTCAGTCTCACCATCTAGAATGTTCCGGTAGTTTCCCATATGCACGCGTTATGGTTACGTTTCCTATTAATTGAGGGTATTCATTATCTCAAGAACTAGAGCCAAATCGGAAAAACTACTTTCATTTTGGAATTCAGCAACCTCAAAATACCCTAAATTCGTACGAATTTTCTTGGCAACGAAAAAAATTTTTTTTTTTGTTGACCTGTGTAATCTATTGCGTAAGGACCCCATCATACAGTGGGCCGATACAGGTGAGGTCATTGTTGAAGGAACAAGAAATCAAGGATCCAATGTCGTTGATATTGTTCATGATCTAGTGAGAAAGTGGGATAGACCCTCACCAACAGGATGGAAGCATATTAACCCTTTAAGCCCTGAATTTTTTGTAGGGTTAAGTTATGAATGCGTGTATTTGAAACGTTAGCAATTGGCATCTTCAGTCCTTAAAGGGTTAAAGCAAGACTACAATAAATAAATGTCCCCAAAACATTGACAGGTAATCTGAATAGGTTAAAAGACCTGGATCAAGTCTCGCATGTGTCACAACCGAGTACGCCATCGCCCCCAGCAGCAGCGTCTCTAAGGGGAGAAAGAAGAGAACAAACGGCCAACCTTATCCACGTGTCTCTAAAATACGCAAATGGCTAACATATTAAGTAAACGCTATTATGACATTTCTAACCCCGCCTCCTATGGTGGCGTTAATAGACTGTACAGAGGTCTTTACGGTGTAAGGAAAAAAGATGCTTATACAGGATGCTTATACACTTCATAAACCGGTGAGAAAAAGGTTTAAAACGGCCAAGACAACCGCGGATTCCATTGACTCTATTTGGCAAGCGGATTTAACAGACATGCAAAGATATTCAGTGTATGATGACGGATACCGCTACATCCTATTCATAATAGATGTATTCTCTAGATATCTGTGGCTAATTTCCCTGAAAAATAAATCGCCTGAAGCAGTTGCTAAAGCGACCAAAACGTTGATGTTAAAAGGAGAAAGGGTTCCTGGCTATTTTTGTACGGATATGGGGAAATAATTTATAGGTCGCGCTTTTCAGAACATGCTGACAGAGTTTCATATCAGCTTCTACACTAGCAATTCCATATATGAGGCCTCTTTAGCTGAAAGAGTTCAACGTACCATAAAGGAGCGCAAGCATCGCTATTTTACACATAAAAACATATACAGATATATAAACGTTCTCGGGTCATTGGTTTCATCATACAACCGTTCACACCACCGTATGATTGGCACAACGCCTAACGAAGTTTTACAAAGAGGTGCGCTGCCAGAGGTGAGAAGAGATGGAGCACCGCCACCACGCTCTACACATTTCAAGATCAATGATTATGTAAGGCTATCACGTTCGGGAAACAAATTCGCGAAGGGATTTGAGCAAGGATGGACACGTGAGATTTTTAAAGTTCGTGATATGAGACCTAAAGGTGAGATAATGATGTATTACGTCGAAGATTTGAATAGGGAAGCGATCGCTGGAGGCTTTTACCGCGAGGAGTTACAGAAAGTGACATTTAATTTGGGAAAAAGTGTTTAAAATTGAAAAAAAAATTTCGTAGCAAATGTTCAGGAAAGAGAAAAATGTACCTGATGAAATGGCTAGGTTACCCAGAAAGCTTCAACACCTATATAAAAGCTGCTGCAATAATGAAGCTTAATTAGTATGCAACATGGCGCCTAGCCACTTCTATGTCACACTCCCTTCATCATCTTCTCTGTCTGTACATCCTAACAACACCCTGGCCAACTTTGTGACAGAACTCCACGGACCCATTCAATTGGAGCGTGATTCGTATGAGGTGGGCTTATGTGATCTCCAGTTAGTCTCCAAATTTTTAACTCTTGAAAATGAGCAAATCATATTTCTGATCCTTAGAAGAATCGATGAGTGCGAAAAATTAGACATAACCTTAGACAATACTATGCGTTCAGTCCTGTTAGGTGAGGAACAGTACTATAGCACAAATGTATCGCTAGGAATCGGGCATTATGATACAGCCATGGACATTGTGACGGGGTTAAACAAGAGTCTTGAAAAGTCGTACCTGACAAACGATTTACTTTATAAATGCAAAAAACTTCACTTTTTTCTACGTGAAGGTCAAAATATGAAAATAAAAACCCCCTCTAATAGACAGAGTTTATTTCCACGACAGTTTCGACGCCCACTGGCATCCTCCTCGGGTAGATACAGAAAAACGAATGAACCAAAACAAGAGGGAAAAACAGTCCAGGGACCGACCGTTAAGAAATTCGCACCTAGGTTAGATCCCGTTCTCTCGACACCGGAAGGGCATTTTCATTAAAGGGACCCGCTTATAAGTACATTCGCACAAATTTAAAACTATCTTCCTCTTCTAAACATACAGATTCTATTATTTTTTTACATAATTATTACATTTATTATTAAATTTATTACATTTAATATTGCATTATTATTTATTACAGAAATTATAAATTTATTATTACATTGGTTATTACATTGTTGTTTATTATACAGAACTTATAAACCGAAAAACGAATGAAAAAGGCGAGAAGGAAACAATCCAGAGACCATTGAGAAATTCGCACCTTGGTTAGATACCGTTCTCCCGACACCGGAAGGGCATTTTATTACAGGGTCCCGCTTATAAGTACATTCGCACACATTAAAACTATCTACTTGTTCTATACATAGTACAGATTCTAATATTTTGACATAATTACTGTATTTATTATTGCATTTACATTTTTTTTTAACATTTATTATTATTACCTTTACCCTAATTATTAAATTTATAATATTACCGTTATTATTACATCTGTTGCATTTATATTTATTTCTACATTTATTACTTCCATTATTACATTTACATTTACGTTTATTATTCCATTTATATTTTACCCCCCCCCCAAAAAAAAATCGAATGAACTAAAAGCGAGTAAGGAAACAATCCAGAGACCTTTAAGAAATTCACACTTAGGTTAGAACACGTTCCCCCGACTCCGTAGGGATTTTTTGACCAAGAATCTCATTAAAGAGTCTAACTTATAAGTACCTTCGCACAAATTAAAATTATCTACTTTTTCTATACATACAGATTCTATTATTTTTCTTTTGACATAATTATTACATTTATAAAGTACCTTACTTGATTCCCAATCTATAGCATGATTATTTTGGCTGGCGTGATAAAAAATGGCATTATTAGTATTACAACTTCTGAAGGCATATTTGTGTTCTTTAATATGGGTTTCAATATTTCTTCCAGTTTCTTCCACGTATACTAAATCACAACTTTTACAGGGAATGCTGTAGACACAGGCTTGTTCCTGTTTTGCAACGTTATTCCTAACCAATTTACTTTTCACGGTAGACAAATATTTGAATGCCAAAGCAAATTTAAAATCTTTCGTCAACGGTTTACTCTTTCTAAGCCGGCAATGTAAGGCAAACTCTCATATTGTTTTTGGTTAACTGAAGGTTTCCGAGGGGCATAAAAAGATTTTCTGGCTTTAAAATACGCCTCTCTGATAAACCACTCAGGATATTTTAAATCCTTAAAAATGTTCCAAATCTTTGAATTTTCCGGGTTCAGCAAATGTGGGCTACAAATCCTGAGTGCTCTTAGAAATATGGAAGAAATAGTTGAGCTTTTAACCCCTTCATCATGATATGAAAAATAATTATTTTCCTTACTCGCTTTTATTTCATTCTATTTTTTTATTTATTTTTTTTTGGTAAAATGTAAATGGAATAATAAACGTAAATGTAAATGTAATAATGGAAGTAATAAATGTGGAAATAATAATAAATGCAACAGATGTAATAATAAAGGTAATATTATAAATTTAATAATTAGGGTAAAGGTAATAATAATAAATGTAAAAAAAAAATGTAAATACAATAATAAATGCAGTAATTATGTCAAAATATTAGAATCTCTATGTATAGAACAAGTAGATAGTTTTAATGTGTGCGAATGTACTTATAAGCGGGACCCTGTAATAAAATGCCCTTCCGGTGTCGGGAGAACGGTATCTAACCTAGGTGCGAATTTCTCAATGGTCTCTGGATTGTTTCCTTCTCGCCTTTTTCATTCGTTTTTCGGTTTATAAGTTCTGTATAATAAACAACAATGTAATAACCAATGTAATAATAAATTTATAATTTCTGTGATAAATAATAATGCAATATTAAATGTAATAAATTTAATAATAAATGTAATAATTATGTAAAAAAATAAGAGAATCTGTATGTTTAGAAGAGGAAGATAGTTTTAAATTTGTGCGAATGTACTTATAAGCGGGTCCCTTTAATGAAAATGCCCTTCCGGTGTCGAGAGAACGGGATCTAACCTAGGTGCGAATTTCTTAACGGTCGGTCCCTGGACTGTTTTTCCCTCTTGTTTTGGTTCATTCGTTTTTCTGTATCTACCCGAGGAGGATGCCAGTGGGCATCGAAACTGTTGTGGAAATAAACTCTGTCTATTAAAGTGGGTTTTTATTTACAGATTTACTTTTTGAAGTCGTAAACATAGACACGCCTGCATGTACATTGAAGTTAAAGTCAACGCTTAGTAGAAATATTAAAGATAAAGAGCTGTTCACAATTGTGGCTGAGGGCCGATATAGCGCAGCTCTCCAAAGAGATACCTTTCACGAGGCACAGCATGACTTGTCCAGCTTGATGTGTCAATTGAAGATGGAGAAATTAGGCGAAAGCTCTCCGCCCCCAGATATGTGCTATATTTACGGCAATATCGTAGAGCACCAATTTGTTGGGGACACCCAGGCGCGCCTGCTGCGCATTGCACACATCCCCAACCATAGAGGGAAAAGTTTGAGCATTACATATGACAAGCCCCATTATGTAAATGTTGCGACTACTCTATTAACCAAAGGCCGAAGGCCATTCACAGTCTACCGAGGAGTGAGATACCAGCGTGAGAGTGGACTTGGATCCATTTTTTCATCCATACTACGGACTGCTGTCCCACTGTTGAAGAGGGGTGTCAGGTACCTAGGGCGGAAGGCGTTACAAACAGGTTTTAACGGGACAGAAGACATAATGGGCGGAACTAAGCCGAAAGAAGTTCTAAAAAAAACATTTAAAACGTACACCGGACGAAATCATCAAAGGTGCAAAGAGAAAAATGCGTGGTGGCGGAAAGAAGAGATCTGCCAGGAAGAAGAGGTCACCATCACGTGGCGCTAAACGTAAGAGGAAATCAAAAAAGAAGTGCTCTAAGCGTATGAAACCTATGGCTCATCATTTTTTTTAACTGATATAAGGTGAGGACACTACTCTCACGAATCATAGGCTGACTAATACTTGTTGAGGGAGGTGGCACTATTTCCGATTCGTCATGGCGCGTTTCATCCATCAGTGTAGTTCACAATGCTGTAAATCGGAACTGTCCCTTAGGGTGGCCGACTTTTAAATTTTTTTTAAAAGTATAGGTTATCGTAGTTTCTCCCATTATTTGGCACTATACTAGCACATTGGTACAATTTTTACAAAAATTGATCAATATTTAGGGGATTCGCATCGACCTTGAAATTACTAGTTTTTTTTAAAAATGCGTACTTTTTAACTTTTTACTGAATCAAGATAAATCATTCAGTAGGGATGTTTTCTGAATCCTCTTGATGAGAGAAGTCGTTTGGTGTGCCTTCCAATGTAATACGACTAACGGTTTAAAAGTTGTACCTGTATACAGGTAATACCAATGTGCTAGTATAGTGCCAAATAATGGGAAAAACCACGATCACCTATACTTTTAAAAAAAATCAGCAAATAGCAGACAAATAAGGAAGAAAGAAACAATAACTTAAACAATCACGTTTGCATTGTATTGACCACTATCACACGTCACTGGCTCCAACGTTGTCCCTCTGTGCTATGTCATCGTGGCGAGTGATGACTTCTTGAAGTCGCCGAGCTCTTTCCGGTTCTTTTCCACCACTTGCAGAAGATCCTGCAGCTGTGCCTCGTCCTTTGTGACCGTGTTCGCATAGTCTTGTATCAGTTGGACTCCTTTTTCAGCGACGTCATTGGTGACCTGGAGATTAGAGATCACATCCTTCAGACGACAAAAGTCCTCGTTCTCGTCTCGTCCCACTTATCAGTTGGCAGGGTGAGCCACGAAGACCCATACATCTTCAGACCTGCAAATAAGAACCAGGAGGACTCGTCGATCAGGTCGGGGAGTAGCGTCATCTCGTCGACTGAGACGTTCTCGTATGTGAAGTCTTTGGGTACAGGGAGGTGGGACAGCTTCTCTGCCATCTGTTGCTTCACAGTGCCATCCACCTTGTTGCTGCATAGAGCGAAGATGACGGTCTGAGGCCTCAGATACCAGAAGAGCCGCCTCATCACTGCCAGTGACGCTTCTGCCACCTCGCGGTCCACTGCCCTATACCTCAGAAAACGCTGGTATAGTACCAGGTCATTCAACGGCGCATCAGCTGCTACAGGGGCCGCCAACCAAGCTGGTACGTACAGAAGAGCGATGAACACCACGATCCTGTGCAGTTTGTCGAGCTCCAGCTGCCTACTGAACATCAGCAGTTTTGTGTAGTAGATGACCTGAAACAGAATAGGCACCATTGTAAGTAAGACAGGTTTATTGTTGCCAATTACTTTGTTTGCGTTATAATGAAATGTTTATCTTTGAATAACATTTAAACTTATCTCTAGATTATTTTTGTTTGAAAATACTAACTTTAGCCATCCATCTTGCGTGGTGGTAGGCTCCTGGGCGCATGAGGTGAATGCCACGGTGTGGTTGTGTCCCAAGTACCAGGAGCGTGATCTCTGCCACTTCCCGGTAATCGTCTGTGACGAAACCAGAAGCTGTGCTCAGGAAGCTGACCGCCGCGTCCCGGAGTTCTATTAGCCACGTACTCCGCCAGATTCTCGACCTGCAGCTTGCAGTAGGTCGAGAGATCGAGCTCGTCCCATCTTCAAAAATAATAAACAAGAAAATTGTGTGAGAAAACTCTGAAGTTCCGGTTTGGCTTGCTGTTTTATAAACTAGTGGAATATCATGTGTGTCCTAACTTTACCTTGCACAAAAAATGAACTAACCTTCTCTTCAACTGCTGAAACAAAGGATCAGTTGGTGCCGTAGTCCTTCCGAGCAGGGTGACGGCTACTGCCCCCACGATAAGCTCTAGGACGTGATGACGGCATCCTAGCTGGAGTAGCGGTCGCCCGAGCATGTTTTCCAGCCGGACAACTGCACCCTGCACCCTCCCCGTGTTGGTGGAAGTGGTGTCGAAGCAGAGTCCGATGACGCTCTCCTCACATCCCCTCACATCTCCTCACTGATGGAGGACGACGGTTGGCCAACTAAAAAATTTTCCGAGGCCGATCTTAGAGAAGGTAGCGATGTTATTTTCGCCTTTCCTTTTGATGACTCTCTATTTGTAGCTTCAAGAGTTCTTCTAGTTATGGTTGCCATCGATTTGTCCATGACAAAGGATGAGGAACTCAGACAGAATTTCAAAATGTTATGATCTGCCAAAAAAGAAATAGGTTAGGTACCTGGCACAGGCATAGTGCATTTTCTAATTACCTATATACATTATACATTCCGCCCGGGTATGGTGACTCATTTTTTTGAAAAGTATAGGTGATCGTGGTTTTTTCCCATTATTTGGCACTGTACTAGCACATTGGTATTACCTGTATACAGGCACAACCTTTAAACCGTTAGTCGTATGACATTGGCAGGCACACCAAACGACTTCTCTCATTAAGAGGATTCAGAAAACATCCCTACTTAATGATTTATCTTGATTCAGTAAAAAGTTAAAAGTACACATTTTTAAAAAATCTAGTAATTTCAAGGTCGATGCGAGACCCCCTAAATATTGATCAATTTTTGTAAAAATTGTACCAATGTGCTAGTATAGTGCCAAATAATGGGAAAAACCACGATCACCTATACTTTTCAAAAAAATTGAAAAGTGGGCCACCCTACTGTCCCTCTTTGATATGACCCCCACTCAGGTCTCTATCGAGCATAGCGACTTTATTACAATTAACCCATTAAACACAATTAGTTCGCCGAGTGCCCCTATAGAATTCGTGATACCTAGCTCAGGCCCTTAATTTTTTGACCCGAGCTGCATGCACATCCACGCTAAACTGCGTATAGCCCATTCTGATGGAACGGACTGCGATGATAGTTACTCTGCGTACCCTGAAACCAACTTTTTACACTCCATATTCAGCCAGTGTGAGGTGTATTTAAACCAGGTTAACATCTCGGCAGGAACGGGGTACTACCACCTACAAGCCTATCTGGAAAATGTCCTCAACTTTTCTAAAGAAGCGAAGGACACCTTTTTAACCGCTGAAGGATATTACCATACTAAAGATGAAAGTGGGATAAAGGATAAATTTAAAAATTCTAAAAAAAAGATATACGAATGTCTTGGACGTCTTCATACAGATTTCACATTCCAGGAGAAACTGCTTATGAACGGGGTGGATATGAAATTGAAGCTTACCCGCACGGTTCCTGAGATCTGCATAAATCTGGGGTCTGATCAAGAAGAGGGCGCGAAACCCGTTGTGATTCACATGATGTAGAGGTATTTGGGTATACGCCGAGTGAAATTAAGTTCGCCAAAACAAATAGAAATTGAGAAAGACTTTATACACGCCACAGTAAAATACCCAATTAACAGGGTACAGATCAAACTATACACGGTGCCCGCCGGGTTGGCCTCGAAGCAACTAGAAAACGTGGCACTTGGAGTCCTACCTGAAAGGATATTAATTGGAATGCAGGACCACGCCTCGACGAATGGAAAATATAAAAAGAGCGCCTTTAAATTCGAGACACTGTGTTCCCGCTCTGCGCGAGAGCATATAGTAGTCTGGCTCATAATACAGGCGCCTGTGACGAACTTGGCTTTGGTGTAACGCAGAAAGAATTTGTCGAAGAATTTAACATTTATTCATTTGATATTACTCCTGATTTGTCTGCTGGCGCAAATACGCATTTAAGTCCACAGTAGAGTAGGAATATCTCAGTCAGATTGGAATTTGCCAAGCCTATAGACGCGCCTATTAGTGTACTCGTGTACCTCGAATCACAGGCACTAATAGAAGTTGATCGTTTCAGGAACGTGGTCACAGACTTTTAAAATGGATGCGAATACACTCCAGAGAGTAATGAAAAGTGACGAATCACACGCTCCAAATTTATCGGTGTGTTTGCGAAGAATGAAATATTGAAGTTGCCAACTACGAGAGATTGGTACAGCTATAGCTAATCGTTAACACCGACATTGTGGGGGTGAGGGGATTCATTGGTTTGCAATCTATTTTAAAAATAGGGAAAGAATATCCTATTTGGATTCACTCGGCTCTCAGCCCTGGAATGATTCTGTGGTTGTGCAGTTTATCGCACAATTACATGTACCTGAGATTGTATGGAACCCATACCGTTTTTAAGGATATTATAGCGAAACGTGCGGCTTGTATTGCTTTTCATTTCTCCTGCACATGTCACGTGGGAAGGGATTTATAATTTTTTTAAAATTATTCGATTTGTGCGACACAGAGATGAATGATAAAAGTGTATTCAGACAGATAAAAAAAAGGTTCCCATATGTTAGCACCCGCTGTATTGTGTAAAGGTGTATATCTATATTGTGTAAAGTTGTATATACATTTGTAACTGTAAAATGTAGTCATTAAGACTTATTTAACAGACACTGGTTCCGCTTTGTAAATGTTTTCTACCATTTAATAAATGAAAATACAATGTGTCTTGCTCTTAACCTCAAAAATACTTTCATTAGTTCCTCGATGACTTGGAACTCGCTGGACCAGATGTGAGCCAAAACCTCGACTTCTGTATTCAGGTCACTGGGTTGGCTGTGCGGAGAAGCATCCATATCATTTATTCCCCTTTCATCAAAAGTAGCTATAACACGATCAATTTCCGCATCGGTCCTATAAGGTTAAGTAAAAATAAAGAGCTACAATAAGAGAAAATGACAAGAATTTAAAAATTTGTAATAAAAAGACAGATAATTCTTAAAAGTTTTTGGTAATTTAAAAATCCTACTGCGGTGCTGAATTATCGAGAAAAATATTATTAAAGCTTATATATATATATATATATATATGCCGAAATAATCACGATGGAAACAGACAATAATTAAAAACATAATGGGATTAATTTTTACGTTGTAGAAAAATTCAGAATAAAGCTAGGTTAGACTAACAGCAAATTGTAACCATAAGCAGATATCCTGACAGTTTTGAAAAGATTAGCTGGGTGTGCTATGCTCCGTCTGCCTGCAACGGATATCGAATCCGCAGGCAAATCTTAATAGTTTTAATATTTCTAAAATCCTACCTGTACAAGAAATGTAGAAATAAAAACACACCATGTGTATATATATATATGTGTGTGTATATATATATATGCCGAAATAACCCGAAGGAAATAGAGAATTAAAAATATTTTTGAAAACGCGTTTATTGCGGCCTTTTACGGTTAGGTTATATTGTTATAAACGAGAAAGAGTTCTGGCCGATATATATATATATATATATATATATATTATGTCCCGGTTAGGTTATATTATTATAAACGAGAACGAGTCCTGGGATGAATTTTTCTTTGCAGGAAAACTCAGAATAAAGCTAGGTTAGGCACTTATAAATTAACACTGAATGAGACGCAGAATATAGTTACTTACATTTTAATAGCGTCTTTCTTGAACGGTTCTTGCATTTCGTCACAATTTTCCGTAACAATCTGGGTAGAGAAAAGTTCCTCCCGATATACAGCTCTGAAAATTAGACGCGTTGCGTGAGCTTAAAAATCTTGAGCTTCAAACAGATCGGGGGAGTCGTATAGCTGGCTCATGACTGGTATTCCAAAAACACGAAGCGCTAAAACGATTGAACTAAGGCTCTGAGATGAGCTGCGCCCTTTTATAAAGGGGGCTTGTAACCCATAAAACACAATTGCTAGCTTCATATTGGCTAGCGATGAATTTTGGGTGGGGCTTGACGAGGAGGCCTGCATAGCGGCCAAACAGAGGTCCTGGGATCCACCCACAGGGCTGTGATTGGTTGCCCCATGAAACCTGGGGCGTGTCAGATATCCCCCTTCGTGGATAGACGAGAAACGCTTTGTTTTTTGATCTTGTATTCGACCGAGAGAGAGAGAGAGAGAGAGAGAGAGCAAGTTGAGGTTGGAATGTGAAACGCTTTATGATGCCTGAAACATAAAAGTGGAAGATTGTTAATTACCCATGAGGAAAGCCGCATTAAAATTTTCACGATATAATAAATATATTTAAAAATAATAGCTGCGTGCTGGTCGCGGTAGATTAGCCCATACGATCTCGAGTGAATGGAAATAAGATTGACCCGACGCTGGGCTCTATAATTTAATGATAAACAACATATATATATATATATATATATATATATATATATATATATATATGAGAAAATTTCAGAATGGAAGTGATAGGGTGTTTATAGCCCTAATTAATTTTTTTTTTTTGCTGTAGAAAGACAAGAAAAACTATGATTAGCAGAGATATATTTGGTATAATTCACATATGTTTGAGAGATACACTAAACTGCGAGTCAATTGCTGGTGAAGTTTTAATCTTTATGATCTCGAAATAAACTCCCGCGGAAAGAAGTTTATTTATTGGAATTTTAAATCGATATTATCTATCGCTTCCGCCAAACTCCACAATTTTCAGAACGATGTTTAATATAATTATATATATATATATATATATATATATATATATATATATATGTTGGTTATATGTTATATATATATATATATATTATATATATATATATATATTATTATTTTTCCATAAATATTTGTCCTTCTATTCTTCAGCTAATTACATCATTTAATTAGGAGATGTTTGGGAAGGTGTTTGCTTATATCGCTTTCACCTTTCTTCATTTCCTTCCTTTATTATATTCCCTTTCTATTTATTCATTTGTGTCCGAATTGTTCATTCTGATGAATGTCAATCTTTACACTCCACCTTAGACCTACTTTTAAACAGGGATATATATATATATATATATATAAAATTTAGTGGTGGACCGGATGTCAGTTTTTCAGCATACGCGGATGCGGATCTTTAATTTCAATATCCGCAGATGCGGATGCGGATATTTAGTTAATCTATCAATATAATATAGACTTATAAATATATGACATAATTTTTGTGTTTAGCTTGATCTAGAGCAGCCTTAACAATAACAGTATCTGCATCACTCTCCCCCTTAACAACAGAATAACCTTTGATCTTCATACTAGACACAAGAGATGCAATCAGGGCCCGTTTGTTGTTTCTGTTAGCAAGAAAATCTGATTGTGGTATAGTGGTTCGTGTATTCTCATTAAATATGATATCTCTAGAAGTTCTTTTTGCTGCTCGTCGCTCTTGCTCGGCTGTCTTAGTGGTTTCTCTGTCAGGATAACCATCAAACACCACTCTACAGTTTTTACCGTAATTGCTCTCTACAGAGGTTGTATACAAGTCAAACAGCTGACCAAATGTAGCGGGTTTTGGCCAAACAACGCAATGAAGAAGGTTTCCTCCATCTAAATGTAGTGGGATTGGCTGTAAAGCTAACATCTCGTTGTGCGACTGAAAAGCATTGATCAGAGAAGACTTTGTGCCTTTTCTTAACAATGTTGAGTCAAATAATGATGGAGGCACACTTGCCAGCTCATACTGAAAGTACCCTTTAACTTCTGTTTTGCTTATGTCCAAACATATCATTCTGTGGAAGAGTTCTTGTGGGGAATGCAGGATTACAGTTTTTTCTTTCATCTTTATTGTGCCAGATGACAGGTTAGACAAAGGAACTACTTTCTTCTTCCTTTGCAGTCGAATATCAGAGAAGCTATGACTTGAGAGTGCTTTCATTGTTTCTGTACCAATCTCTAGTGCCCTATCACATGTTATTGATGAATCTGCTATCAACCCATTTGAGAGGTTTACCAACTGTCCTGATAATTGACCAAATGGGTTATGTTCTTTTAGCCAGCAAACAAATGTCACAAAGTCGTTTAAATCTCTTGTTTGACGAGATGTTCCAGATTCTATGTTCTGATGACTAATTGTTACACTTATTCCTGCGAACTCTGATAACGTTCCAGTTATTTCACCACAAGCTGGAGCAGACAACACCCATCTCTGTAAAGTTGAATCTGTGATTCCCCGACCATGTGTAAGTCCACCTATTGCTTTAAAGCTACGCATTAAAACTTGCTCAATGCACATATCTGTCACTGCGCCTGATTGTGAAGTAACCAAGTAACCAAGTAACCATATAATCATAATTAAGAGTATTTATTAGAAGTAGAATATAGGAAATTAGGGACAGAGTTGCCCATATCTGCTAGAAACAAGAAAATGTATTGGTATAAATATTTAGAAAACCAGGTACTGTCACAATTTATATTTCTACTAACTCGTTCCTGTGAAATATTTTTTCACAAAATCACCCATACAAAGTAAGAGAGGTTTCTGAAAATAGGCAGTCATAACAAAACATTCGCTTTTTTTACCTACAAACCCAGTTTGAACGTCGTGTCCGCATTGATTCATAGAATGAAAAATCTTTGGTTTTGCATAACTTTTTTATTTTTCATCGTACAAAACAAAGTTGGGAACAGAAAATGTTTGTCTTTTTATGTAAAATGATATTGCTCTCTTGGTAAAGTTTCGTATCTTTTACGGTTCTAAAGTTATTTCCAAAAAACCGAAATTCGGACGCCATTTTCCAAAATGGCGGCTGGAGCACAATTTGGATTTGTTGGGACTTTTAATATATTCATCAGTAGGGTTCAGTTTACAAGTGTACCAAGTTTCGACTTCCTGCTAATTTGTTAGGTCGATTTTCCTAAAATTCCTCTACTAACAGTAGTGTGTCAATTTTAGGGAGCAACCGGAAATCTGCTAAATCGAAATATGGCTTTAAAATCCAGATTTTGACCACTCCTAGCTACTTACTGTATATTTCAAGTTGAAGTTTACGAAAAATCAGCAATTTTTGCAAGTAATTTTTTTTATTGTATTTAACTACATTTTACATACTTTACATACAAGTAAAGATATTTTGATTGTATTTCATTATTAAAACTTAGAAATATAGATAGGTTTCTTGAATGTTGCCAAGGATGCCATATATAACTACATTTTACATACATACAATTAAAGACATTTTGATTGTATTTCAATATTAAAACTTAGAAACATGGATAGGTTTCCCGAACTTTTGCCAAGGATGCCATGTCTGCCTTGCTCTTGTTCCTGAACACGAGCTCCCTACTGGCCACCTGACCACTGATGTACGCCTCCCTCCTCTCTTATGAGTAAACATGTTGTGCTACTTCAGTTGTCATCCTCACACACCTCTCTACTGACTGTGTGTGTGGGGGCTATGCAGGAACTTCCATTGGTCTATCCAGAAACTCCTTGATTGCAGCAGTGGTGAGGGAGCAGGTCAGAGGAGGCTCAGTCACGCCAGAGTTCCAGTCGATAAGCTCCGAGAGTTTGGTGGCATCTGGGTTGATGTCAGGAGTCTTCCTGGGTCTGACACTGCAGTCTCCTACCTGTGTGTCCTCATCTCCTTCACCTCTGATTTCCAGTATCCTCTTCACTACCTCCCTCCTCTTCTCCTCCACCTCACTGCACAGCATGGCCTGGAGCACAGCCTCAGAGTGTGCATACCAGGCTGATCTCTTCACTGTAAGCATCAGTATTCCTACCACCTCCTTCTTCTGACTTTTGAGCAGCTCCAGCTGGTACAGTACATGGCTGGGACCCTCCACCCAGCTGTGATTTAACTTGATGTTGAACCAGTTTGGCATGTAGACTCCCACTATGAATTTCACAATTATCATCAGATTCTTCAGGTTCCTACCATTCAGCCCATGTTTGGAAATTCACAGTCTGCAGAACCTTAGAGCCGTGGTGATCCACCTACTGTAATACACTGGCCCAATTTCCAGGAAAGCTAGACTCTGAGGTACCTCTCCCGATCTGATGGCAGTGATGATTCTGTAGCCATATGATTGGTCTGTGCTGAGGTCCTTCACTACCTCCTGACCGAGATGGGGTAGAGGAGGACCATCAGTGATCCTCGTGAAGTTTGGGTTGATCTCCAGCTCAGTGGCAGTGTCTAACATCTTCCCTAGGGGCCCAGACCACTTGTTGTTGCTCAATGTCTTGGCATCCAGTGCAGTCACCAGGTGTCTGAGACTCAGCTCCCCAGTGTGCAAGTCACAGACAATCCACACCAACTTCTTGCTAAACTTGGCCTCCACATAATGCATTACTCCTCCCTCCCAGCCAGTATTCACGTTAGTACTGTCACCTCCTATGGCCAAAAGGGTCTAGTCTGCTCCTCTCTCTCTTAGCCAGTTCACCAGATGATCAGCAATGACCTCAGCATGACTTCTCTCCTCTGCAGCTTCCTCTGGTACAAAATGCCACAAATATTTCGCACCTGGTTCATTGCACACTGTGTAGTGTTCTTCCTTATTGACGCCAGGAAACTGCCTGTCACTGCCCTCAGCTTCCATCATCACTTTGATGTCATCTCTTTTCCCATCAAAGAAGATACAGGTGATGCCATTTTTTCTAATCTCTTCATCAAACTTCTTGACCAGCTCCTTAGTCAGTCTCTCCTGAGCCATCCTCACCTTGTTGTGGTCAATTACCAGTGCTGTCAAACTCTGTGATAAGACCAGCATCAATCCAGGCAGCAGTGGCAATCTCTGCAGTCTCTCTCAGCCCAGTGTGATGTCTCAAGCTAGCCAGAGCTATGTTAGTGATATCTTCAGTGTTGTTTTTCTTCTTGTTAGCCACAGGCAAGGAAGAAGTTGTCGCAACCTCTGGTATGAAGTCTTCGTCCTCCTCTCTCCTCCCTGCCTCCTTCAGTATATTTCAAGTCTCCTCCAACTCCATCTCTAGCAGTGACTCCTCCCTCAACTCCTCTTCTTTCTTGGCTGACTCCTCTGCCTTCCTCCTCCTCTTCTCCTCGGCCTTCCTTCTCTGCTCCTGTCTCTGCAGCACTGCTTCCTGTCTCCTGGTCTCAGGGTGATCAGCTAGACCCATCTGGTATGCCCCCACACTTCCCACCTTTTCTCTCTGACCTTTAATGAAGGCAAGCTCCTGCACTGGTATCTTCTGCTCGCTCCTGCAACTGCAGTGAATGTGAACCTCACTGTTGCAGACAGTGTTGCACCCAAGCTCACTGCAGCTCCTGATCACACAGTGACAGGTTAGGATGTCCACCAATTTGTCAGTTTCATCATGAACCTATCTTTGTCTTCCATATTCTCCAGACCTTGCGTCCTTCAGGTTATCATCTCTTCAGGATTCTGCAAACTATCTTGACGACAAACAGTATACTTCTTTATATGACCTTCACACCAGTCTTTGTACGTTTTTTGCTTCAAAACCGCCTGAATTTTATAAACATGGCATTGTAAAGCTTATAGGACGTTGGCAGTGTCATTGATTCCGATGGAAAATATATACTTGATTAAAAAGTTTCATTTGAGTTTTTTTTTGTCCTTCAAATTCCGATCTAAAAAAAACGACATTACTTATGTGATGACCTGATAAATACGAATTAGCTGTAATTGGAAAGGTGTCAATAATAATAATAATAATAATAATTTTTAAAAAACAAGAGAAAGGGAGTGTTAGCACAGCGCTCAAACTATAAAGTGTTGAACATGTCAAATATCATCCTTTAAATGGATCTATGTTTATTGATATGAATCACTGTAATAGTTTTATCTTCTGCAATTCTTTCCTTTGAGATGAAAGACCGCCAAGAGTCACAGCTGCAGTGGTTCAGTACTTAAGTTGTAACATGGAACTTATTAATACAAAACAATTATATGCATTTATGATGCTGCCTCAATACAAAACATTCTTGGTTTCGAAATAATATTTCTCTCAGTGACTGTTTATTACTATAGCAATGTTGTTGATCAAAAATAGCATTTGCTCAGGATAATCCATTCAGCTGTCGTCCAGTTGTCAATTGGAAGATATTCTAAGCAGTGACGTATGAAACCTACAGATACCCATCAATCTGGTAATGTTATAATGTTATTAAAATTTAATATGCATCAAAACATTGTTTTTTCATTCATAAACCGCCTATATATATGTATTTATATATATATATATATATTTATATATATATATATATATATATATATTATATATATATATATATATATATTATATATATATATATATATATAAGCTTATATATATACAGTAGTGGAAAACTTATTATGGATGTTTCTAAAATTTCTGTTTTTCGTATTAAAAGCGTCCTTAAACTTAAATAATTCTAATTGATGTAAAAGTTATTTATTTAGCCATTGTTATATTGTGTTAGTACTTTTCTGGCATATTAGTAAATAAAATGTTCATATATGGCAACACTGAGGAGTATACAGAGTAGCAACCACTCGGTACAGTCAGTCACACCAGTATTAGTGCGTGGTGTGTGGTGAAATGCTACGTGTTTTGATTTAAGTTTTTTGTTTTTAATGTTGTATATGCATAGTTTCTCTAAATTGAAGCTACCTATTCAATATTTTTATTTTATTTTTACATTTAACAAAGATTTCTAGGAATATTGTGAAAGATGGGTAAAAGAAAAGATTTAAGTCCTCGTAAAGTAGGACAAATTAAAGTTTTATTGAAAAGTAGCTTGTTGAAACTAAAAGAAATAGCTAGAAATCTTAGTGTATCAACACAAATAGTTAGTGTGATCAACAAAACAATTGCTAAAGGTGAAGAAACCGAGTCGAGACGGATCGGAAACTGTGGCAGAAAGAAGTGCACTAATCAAGATTGAATAGAAAAATAATAAACATGGCTTTGAACGACCGAAGGGCGTCATGCAGGAAGATATCTAGCATGCTGGCAGAAGAGGGTGTAATTGTGAGCCGAAGAATAGCAAACAATCGGCTTTTAGAATGTGGGTTGCGAGCTTATCGTCCTAGGAAGAAACCACAACTCACCGAGGCAATGAGGCAGGCCCGTTGCGCATGGGCAAAACAACATGGAAAGTGGACTTCGGATGCTTGGAAGAAGGTAAAATTATATTCTATAATAGTTGTGATGTTTAGAAACTTTTCTTACTCCCCCTGTTACATTACCTCCATTTTCTTACTGCCCCTGTTACATTACCTCCATTTTCTTACTGCCCCTGTTACATTACCTCCATTTTCACATGAAACAGCAAGATAACTTGCTTTGTCTCCATGTCTACTAGGTTCTAATAACTTTATTTTATCTCAGGTTGTCTTCTCTGACGAATCAACTATAGCAGTCTTGATGATCGTGTTCAAACCGTCCGGCGTCGACCTGGGGAGGAATTTTTGCCGGAATGTTTGAAGAAAACAGTTAAATTTTTGCAAAAATTTATGATGTGGGGAGCTATTTCAGTGCATGGGACAGGTCGGTTGCACATCATTAATGGCATTATCAACCAGGATAAGTATATAGGGGGACTGAGAGATCGTTTACTGCGTCAAACAAAAGATTGGTATGGAAATGAAGCATGTATTCCAGCAAGACTCAGCTCCATGCCATACCGCAAAAAAAGTTAAGACGTGGTGCTCACAAAATGGCGTCAGGTTGCTCCCATGGCCTGGTAATTCACCAGACATGAATCCTATTGAGACTTTATGGGATGAATTGAAGGATGAAATTCATCAAACACCAATTACTACTAAAGTGCAGCTCATTGAACGACGCATACACGTCTGGTTTCACTCAGCTAAAATCAAAACTTTATGCCAGACTTTGATTCTTGGTATGCCAAAACGTGTGTAGGCACTATTACCAGCTAAGGGGGGCCATACTAAATACTAATATGCCACATCTGCATTAAGACGTCAAAATAAATGTTTTATATCCAGTAAATATGTATTTAAAATGCCCTCAAACACAAAAAAACGAAATTTCACAAAAATCTATAATAATTTTTCAAGTACTGTATATATATATATATATATATATATATATATATATATATATTAGGTCATCCCATAAGTAATGCGGCATTTTTTAATTTTTTTTTTCCATTTTTATCATTATTTTACGGATAGAAATCAAACAACTCTTTCAAGTTATTTATATTTAAATAAATATTTATTTAAATATAAATAACTTCGAAGAGTTGTTTGATTTCTATCCGTAAAATAATGATAAAAATGAAAAAAATAAAAAATTTAAAAATGCCGCATTACTTATGGGATGACCTAATATATATATATATATGGCTTTTCTTCCGTCTTTGTTATAACACAAAATAATATCTGAATCTATGTTCAATATTAAATGTAAATAAAAAAATAAATAAATGAATCAATTTGGAAATTGATCAGGGCGCAATAATGCCTACCAACGGCTCTGTTTTTATATATCATTCAGGTTGACAGGCTTGTCAATACCATGAACACTGTCATCACGTCCGAAGATTTTTTTTTTTAGTTTTTACAAGACCAATTTTTATTCACTTCATTGACATCCCCCTTCTTAATATATTCCCTTCTTGAATTTATATTTAATTATTCATTTGTCAAGGCAGATCTAGGCATTTCAGTGAGGGGGGAGTTCAAAGAAAAAAGGGCCAAACAATTACAAATGACTTGGCAATTAAAAGAACTATTAGAATAAGATGAAGATAAAAATAGTTGATATGGCTGTACCAGTACTAAGGGTACCTATGAAAACCATTACAACGGTAAATTTGGAAGTACATTGTATACGGATAAAGACTCAGAATTCGAATAAAATAAAATAACCATGATCAATTTATGAAAACAAAATTTGTTTTCAGAGGCATACACATCATTCAAATAGGGCACTTGCACTTGAAAAAAGGGCACTTGCAAGAAATTGAGGGGAGGTCCAGACGTCGTCGACCCCGCCTTCTTAGCTCTGTCCTTGATTTGTGTTTCCTTAGTAATATGTCAACCAGAGTGATGGATGGAAATAATTATGTTCTAAAGACATTTGGCAATGAGTCAACCAACAAATCAACGCTCACTCACTCCAAGATTCATTCATAAAATGTTACAAATTTTTGTAGCACACGCAACAATTATATGCCAGGTGTCGCTATCTGTTCTCAAGATTGTCGTACAAATGATGAGCGCAACTGTACATGTGTACTGAATTGAAGTCTCATTCAAGATTTTAACATATTTACAGTTGACAAATGCACCCAATGCTACCTTCAACTAGCATAGACTAAATCTGAAATTAGAAAACAAAGTGGTTTGCATATTTATAAAATAATAGATAATATTATAGATATCTATATAGATATAGATATATTATGTAATATGCACAACTCCATAACAGCTGATAGTTCAATCCGCTATTAATATATAATAAAAACCAAGAGAAAAACGTCAGAAAAAATAATTAAATTTAAGCCATTTAAAAAAGGTACGAGTCCGAATGAATGAAAAAATTTCCATCTTATAAAAGAAATGGAACTGAAAGAGTCTTATATCCTCTCCGTATCTTGTTTTATGCAGGACAGTAAATTACTGAGAACACATCTTACTTCGACCATTTTTCAGTATCTAAAAGAAAGAAAATTGGGTTGCCGCATTCTTATATCGCCTCATTATATTACCTGAATGGCAGAAATGCCAACCAGCGAACGAACAAGTTGTAATGAAGCGAATAGAAAAGTTAGCCTCTGTTGCATCGCCATAAATTATTTCGATTATAGATTCTTTCGCCATTAAAAGTGCCTGTTGTCTCTAGGTCATGTACAGATAACTCCATAAATATTAAAGGTAATAATAAGGATCATTGTTTGGGTAGATTTTGTCTATAATGGCAGTATTTTATGGATTTGGTTACACACATATAGGTTGTACTATATTACATATATATAAATTTCCATATCTACATCTGGATTCATTCCATACGTTAAAAGATGACCGTAAAATAAAAAATTTATGAACAATGTTATATTTATTAAATTATTATTTTCATTTATATATATAAACGACAATGCGCACCCTCATACCGCTGTACAGACTAGAAAATGCCTTAAAGAACTTAAATTTATTTGAAGTTCTCGTCCATCCAGCCTACAGTCCAGACCTGGCACCTTCGGATTTTTACCTGTTTGGACCACTAAAAGACGCTTTGAGAGGTCAGCGATTCCAAGGCGATAATGACCTGAAGGAGGCGGTGCATGACTGGCTACGCACACATCCACAAATATTCTTTTGTGGTGGCAATAGGAAGCTTGTAGATTGCTGGACTAAGTGTATTGAGAAACAGGGAGACTATGTTGAGAAGTGAAGTGTTTATAATCTATCAGATGTGAAAATAAAATTGCGAAAATAAAGTGTGGATACTTATTGAATTAACTTCGTGTATATATATATATATATATATATATATCATATATATATATACACTATATACATATATATATATATATATATATATATATATATATATATATATATATACTATATATGATACGCACAGACCGTGCATGGAACAAGGAACTCTTCTTGGATAATTAAATCCACTATAGTCGGAAAAAGTAATGGTAAATGACAAATACCATAGTTTTTCTTTTTCATGATGCAAGCCCGACGTGGGCAACGGGTCTCTCGCAAAGAGGTCCCATAAATATAGCTTCCATCACCAGCTATCTGCAAAGCAGACAGGATCCAGCCATTCTGAGTTCATTCCCATCATGAAACGGACATGTTATGTGCCTTGAAAAGTGGACGCTCAATTCTGCCAGTTGAGGTTTAAGTTTTGGTTTTGGCTAAAAATATAATAGTTACCCCTTTTTCTTTGATTTATTCAATCCGACGTGAATGCAACGAGTCTTTTACTTATATTGAGGTTCTAAATGTAGTGGGGCTAGGCTGCTTTAAACCCTAGATCCATGTCCCAAAGCTGGATCCTGTCTGCTTTGCAGATAGCTGGTGAGGGAAGCTATATTTATGGGATCTCTTTGCGAGAGACCCGTTGCCCACGTCGGGCTTGCATCATGAAAAAGAAAAACTATGGTATTTGTCATTTACCATTACTTATTCGGACTATAGTGGATTTAATTATCCCAGAAGAGTTCCTTGTTCCATGCACGGTCTGTGTGTATCATAAAAAACTCAGGGAACCATTCTGAGTTCATTCGCATCATGAAACGGACATGTTATGTGCCTTGAAAAGTGGACGCTCAATTCTGCCAGTTGAGGTTTAAGTTTTGGTTTTGGCTAAAAATATAATAGTTACCCCTTTTTCTTTGATTTATTCAATCCGACGTGAATGCAACGAGTCTTTTACTTATATTGAGGTTCTAAATGTAGTGGGGCTAGGCTGCTTTAAACCCTAGATCCATGTCCCAAAGCTGGATCCTGTCTGCTTTGCAGATAGCTGGTGAGGGAAGCTATATTTATGGGATCTCTTTGCGAGAGACCCGTTGCCCACGTCGGGCTTGCATCATGAAAAAGAAAAACTATGGTATTTGTCATTTACCATTACTTATTCGGACTATAGTGGATTTAATTATCCCAGAAGAGTTCCTTGTTCCATGCACGGTCTGTGTGTATCATAAAAAACTCAGGGAACCATTCTGAGTTCATTCGCATCATGAAACGGACATGTTATGTGCCTTGAAAAGTGGACGCTCAATTCTGCCAGTTGAGGTTTAAGTTTTGGTTTTGGCTAAAAATATAATAGTTACCCCTTTTTCTTTGATTTATTCAATCCGACGTGAATGCAACGAGTCTTTTACTTATATTGAGGTTCTAAATGTAGTGGGGCTAGGCTGCTTTAAACCCTAGATCCATGTCCCAAAGCTGGATCCTGTCTGCTTTGCAGATAGCTGGTGAGAGAAGCTATATTTATGGGACCTCTTTGCGAGAGACCCGTTGCCCACGTCGGGCTTGCATCATGAAAAAGAAAAACTATGGTATTTGTCATTTACCATTACTTATTCGGACTATAGTGGATTTAATTATCCCAGAAGAGTTCCTTGTTCCATGCACGGTCTGTGTGTATCATAAAAAACTCAGGGAGCCATTCTGAGTTAATTCCCATACTATATATGTTAACCCCTCCGTCTATGCTCTTGGTAGGTTCGAAGTTGATGGGGGTTCTGGTTAGGAGGCAGCAACGGATTTGTTACTTGCAGTAGTTTCTTCTATACTACTCTCCGATTTCTTCTTATAGTGGATCGGAGGATTCTGTGAAAACTTACTAAATTATCTGACGGTTTACCGACTCTTCTTATAACGTAACTGGAAATTGTTTTTCTCTACTTTATTGACTGAGTTCTCGGACGAGAGCATGGCTCGAAGGAAAAGATAAAAAAACTTTCTTTTACTGTAATTTACTGCTAAAATGTGCAGGTAATACTCAGCCTCTAAGTTAGATTAGAATTTTACAGGGGGAGAGGTTCGACCTGTTTCGACCATGGCTCAGGGCGGAATTTAAAAGTGAGGAGGCCCTCGGCCTCCTCGAGGAGGGCTCCAACCTCCTCGCTGAAAGGCTGCTAACAAGGGAGTGTCTCTTATTTTACAAATACAGGCATCATATAAGTCTAAATGTTGGGGGTGCAGTTGAAGGTTAAGTTCCCCCCCTGTTTAATGGAGATCTACGTTAAGCCTAATTTTAAAAACATTATCAGAATTTTGAAAGATTCCAAAATAAAACAAAAAAAAATAATAAAAAAAATAATAATTGTAGTATCGCCGAGTATACAGTACATTCCTAAATGGCGACAATTTCGGAGAAGTACATTGAGTACAATCTAAGTACATTATCAAGTACATTGTAATTTTGGTTTACTACAACTATGATCATAATTACAAATTAATTGACATTCACTTATTATCGTCAATTACAGTTTCATTAAAGTACATTAATTACATCATATTAAATTATTAGAGTTAATTACAATTAAACAGTTGACTATAGTTTTTTTACAGTGTTTCATATTTATAGACAATTAGGATGTTAAGAGTATAACATAAAGTACATGGCAACATACGGTATATATATATATATATATATATAACATAACACAACATAACAATGTTTTATAAATTAGAAGCAAGCGAGAGGAGATTTTTAACCTCAGAACTCGCTTTTGCTGCTGTCAGCGGAATTCGAACACTCGTATAAGCATTTATGAATATCTTGCGAGAAGTAAAATAATTAAAAGAAAAAAGAAAAAAATACATGTGGACGTATTTACATGTACGTAACTGTGTACGTAATCATGATCATTAGGGGACATGTACGAATGCACAAAGTATTGTACACATATTAGTATATAAATAATTACTGCTGGCAAAAAAGACACAGACGTTGAATTAAAGACACAAACCTCTGAATTCAGGTTGAATTAAATTCAGTTAAATTAAATTCATTTAAATTCTCTTAAATTCAGGTTGAATTAAATTCAGGTTGAATTAAATTATCTTAAATTCAGGTTGAATTAAATTATCTTAAATTCAGGTTGAATTAAATTCGCTTTTACAACAAAAAAAAGGTTGAATTAAATTGACTGTACTGAACTTGACTTGAACTTGACTTGAACTTGACTTGAACTTGACTTGAACTACAACTGACTACAACTGACTTGGAACTGATTACAACTGTCTTGGGACTGACTACAACTCTCTTGGGACTGACTACAACTCCCTTGGGACTGACTACAACTGATTTGGAACTGACTACAACTGACTGGGGACTGAATACAATTGACTTGAAACTGACTGACTGATTAACTTGAAACTGACTGATGATTGACTTGAAACGAACTGACTTGAACTGACTTGAAACGAACTGACTTGAACTGCTATCAAGTATTTCTACAAATCTCTAGGGCGGTTGTCCCTCTGGATGCAACCTACTGACTTGAACTGCTATCAAGTATTTATATAAATCTCTGGGGCGGTTGTCCCTCTGGATGCAACCTACTGACTTGAACTGACTGAAAACTGACTTGGACTTCAAACTGACTCAAACTTCAAACTGACTGAAAACTGTCTTGAGACTGACTGAAAACTGACTGAAAACTGACAGAAACTGAAACTGACTGAAATTGACTGCACTCGAACTGCTATCAAGTGTTTCTATAAACTATATACTCCCTCTTTCTCCATTATAATAATGCACAATAAATGCACAATAATTTCAAGTCATTTCAATTCAATAATTTGAAAAAATTTTAAACAAAAATAAAAAATGTAAACATTTCACTCGAATGTACGAGAAGGTCCGGTAATATTATGATTGATACATAAATTAAAATTATTCTATACTAACTATAATAGTGAAAATAACTCATTTTCAATAAAGAAAATGTATCAATGGTGTAGTGAATGTTCACTGTGTTTCTTGTTAATTCTGGCTTGATACTCATTATTAACTGTTAATAATACTGACTTTTCAAATGTTTAGAGATTACTTTTTAAAAAAAGAGCTCTGTACTTAACAAGATTCCTTCGGCGAAATCCTTGGAGACTTGTCTTCCTGGCTACTTGTTCCTGGATGAAGAATGGGCATCGCCAGTTATTCTATTTTAAGCGTCTGGAAGACAGGAAGAATCCTAATTGCAGAGTCGCCAGTTGTTCTATTTCAAGGGTCTGGAAGACTGCAAGTATCCTGTTGCAGAGTCGCCAGTTTTTTATCCTGGCAGGGGCGCCACATTGTTAACCCTTCTGTCTATGGCCTTGGTTGGTTCGAAGTCGAAGGGGGTTCTGGTTAAGAGGCAGCAACGGATTTGTTACTTGCAGTAGTTTCTTCTATACTACTCTCCGATTTCTTCTTATAGTGGCTCGGAGAATTCTGTGAAAATTTACTAAATTATCTGATGGTTCACCGATTCTTCTTATAACGTATCGGAAAATTGGTTTTCTCTACTTTATTAACTGAGTTCTCGGACGAGAGCACGGCTCGAAGGAAAAGATTAAAAAACCTTCCTTTTACTGTAATTTACTGCTAAAATGTGCAGGTAATACTCAGCCTCTAATTTAGATTAGACTTTTAGAGGGGGAGAGGTTCGACCTCTTTCGACTCAGGCCGGAATTTAAAAGTGAGGAGGCCCTCGGACTCTTCGAGGAGGGCTCCAACCTCCTTGCTGAAAGGCTGCTAACAAGGGATGTCTCTTATTTTACAAATACAGGCATCATATAAGTCTAAATGTTGGGGGAGTGCAGTTGAAGGTTAAGTTCCCCCCTGTTTAATGGAGATCTACGTTAAGCCTAATTTTAAACACATGATCAGAATTTTGAAAGATTCAAAAATAGAACAAAAAAAAATAAATAACAAAAAAATAATCGTAATATTGCCGAGTATACAATCCTAAATGGCGACAATTTTGGAGTAGTACATTAGGGTGTGTCAATTTTGTGGGTGAAATGACTAAATTGAAAATCATGTGATTTGGTAGCAATTTAATGTAATCCTTTGGCATACGAAATAATATCCTTGCTTCAAAAAAATTAAAAATAACTCCTACCTACATCAATTTTAATTCAAAAATTCAATTTTTCTGTAAATTCGTAACAAAATAACAATGTGCGCAAACATCCTATCAACAATTAAAGTGGCAATAAGATATCATTCAGTGTCTTTATTTGAAAGTAACCAATGCAGTCATGTCCTTTTTGCTGCGGTTCCTTGATATCAGCATTCGGCTTGCTACTTGCGCTTTGATGTAGCCTTCTCGCCTCTCGTGACTGTAAACTTGACGAGCTGCTTCTGTGACCATTTTCACACATCTCTCCACACTCTGAGTGTGAGAAGGCCACTTTGGCACTTGCACTGGGGCCTCTTTAAGTTGTGTTAAATCTTTGTTTGTTATACATGTTGTCAGTGGTGGCTCCAAAACTTACGATCTCAAGTTAACTAATTCTGACAATTTCGTGGCATTGACGTTTATCGGAAGTACCTTCCTTGTCTGAACAGAGCAGTCTCCCAGTTGGTCATCATCTAGTGATGTTCCTCTAAGTTTTAGAATGATTTCAACAGCCTCAGTTCGCTCTTTGGTACATTGACTGCAGAATATTGCTTGCAAAACTGCCTCTGGCCTAGCATACCAAGCGGACCTTCTCACCACAGGTAACACGATGTCCACCACTACTTTCCTTTGGGTTCTCAGTAGCTGTAATTGAAACAAGATGTGGTTGGGCCCCTCCATCCACATTGGATTAAGTTTTACATTGAACCAGTGAGGAAGATAAAACCCAATAATAAATTCAACAATCAACATCAAATTCTGTAGCATTTTGCCCTTCAGTGAATGTTTGGAAACCCAAATCCTGCTGAAACGAATCGCTGTAGTTAACCAACGACTGTGAATTACGGGTCCAATCTCCAAGAGAGCCAGATTTTGAGGCAACTCTCCTGATCTGATTGCTTCAACAATACGATAAGCGTAAGATTGATCCGTGCTGAGGTCTTTGATAACTTCTTCAGACAACACTGGAAGGGAAGGGACTACTTCGACCTTTGGAAATTTTGTATTTATTTCTAATTCCGTTGCTTCATCTAGCATGTTGCCAAGGGGGCCTGACCACTTGTTGTTGCTCTTTGTAGGACCATCAAGTTCCTGGATGAGACGATGAAGAGGTAGTTCCCCTGTGTGCAAATCACATACAATCCAAACAAGCCTTCTTCCAAGTTTTTTCTTTAAATGCGTCATAACACCGCCCTGCCATCCAGTGTTCACCTCAGTTGAGTGTCCACCAACGGCTTGCAGTGAACTGTCAAGTCTTCTTTCTTGAAGCCAACATATTATTTGATCAGCAATTGCCTCTGCATGTTTCTTGCCTTCTACTTCTGCTTCAGGAACAAAGTGAAACAAATAGCGGTCACCAGGTTCGGAACACACAGAGTAGTGTTCTTCTTTGATGAAACCGGGAAACTTTCTGTCCATTCCCTCTACCTCTAGGAGAACTTTTGTGTCATCTCTTCTTCCATCAAACAAAAGGCAAGAGAGACCTTCCTCCTTCAAATCTTTTTCATGCTGATCAGATATTTCTTTCATTATTTTTTCTTGTGCTCTTCTTATCTTATTATGATCTATCACTAAGGATGTATCCTCTCGGTTGATGAGGCCTGCATCTATCCAAGCGGCAGTGGCAATCTCTGCAGTCTCTCATAGCCCCGTATGGTGGCGAATACTGGCAAGGGCAATGTTTGAGATGTCTTTAGTGTTGTATTTCATTCTCTTCGGCGAAGGTTCAAATGGCATTTTGGAGCTATCATCTGATGTTGCTTCTTTCTGTTCATCTGAAGAGCTTTCAAAGAAGTGAGAAACCTCTTGATAGAGCTCTTCATCTCTTTGGGTGGCTTCTTCACTCTTCTTCTTCCTTTCTTCCCTCTCTCAGATTTTCTCTTTTTTCTTGGCAATAACAATCGGTTTTTTGGTTTCTGAATAATCTGCCAAACCAATCTGCATACTTCCTTGGCCTCCTGCCTTTGTTCTCTGCGCCTTTATGAAAGCCAGCTCCAAAACAGGGATCTTCTTCTCACGAGGACAGCGACAATCAATGTGAGGGTGAGGTTCTCTTCTGCATGAGGGAGAACAATTGGCTTCAGAACACAATTCTATGGCACACTGGCAGTTAAAAATGTCAAGAAGAGTATCAAGTGTGTGCAGAAATTTATTTTTCTTTGCTAGTTTTCCTTTACCAAGTGATGTCTCAACTGCTTTGTGCCACAGCTTTGTTAATTTTAGCTCAATAGTTCTATACTGATTGAGTACAGGTGGTTTGAATAACACATTAGCTTTTTTCCACTGATGCAGAAGAGGGGGAATCATGTCCCTTATGAGCTCTTTCTCTGTGTAGTTCCTTCTATCCTTTGTATTTTGTTCACGAAGGAGTAACCCTAGTCTCAGCATGTCTCGCACTGTTGGTAGTTCTGATACGGGAAGCTCCTTGCCTGTACCGACTAAGAGGCTCAAGTGGCATGACGACTGACCTCTTGTCTTCAATTTTGGCATCTTAGAAATATCTGAAAAAGAAAAACATTTAAGTATTTTATATCAATTACGATGTTTCAAAGTTTAGTCATTCGATGTTCTAAAATTCAATAAAAAAATATTTCATGGGATTACAACATAATTAGACAGAAGAATATGATAATAATAAATAATTGTAATAATCAATAATCCATACTTACAGTTAAACTGTGGTATTCGTCTAGTAGAATAACTATGAAGTAGGTACAAGAGCAATAACAGCAAACCACCGTCTATGACATCTAAGAGGCAACTGAGGACTGAGAGTGAGGGACAGTTCTATTCATGTTGTGACTTGTACATTGTACAACAACTATATGACCTTGAAAATACTCCATATGCGATCAGTGGGATAATTCTGTGACAAATGAATAGTTAATCAATTTATGTCCTATTATTTAGTGAAAGAGTCAATTTCTGAAACTTTAAGGTAAAATTGATGTAGGTAAGGGTTATTTTATTTCATATTGGTTGGCCAATTTCAAGTTTTGACATGAAAAGACACTATATTTTCACTACCAAAATTGATTTGAAAAAAGTTGACAAAATTGACACACCCTAGTAGTACATTGAGTACAATCTAAGTACATTATTAAGTACATTGTAATTTTGGTTTACTACAACTATGATCATAATTACGAATTAATTCACATTCACTTATTATCATCAATTATCACTGGTCAACACTCATTTTATTGCCAATCATATTAGAGTGATTTTGGGGTAACTTTGTGGTGCTGATTCCGAATATGACATCGGTTTTGCTAGATTGGCTCTAATTTATGAGATAATTGGTACCCCATTGATACACGTAAAAATGCAAAAAATTTAATGTTCAGGCGGAGCCTACTTACAAATCGCATTGAAATTGTCTCAAATCATACAAAAGTAAACACATGAAATACATAATGGCATTTTATTCGGTATAATAACAGATAAACACAGTAAGCTGATTCGCATAATTACAATTAATGTATAGTAAATCTCTGTTTGTACGATTCTTTTTTATGTGGGTTATCAGGACAATCACGTTGGAGGTTCCAGCAATAGTCTGCCATCATGTGTCTGTCCCATCTGCCTTGATACCTTTCCTCCATCACCTTGATATCGCTAAAATCACCAAGATTATCCGGAAATCTGTGTAAGTGGCTATGGAGAAAGTGTACCTTTATGCTCATATTAGTACCCAACTTTTCAAAGTTTGTGAGCATGTTTTGCACCAGTTCTTCATAATTGTCTGCTTTGTGGTTACCCAAGAAGTTCTTGACAACTGAGACATAACTGCACCAGGCAGAAGCTTCAACACCATTCATAAATTTTGTGAAATTAGAATCCTTGATAAGTGTACGGATTTGAGGGCCATCAAAGATTCCAGCTTTTAGTTTTTCCATACTTAGTCCAGGGAACGATCTACAAATGTATTTGAAGCAATCTCCATCTTTGTCCAAGGCCTTAACAAATTGTTTCATTAGTCCCAGCTTGATATGAAGTGGTGGGAGGAGGATTTTTTCCCTGTCAACCAAAGGCTCGTTAATGATGTTCGCTGCACCTACAGTCATGTTTTCTGTTGAAGGCCATGTCACTTTTTTCCAATGAGCTTGCCTTGCCCTACTATCCCATAAACAGATGAAACAAGGGTACTTCGTATATCCACTTTGCTGCTCAAGCAAGAAGTTTACCATCTTTAGATCAACACAAATAGGCATCTGGTGCTCATGATAGCAGAGTTTCTGCAGGACCATTTTGATATTTTCATATTCTTCTTTAAGTTTTGTTGAGTGAGCAATTGGAAGAGATGCATATCGGTTACCATTGTGCAATAAAACACATTTCAAGCTTCTACTGGAGCTGTCTATAAAAAGCCGCCAATCTCCTGGTCGATATTCCAGTCCCATTTGAAGAACAAGTCCAGGGATGTTATTACAGTATACAAGTTCTTCATCTTGGCTGAAGTAAGGAAGAAGTCCCGCCTCTCTTGTCCGATAACCTGTTATTTTAGCTTCTGGCTGTAGACAGTTCTTTTCTTTTAGTCTGGATGCTAAAAGTTCAGATGCTTGCTTTGACAGACTGAGGTCCCGTATCCGATCATTGAGTTCGTCTTGGGAGAACTGCTGAGGTGTTGAAATGCTTCCTTCATAGTCACTTCCACTACTACCACCTAAGTCCTGAATTTCTTCAAATTCTGACAACGGAAGGTCGGGCAGTGTGGTAAACACTGGTATGGGAACGTCTTCGCTGTGTGACACAGGTCGCCTTGCTGATTCCAAATTGGGATAATCCCACTTGAGTTTCTTGTATCGATTGAAACCTTTCACATTAACCACACAGAAATAACAATCGTCGTGGTGGTTTTTCGGCTCTCGCCACACCATAGGCACACCGAAGTTTAAACTTTTCCTTTCTCTATTTTTCCACTGTCGTAAGCATTCTACACAGGTTTTGCAAACCTTATGGGGAGCCCATGACTTGTCTTGGTCTCCAAGCGCCACGCCAAAATACGTAAGATAAGCTTGCTTTACAAAGTCTGTGATGTTTTTTCTTTGTTTTTGCAGAGTGTATTCGCCGCAAATGTAGCAGAATACATTAGGATTGTTTAAGCAGCCTCTTCGTGAAGAACTCATATTTCTCTGAAAAAAGAAAACAATAAAATTATAAGTTCATTTCATATTGACTTATGTACACTAAGTACATGTATACAAATACATTACACGGACGAGAAACACGAAAAACACAACAGACAACACGTACCCCTCCACTGCCAACTGTCAACTGACTACTGGTTGGGTGGCCGATGACTTATATACGGAGGGGGAATATTCTAGAATGATCGCGGAGTAAACACTAAGAGTATTCGCGTGTCTCACCATCTAGAATGTTCCGGTAGTTTCCCATATGCACGCGTTATGGTTACGTTTCCTATTAATTGAGGGTATTCATTATCTCAAGAACTAGAGCCAAATCGGAAAAACTACTTTCATTTTGGAATTCAGCAACCCCAAAATACCCTAAATTCGTACGAATTTCCTTGGCAACGAAACAAAAAAAATTTTTGTTGAGCTGTGTTATAGTTTCATTAAAGTACATTAATTACATCATATTAGATTATTACAGTTAATTACAATTAAACAGTTAACTATAGTTTTTTTACAGTTTCATATTTATAGACAATTAGGATGTTAGGAGTAAGACGTAAAGTACATGGGTACATACGGTATATTATATATATATATATATATATATATTTATATATATAAAACATAACACA
Organism: Bathynomus jamesi; assembly: GCA_023014485.1. Taxonomy (NCBI): domain Eukaryota; kingdom Metazoa; phylum Arthropoda; class Malacostraca; order Isopoda; family Cirolanidae; genus Bathynomus; species Bathynomus jamesi. The sequence continues at coordinate 633,496 of JAJOZX010001013.1, forward strand.
CATAATAATGTTTTATAAATTAGAAGCAAGCGAGAGGAGATTTTTAACCTCAGAAGAACTCGCTTTTGCTGCTGTCAGCGGAATTCGAACACTCGTATAAGCATTTATGAATATCTTGCGAGAAGTGAAATAATTAAAAGAAAAAAGAAAAAGAATACATGCGGACGTATTTACATGTACGTAACTATGTACGTAATCATGATCATCAGGGGACATGTACGAATGCACAAAGTATTGTACACATATTGGTAGTCAGATAATAGGTTGATAATAGGTGGACAATAGGTAGGTCGATGAATGAATAATTAATACAAGTAATAAAAGATAAGGGTCAAGATAAAATATGGATGTATGAATGAACAACATATAAATAATGACGTACAGAGTGTAAAGTTTTTATTATTATGTTAAAAAATTTACCATACATTGAATACGAAAGATATCCACATACTAAATACGTGATTCAGTATTCACGGTATGGAAAACGAAGAGAATTAAGTTACTTTATGACGTCATAGTTATTCAAATTATGCCATACGTCAATTCATAATTAATACGCCATAGTTATTTAATTTGTACGTAAAGTACAAGTCATTATTGGGAGAATTTAGAAGAGATGAATTAGAGAAATACAGTAATGAATAAAGAAGTACAAACAAGGGTTCAAATCATACCACATTCAATATGCATGCATAATCTAATAAAATTTAGGGATGAAGATTAGATGCAAGACATCAATAACTAATTATAATAAATTCTATAATAAATGAAAAATGGAGATATGGGTAATATTGTGATGGAAATGTTAAACGATCTAAACCGTCAATTGTCTTGTTTGTACTTTAAGGGAATGAAATTAAGGGACATTCGCTTCTCACAACGAACCTCCAATGACACAAACATGGATAAGATTTAACCATAGAAATGGTAGATAGCATGGTTGTGACACTGCAAAAATAGAAAGCATAAATCGAAATTCTATTGTTGGATGGAGTCTTCAGCGGTGGGAGAACGGTCGTATTGCAAGTACGAACAAGTTCGTATAATATTAGAATTTATTTAAAAAAAGTAAAATTAATTTAATAAAAACATTAAAATTTATTTAGTTACAGTTTTAGATACGTAGATGTTGTTAACCATTAAGAATATACAGGGAGAAGAGAGAAAAATTAAGTAATGGATAATGTATAGACCTGTAGTCAAGTGTGTATTTATGTGTATTAAGTACAGAGTGTAAGTGGTTGGTCAAAGTAACAGAACAAATGCATGAACAAGAATTAATATATAGTAAGCAACAATTATTAAGATTAAACTAATTCAGGATATGAATAGTGAATTTCCTTTCGAATAAGTATGCCAATGATTTTAGAATAATGTTTGTTTATATAGTATGTATAGTGTGCATACATGGCGGGTGTATGTGTAGGGATTCGGAAAGTTTTCCATTAAATAAAGTTTAAAAATAATGTATAATAATTTAAAATTGGAGTAGGATTATAAATTCCTTTAAGTTTAAGTGAATTATTATTATATTCTAATAGAGGTAGAATTAATGGCAATGTATTCGGCCAATAACATTCATAGTCATATAGTAACAGTATATCACCATTAATATTAACAAGAAGTATCAGTATGATAATTGAATTAAGAATACAAATTAAAAATAGAAGTCAATAAACTCTAATGAACTGAACATGGGGTTCTTGATTCCGTATAATACTCTTAAAAATAAAAAAAATATCTTAACCTAAATTGAGGTTCTGTTCGGTAATACGGTAAAGTTCACGAACATACAGAGCAAGGTAAATTTAGAGTACTCCATTCGGGTGAATCGAGTGACCAATCGGGGAAATATGATGTCTGAAATTAATAATGTCTTTTCGTGAGCACTTTGCTCTTTAGGAAAACATTGATTGTCACACTGCTTAGAACAAAAATTGAAGGAGTTCAAACAAAACGGAGGGACGGCATGTTCCTTCCCATATTAATTTAAAAAGTCATTGGGACATGATCGATTAATTACTACACTATTTCTGTCATTATTATACCTCACAATAATTCTAAAAATCGTTACAAACATTTGTAGAAACGGTTTTGGTTAAATATAATAACATGGTACTTGTAGGTTATCTTCCCTCCACCACTTTTGACAGAATATTTTCGTTGAAACTACGAAAATATCACGACTTAACCTAATCAATTATTTATCAAGGGCGTACAGTTGATCTATTACACTGGTATGCATCAATTTTGCTGTCAAGGGTTTTGTAAGTGATTCTTATAGAGTGTTTCCTGTTGATTTCGAATCTGCAATCCGTTTTTCTCAATCAGCTCAGGTTATCCGGCTATGGCCTCATAAGTAAAATAGAATTTTTCGTGATTTTGTCAAAGCGGAATTGGAACAGTAACATCTATCATCACTTGTTTCACTTGTATAATATCTTTTTTTACTTTTCAGGCATATAGATAAAATATTTCATAATGAATAGAGCGTGTAAAAATGATCCCAATAGATTCTGCTACATATGTGGGACGGTTACCATGCCAAATAACCAGTCCCAAATCACTAAATTTGTGAAGACAATGTATAGAGCATACTTTGGAATTAAGCTAGGGGACCAGGACAAAAATTTCGCCCCTCATATGTGCTGCAAGACGTGCATTGAAAATTTGAGAAGATGGAGCAAAGGCAGAGCGAAATCTTTGCCTTTTGGAATTCCCATGATTTGGAGAGAAGGAAAGGATCACGTGACAGATTGCTATTTCTGCATGACAAACCTCCAAGGTGGGCTTATAAATTTATTTTTCTTAAATATTTTGAAATCCTCGTATGAAACTTGACATAATATTCACCATAATGTAATATTCACCATATATAGCATAATATTCACCATAATGGTAATCATACATTTACACATACATATTGTTATAGAAAATACATTTACACATACATATTGTTATACAAGTTACATTTACATATACAATGATTGTATATTTTCTTTCTTTTTCATTCATATTGTCCCCGAAGGGACAATATGAATGAAAAAGAAAGAAAATATACAGACTCCATCGACCTATTTCATATCTTACAGACCGCAGCCTTCCCTCACGAGCCGCCACTGTCTGAATGCTTCTTCTATTTCATATGCAAGTTTTATATCCATGTTTCTGTGTTTCTATTTTCAGGAGTTAACAAGAAGAATAAACACATTGTTGTATACCCTGACATTCCTTCTGCTATGAGACCTGTACCCCATGGTAATGGAATTCCAATACCCGACCCACCTCAAACCCTGGACTTCGATGATTCTGATGATGAATCAATGACCAATGCCAATGACCAGTCCCAGTCGTATATACCTACAAATACCCCTTCAAATGAGCCGAGGCCTCTCAACCAGGCCAAACTTAATGATCTTACCAGGGATTTAGGACTTTCCAAATTAGCTGCCGAGATCTTGGGCTCACGACTTCGAGAGGACAACTTGCTGGCTCCGGGAACAACATTCTCCTGGTATAGGAAACGAGAGGAAGAATTCCGCAAGTTTTTTGCAGTGCACGAAAATACCTCTTCCTTAGTGTACTGCTGCAATGTTGAGGGGCTAATCGAATCCTTGGGCCTGCCATATAACGCATCAGAATGGAGGCTATTTATAGACTCGTCTAAACGAAGTTTGAAAGCAGTACTTCTCAACATTGGGAATAGGGTTGCATCAGTCCCTGTAGCACATTCCGTACAACTTACTGAGAGCTACGATAACATGAAAATTTTACTGGATGCTCTCGTATACGACCAACATAACTGGAGGATCTGTGGAGATTTGAAGGTAATACTAATATCATAAGTAAACTATTGCTATTGACTATGTTGTTTTTCCAAAGGTTATTTGAGAGCGTATAAGAACACTTAACTTCCCCACAGAAGTGATACAGTCCAATGCATAGATTTTTTTATCTGATAGAACAAATTCTCTAAATTCTTTAAATATTTTCATTTTTTTTCAGATTGTGGCATTTGTATTGGGAATGTAAGGGGGATACACGAAATACCCATGTTCCTCTGCAAATGGGATAGCCGAGCGATGAGAAGCACTATGCACAGCGTGAATGGGCATCCAGAGAGAATTTTGAACCTGGGTCAGTGCCCCTTGTACCACCAACAAAAATTTTGCTCCCACCACTTCATATTAAACTGGGCTTGATGAAAAATTTCATTAAATCAATGAATAAGGAAGGTTCAGCATTCCGATATCTCGAGAGTAAATTTCCTCATATATCTGATGCTAAACTAAATGCTGGGGTTTTTGATGGTCCTCAAATTCGAACTTTGATCAAGGATACTCAGTTCGAAAACGCAATGACTCCAACTGAGAAGAATGCCTGGCAGGCATTCAAATCAGTTGTCACTGATTTTCTTGGCAAGCGTAGAAGTCCAGAATACGAGTCCGTTGTCGAAAACTTGATGGAAGCTTTCAAAGCTCATGGGTCACGCATGTCCATAAAAATGCACGTTTTGTGGTCCCACTTGGACTATTTTCCTGAAAATTGCGGGGATTATAGTGAGGAACAGGGTGAACGATTTCACCAAGATATCAAAATAATGGAAGAGAGGTACCAGGGAAACTGGGAGATCAATATGCTGGCGGACTATTGCTGGTGTTTGAAGCGAGACGTGCGCGAAGAAAAACACAGACGGAAAGCCAAAAAAACTTCATTCCTTCCTCAATAAACTTTTTTCCATATTCATTGTATGAATAAAAGTATTTATTCACACAATGTTTTCATTTTTCACGAGTGTTCTTATAATATTACTCGTATCTACAGTGTTTAAGCTAAAAAAATCAATAAATTTGGGGATAAAATTGGACTTATAATAAATGGCCAATAGAGAAAAAACCTGACCTGATTGAGGAAAACCAATGTCATTTTCGAATTCAGCATGGTCGACTTATATAACATGAGTTGAAAAAACCCTCACAGCAGACAAACAAATTTCATATGCATACCAGTGTTATTAATTATAACTGTTTTTTCTGGAATAGTATTTACTATATACTAATAGATCAACTGTACGCCCTTGATAATTGGATAGGTTAAGTCGTGATATTTTCGTTAGTTTCAACGAAAATATTCTGTCAAAATTGGTTGGGGGGAGATAACCTACAAGTACCAATAAAATATATAATTTCACCTATATATTTATATAGGCAATTACTGCATCCAAAAAAGACACAGAAGGTTGAATTAAAGACACAAACCTGTCAATTCAGGTTGAATTAAATTCTCAAAGAAAACAAATTGAAAAGATCACAAAATTTAAATAATAAAGAAGAAAAATGGAAAGATAAACTAGAAAACTTATTTGACATTGCTCATGAGAATGCTATGCAGCTTATAAAAATAGAAGATAAGAAATTCTTTAAAATGCAACGTGAGAAAGGACGTCATGGAAAAATGGGTACCATTGATAAGGCTGTTGCTAAAAAAGAGCAAAGAGCAGCAGAAAAGCAACATTATGAAAAGAGGAAACCCGAAGAAGAGATCAAAAGAAAGAAGAATGAAGAGGCTGTCATACTCACCAGTACATCATCAGAATCAGAATCAGAGGAGAGTAAAAGTGATGAATCTGGTTACACTGCTGCACAACCTTCAACATGGAAAAGTAAGGTAGGCAAACGTAGAAAATTGTTTGATGATAAATTATTAGGAAGTCTTGATGTTGCAAAATTGAGTGACAGAAATGCGTCTCTAGTTTTATTGCCAACAATCAGACATCGCTTGAATGGGGCATCTGCGAACAAATAAAATGCATGTGTTTCGATACAAGGGCAGCCAATGCTGGTCCTAGAAATGGTGCAGCTATTCTTCTAGAACAAAAATTCGACAACGATTTATTGTGGCTGGCATGTCGACACCACATATTTGAAATTATGCTGGAAGCTGTTGTTTCAAAGTCTTTATCACCATCTTCTGGCCCAGATATAGTCCATTTTAAGAAGTTCAGAGAAAAATGGTCAAGCATTAATAAGGAGGACTACGAAACAGTATAATCAGATCCAGATATCTATGAAAATATTCATGACATCAAAGATGACACAATTATATTTGCAGCAAATCAACTAGACACATTCCAACCAAGAGACGATTACCTAGAACTATTGCAGTTAACAATTATTTTTTTGGGAGGTGAACCAAAAGGTGGAATCAAATTTAAACATCCAGCGGGACTTCATCGGGCTAGGTGGATGGCCAAAATTACATATTCATTAAAATTTTTTGTTCAAATCTCAGTTCAAAATTTAAGTAAAAGACAAAAAAGGACTAAAAGACATCTGTCTATTTACTACTCGGTTATATGTAAAGGCATGGTTTACAGCTCCTGTGCCATCTTGCGCTCCTCGTCTTGATCTGGAATTATTACAGAATCTTGTAGTCTACAAACAAATAAATGACACAATCGCATTTGTTGCTATTAAAAAACTGTTAGGTCATTTCTGGTACCTATCAGAAGAACTGGTAGCCTTGGCCTTTTATGATGATGAAGTGCCTACTGAAACAAAAAACAAAATGGTAAAGGCCTTGCAAAATACAATAGAAACTCTCCCTGCAAAACGGGCTTTTCTAGTTCCTGCACTTATTCTAACGAAGAAATTAGAAGATTTTGTCACATCAAATACTCAAGGATTCTTTACAATAACAGAATTTAGTTCAAAATTTGTACTCAAAGATGCTAAAGAATGGCATAATGATGAAGAGTTTAACTCCGCTAAGAAATCTATCAAACAGTGGAAAGTCGTGAATGATATAGCGGAAAGAGGAGTAAAATTAATGGATGAATATAATAAAATACTAACACATGACGAAGATCAAAAACAATTCTTGCTACAAGTAGTGAAAAACTATAGGGCTGTTTACCCTGATAGAAAAAAAGAAACATTGATGAAGTAAGGACAGCTAATGTCTCAAATATCATGCTAGTTTAATTATGCATGCTTGTGGTTATGGTAGGACCTACGGGGGAGCTTTCCACGTTAAAAAAAAGCAATGCGCCTTGTACTGTACCTCCTGGGTTGTGTGGAAAAATTTGACAATTTGAGTCGTTCTGTCAATTTTTAATTGCTGGTAGCAACCCTTAAAAATTAAAAATTTGCTAAAATATTTTAGGATAGTTATTTTTATGTTGAAATAAACCATTTAAAGGGTTGAACACATTAAAATATAAAAAATTTTTTTTTACCCCTATATTTGAATCACCCTAAATTATATATATATATATATATATATATATATATACACAGTATATGTGTGTTTGGGCGATGAGGAAAATTGTTACTTTAGGGATTGGTGGGAAAGTCCTTTTGAATGGGATGAAGGTCGGGTATGAAATTCTCGAATGGGGAGTGGGGAAGGAAGGAGGCTCTGTAAAGAATGAGAAATAACTTCATTTAGCTGATTAAAGTACTTTGAATATATTTTGGTTGAATGCTTGCACTTGGTATAACATATAATTTCATTCCTTACAATGTGTTATAAAATCAGGATCATCATCAACTGCGCACAACTTTCATTCTATACACACGCTTTCCAGCTTCGAAAAGCTCGCATTTGTGCAAATATAAAGATAACCAAATGTTTTCATAGAAATTTTGGGAAAGAGAGCAACGCGAATAGAAATGAACTGAATTATGGAATCCAAAAAGATGAAACAATTTGGAGGAAAATTTGATCAGATCAATTAAATTTATTTCTTCGAGCAATTTACTAAATTGTAAAACGAAGTTTTAAAAATATTTAACTAATGAGGTTATGAATTTTAAATTCTTTCCGTGATTTACATTATTTATTAGAGTACAGTGAGAAAGATGTCTCTTAATTTGGTTAATCGCCTCTTGTATACGATCCGTTTCTGGAATAAAATATATGCAACGACCATTAAATTATTATGCCTTTCAATATTTCAAATGTTCCGTGCGATGATTCCTTATTTCACGAAGGTCAAGCTTGTCGCCCCTCCTCCCCTCTATGGTACGCGTTAATACTTTCTAATTCTTAAACTCGATCCTTCGCTGAACAAAGCATTACACGGCTTTCTACAATTAATTAATTCCATGACGTTTCGCGAGACTGCGCGTACAATTTCATTCGTTTGAAAACTTTATATGTTGCAAAGACCTTATACATTTAATTTAGGATATCCTGTATCTTGTTTAAAGCTTTATTTTTTATTGTACGATTGCTGTTCTGCTTTATTTATTAGATTAAAATTAACATCATAAATGAAGCGCGATTCTTTGCGTAATTACTGCCAGTTCCGAAAGTAAAATGATTTCAAAGGTAACAACACTGACTATTCGCTTCATAAGGAAATTTGCATGCCATTATAAAGACGATAGTAACAGAATTTCCAAACTTTTCACAAAAAGCTGGTCTCTGTCTCGTGTCTTCGATTCAACTTCATGTGTGTGTTGAAAAGGGACGTACATCCTTACTGATTTGGGGTTTTAATTTATTGTTTTGTTTATGGTACAAGGAATGTTGTTCAGTTTAAACTGCAGATGCCAGAATCGAAATATTGTTTCTTTAATCCACAGGCGGTCTTCCTTTACGTTCCAACCATATTTCGCGTTTCCTCCAATACCCTCTCCCACTGAAATAAAAACTCTTCCCCAAGACCTTCAGTGTGGCACGACCTCCTGCGTAGACTATATATATATATATATATATATATACAGTGTCTGTAAATGTTAAAAAAATCGACTGTAGAAATATGCTTTGAAGGAAGGAAGATCTGAAGCGAAACGTAGCTGGTTTGAATACCTTGTTTAATCGCAATTTAATTATGTTGCTCCGATGATACGACGAGGGAGATTAGGGACTGAGACCTAATGAATGATCGATGCGAGCCATTTTCAATGCTGCCAACCAAAATTCTTCTCGAATTCTTCGAGATTTTGCCCGTCTTGTTTTATTCTTTTAAATTTAATTAAGGTATCCATTCTGTGAAACTATTCCGTTTAGGTCACGAAAGCTAATTAAACGCTCGCTGTTCATCACTTTTTGCTTATGTTCAACATATTTGTCTTTATACTTTCTTATTGCGTCTCTCGCGTTTATTTCCTCTTGAAGTATGTGTTTTTGGCTGCTTTATTCCAATTGTTTTTCAAGGAGTAAAGTCCGACAGGCGACTTATAAATTCTGAAAACTAATATGCTAAAGATGGTACACTTCGTTCTTGCAAAACGATATTAAAGGTCACTTTAATTGGATTAAAATAGTTACTTAAAAAAAATTACTTAAATAAATGTAAACGTTTCGTTTTGGAAAAAGATTAGTAAACTTGATAATAAAACTTCCTTTTGCCATCTCATCTTACATCTCTCTCTCTCTCTCTCTCTCTCTCTCTCTCTCTCTTTCTCTCTATATATATATATATATATATATATATATATATATATATATATATACACGCCAGGTCTTGAACAAAAGTTCAGAATGGGGGATTTTTTTATGGTGCCTATTCATCTACGAACCAAAGAAAGGATGAACAGTTGGGTTGGACTGCGCGCCACATCCCCGCACCGGAAATCGAACTCAGGTGGATGGATTCGTTGTCAGCGATGCTAACCACTAGACCACCGAGGCACATATATATATATATATATATATATATATATATATATATATGTTATAATGTTTCAGACCAGCAAAGACCCTAGGATCCACTCATGGCTAGTCTACCTAACCGTGTTTGTAATTGTGTACTGCGCATGTCCTACGTGGTGGCGGTGGGGACCTACAGTTTTATGTGGGTTCTGAACCACAAAACCTCAAAACTACCGAACCACAAAACTACCTTAAACTATACCCAATCTATGAACATATGCGTCTAATCGATTTTTAAAAATATTTATAGACGTGTTGTTAATTACTTCTACCGGCAAACTATTTTTGGCGACTGCCGTCTCGAACCTTCTACTTGTCATCTTACACCCTTTATTTCTAGTTCTGCTATACTTGCGCTGTGCTATTTCGAAAAAACTATCTCTATTTACTTTATCGAACCCATTCATAATTTGAAAAACCTAGTCTAGTCTCCTCGTCTCGAGTGTGGTTAATTTTAACTCCTTAAGCCTATCCTCGTACAACTTTGACCGAAGCGACAGAATCATCTTAGTTGCTCGTCTTTGAACTCTTTCGATTTTATCTATATCCTTACGCATATGTGGATTCCAAAATTGGATCGCGTACTCCAAATGGGGTCTAACTAATGATTTATAAAGAGGAACTATAATATCGCGCGATTTGTACTCAAAATTCCTAGCTATAAAACCTAGCACTTTGTTCGCCTTATTGACCGCTGCTGTACTTTGTTTCGCTACTTTTAAATCACTAGTGACTATAACTCCTAAATCTTTTTCCTAATCTACGCTCGCCAACTCCTTCCCTGACATACTATACACAAAATTACCGTTACGCGAACTTATATGTAAAATTTTGCACTTATGGACGTTAAATCTCATTTGCATGTGACCGAACAATTTACGATTTTACTCAGATCTTCCTGGATTTTACCTCTATTTTCGTCATTAATCGCCCTCCCACCCAACTTCGTGTTATCCGCAATATTTGAAACTGTACTGACTAGACCGACATCGAGAACATTAATATACATAAGAAAAAGCAAGGGGCCCAGTGCAGAACCCTGAGGAACGCCGCTCGCTACATTAGCCCAAGACGACTCCGCTCCATCAACGACCACCCTCTCTTTCCTACCTCGCAAACACTCTTCTATCCATTTTATTACTACACCCCTGATTCCATGAGCGTTAGTTTTTTCAACGAGTCGTTTGTGTGGTACGGCGTCAAACGCTTTTTGAAAATCTAAATACACTACATCTACCACCCGCTGACTATCGTAAACTTCAACCAAACTTTGGAAAAATTCTAAAAGATTAGTTAAACAAGATTTGCTTCGCCTAAAACCGTGCTGCGTATTTCTAATGAAGTTGTGCAATTCTTTGTGTTCAACCATTCGATCCCTAAATTATCGATTCCAGTAGCTTACCTACAAAAGACGTAAAACTGATTGGCCTATAATTCCCCGCCGCACCTTTATTGCCTTTCTTAAAAATAGGTTTTACATTTGCTAACTTGAAGTTATCTGATCCGCACCACTCAGAAATAGACGCGTTAAAAAACTTTGTTAGGGGCACAACAATGCTTTCTTTTAATTCTTCTAGTTGTATGGGATATATTGAATCCGGCCCCGGTTATTTAAGCATTTTCATTTTACAAATATGGTGACGTACCCCTCTTTCACTCACCACAATATTATCTAAAGTATTACCATTATCAAAAGGTATTATGTCTATGACCTAGGGATATTCGTTACATCTTCTATTGTAAACACTGACGTAAAAAATTCGATAAGCACAGTAGCCATTTGCTTGTTTAGAAACTAGCTCACCGTCAGAATTTCTCAACGGTCCTAAGACACTCTTTACCGGGTTTCTATTATTAACCTATTGCAAAAATCGCATGGGGTTTTCTTTGCTGTCATGAGCTGTGGAAATTTAAAAATCGCGTTTGGACTTTTTTATTATGCTTTTCGCGTCACGCCTTAGAGATATATAGTTTTTTCGTAAGCACAAATTGTCTTTATCGCACTTATGTAACCTATAAGTCCTGTCTCTGCTCTTTATAATATCCCCTACTCTATAAGTAAACCACAAGGGCTTGTTATTTACTTTCGCATGCTTAATCTTGTACAGTACACATTCCTCATCTGTAGTCCTAAGCACCGTTTCAAACGATTCCCACATTATATTTGCGGTGGAGGTCCCCATTACGTTTTTCCAATTGACGCGTGACAATTCATTTCTAAATTTACAAAAGTCTGCGAGCTGGAAGTCAGGAATTTTAGTCGAGTTAGCTAGTTTCGAGTGACTTACTGAGAGGACAAACTCTACCATATTGTGATCGCTATTGCTTAAAGGTTCTATTATTTGAAGATCAGTGATAAGTCTATCAGCCTTAGTTATTACTAAATCTAAAATAATGTCGTGATTCCCATTCCTTCATTTATAATTCTTTATTTACTTTACTTTCTATTCAATTTCTCTTTATCTTTCATCATTCTCTCTACACTCGCTTCGCTGTACTTTATAAATACGGGTAGACGTGGCCGTGGGCGCCATTATAATTTGAACAAGGCGAGGAAGACGGGGGTTAATTGCACACTTAATTACACTTTACTGACTTTTATTTATATCGAAACACTTTTAGATAAACGGGGTAAAGCGAAGGGGGAATTAACGTTAACATTTCAGTCGGAGAGAGACACAAAAGAATATTCTAAATTTACAAAAACATCGTAATACACAAAAACACCTTATTTGGCTAAGAGCCGCCCGATCACTGGAGGGCATTTCTACCCAGTCTCCACTTGAGCAGCTTTTTAGTGTTGCCAACTAGTATTTTATAAACAAACCATTATCTACCGTAATTACATTTCTTATTAAATATTATTATCTTCTTTATTAAATACACATTATTAATTTCTTAAAACCAAAACATTTTAATTCTTAATTAGGCATTACTACAATACTGTCCAACCTCGTAGGTTCCCCAACCTTTTGAATGAGAAAGCTATCCTCGAGAAAATTAACTAAACGATTACCTTTCGCGGCTCCCTGCATTGTATCGTAATTTACGTTAGCGCAATTAAAATCACCCACAATTAAGGCCTGCTCACTACCTATTATTCTCTTTAGTTCACGATATAACGCTTCGTCCGTATCAGCTGTTTCATTAGGGAGCCTATATATAATGGCAACAACAAATTTCAAAGCGCTCAATTTAAGTTCTGCTGTAGTCGAATCTATCGGTTCTGGAATTCTGCGACTTAAGCCTTAATTCTATGGCGCTAGCAATATTGTCTTTGATATACAACATAACACCTCCTCCTCGCCTGAAACAAAAAGGAACAAGAACTTATATATACGTAATTAAGCTACCGACGAAGGTTCTGCAAAAGGAAAAGTTAAATAAAGAGGGATAAAGATACAAGGCAATTTATGAACAATAAAAAAAAAAATAACATCTACCCGCTGATCGACCGATATTTTTCCACACCCTACTTGATGATCCTTAGCAAAGCAAAATCAACCTTATTAGACTACGTTTGCTACTAGATTGGAATTTCACACCTCTTGAACACCGCAAAACAAGCTATATGGACTTGCCTTCGTTTAATCAAGTAAATATAATAATAAATAAATTAATAAATAAAATATATTCGGTTATGAATAATTAATAATATGAATAATTAATTAATTAATATGAATAATTTTTTTAAAGTTACTTTGACTGAAGCAACTTATTCAATTGGTAACACTGGACACTCGATAAAACACATCTGTTCACAAGGAAAGACAGATCACTTCGGTCCCTCTCTCTCTCTCTCTCTCTCTCTTTATATATATATATATATACACAAACTCAGAATGGTTCCCTGAGAACATTATATGTTAAACACAGACCGTGCATGGAACAAGGAACTCTTCTGGGATAATTAAATCCACTATAGTCCGGATAAGTAATGGTAAATGACAAATACCATAGTTTTTTCTTTTTCATGATTTTAGCCCGACGTGGGCAACGGGTCTCTCGCAAAGAGATCCCATAAATATAGCTTCCCTCACCAGCTATCTGCAAAGCAGACAGGATCCAGCTTTGGAACCCTAGATCCATGTCCCAAAGCTGGATCCTGTCTGCTTTGCAGATAGCTGGTGAGGGAAGCTATATTTATGGGATCTCTTTGCGAGAGACCCGTTGCCCACGTCGGGCTAAAATCATGAAAAAGAAAAAACTATGGTATTTGTCATTTACCATTACTTATCCGGACTATAGTGGATTTAATTATCCCAGAAGAGTTCCTTGTTCCATGCACGGTCTGTGTTTAACATATATATATATATATATATATATATATATATATATATATATATATATACCTCGTCAACCTCGTTGCTGTTCCGTGTGTTGGTCTCTCTTCACACGAAAGTTAAGCTGGTGGCCCCGCCTCTAAGTCTGGCTTAGTGGAGGAGGGAGTTGCTTTCTTGCGCTCTCCACCGTACATAGCAAGGTACAACCGGCTCATCTGGAACCGTCCTGAGCCAGGGATCTAGTCTTCTCTTGAATATATATATATATATAATTTAAGTACTTATAAATCAGAAAAGAGAAAAACTGGGAAACTGGGAGCCAATGGGAATTGAACTCGTGTCGTGTGTATGGTGTCATAGTTATCAGTTTTTGCCTGATGAGCCATCCGTGATACCAAAAAAGATCCGTTCAAATTCGGCGAGGCCTTAGCGATGTTTGGTTATGTTTTATCTTTTTTCCTCGCTTTTATTTATTATATATATAAATGCTTGTCTGTAACACATTTTATGACGCATATAAATATATATAAATATATATATATATATATACAATATATATATATATATATATAATATATATATATATATAATATATATATATAATGTAAAGAACGACACTTGTGTAGAAGAGCGTCCGCACAAGAAGAGGAGAAAGAACGAACAAATGAAAAATGAGGCACCTCCCAGGAATCGAACCCGAGATCATCCAATTGCCGGTCAGATATGCTAATATGCTAACCACTACACCAAGGGCCTCCTCGTATGTATGAGAATTACGACTTCTGACTGATCGAGACCCTTGATGTAGTGGTTAGCATGTCCTACCGACAATTGGATGATCCCGGGTTCGATTCCTGGGAGGTGCCTCATTTTTTATTTGTTCGTTCTTTCTCCTCTTCTTGTGCGGACGCTCTTCTACACAAGCGTCGTTCTTTACATTAATTATACTGCGTGTTGTTTGCAGTTAAAATGTATATATGTACGGCATGAGAAGGTGTCCCCCCTCAGGGCATTCGATTCCGCTCGTATGTAGGAGAATTACAACTTCTGATTGATCGAGGCCCTTGGTGTAGTGGTTAGCATATCCGACCGGCAATTGGATGATCCCGAGTTCGATTCCTGGGAGGTGCCTCATTTTTCATTTGTTCGTTCTTTCTCCTCTTCTTGTGCGGACGCTCTTCTACACAAGCGTCGTTCTTTACATTAATTATACTGCGTGTTGTTTGCAGTTAATATATATATATATGTATATATATGTATATATATAATTAGGGTGTGTCTATTTTATGAAGTTTTGAAATTTATATTGGCCAGGTTCTTATTGGGTTCCACTAAAGAAAAAAATGATATTTGCCAATTTTTAGAAAAATTGGAGTAAATTTAGGACTTGCCCAAGGCTTAGGAAAATTATACAATTAGACAAAATTAGCAATATTACAATTTTCCAAATGAATGTTACAAAATGAATACCTTAACAACCAAATATGATATTAAAACAAAGAGAAACACTATATAATTGTTCTATTTACTGCTTTTGAGCTTTCGGAAATTTGTTCCGGTGGTACTCAACCATTTGCAGGACGAATTGTTTCTGCTGTTCATCTCTGACCAGTGATTCATTGAAAGACTGCATGAGGGCAACTCCCCTTTCTACCAAGTCATTACTCACTCGTAGGGCTGAAACGACATCTTTTGCCTCATTATATGACTTCTCTGCCTCCCATTATTGCGGGTCAAGGTATAAAAATGCTCCATCATCCAATTCAAGGATCTGGAAAAGGTTCTTGGTGGAAGTGGTATAAAAGTCGTGTAGTGATTTTGAAGAGGGATCATGTACAGGAGGGTGTCTTTTTGGAGGTTCATCAGATCCTTCAATCTTGCGCATATTCTGGACCATGAGTCGTTTTTCATCGACGGTAACTGAATCATCGGAAAGACTGAGACCCAACAATGTTTCAGACAGATACCAAAGATGTCGAGAAAATGCGGTGAAGGCGATCTCCGAGACTTCCTTATCTGGGTAACTGTGCAGCGCCTTCAAGAATTGAAGATCGTTCCGTGGGGTTTCATTTGGTGATGGACAGGAAAACCAGTGCTTGATGTACACCGTAGTTATGAATAGTGCCACTCGATTTAAGTGCTTCCATACCGTTTGAGAGTAGGATTGTCGAGATGCCCTCATTATACTTTGACGCTGTTGAATGGGAAACTGGTCTTTAAAAAGACACATCTTGATAGCATATATTGCACGTGCCATCCAACGCGCTCGGTGAAATGTTCCTGGGTATCTGAACTTTATTCCTTTCGGTGGTTCTCCTCCTAGAAAGATGACTGTCAGCTCCAAAAGTTCTTCCTAGTCGTCTCTGGGATGTTTAGTGCTCAGTTGCTGTATGGCAAAATTTATAACAGTTCCTCTAACTCCTTCAATGCGCTCTGCTACTTCGGCATCCTCCAGAGCCGTGCGATATTTTGTTTGGTCAATCTTTGGCCAAAAGTTGCGAAAATGAGAAAAGATATCAATATTTGGAGACTTAGCAGCATCATGTAGCGAAAACACCTTTGCTAAAACAACTTCAGACACATGATGTCGACAGGCAAGGTTTAGAAGATCCTTCTCTAACTCACTTTCAAGTTTCATACAAACACCACCTTTCAAACCTGTGTTAGATGCCGTTGTGTCGAAGCACATAGCTACAATTCTCTGTTCAAGACCCCAGCTTCTGATCTCAGCCATGCAAGCTTCTGCCATAACTGCAGCTGTGCCTGATGGCAGTTTGGGTATAGCGAGTAGCTTGGTTATATCCTTCCCAGAAACCATTATCGGAAGACGATCCACAGATTCTCGTTCATTTCCTGTATAGTCGGCCATTATCTTCCCATCCCAGTGCAAAGTTAGTGGCACTTGCGGGTTGAAAGATTCTCTGATCTCAGATGCTAAGGCTGCACGTCTACCTCTCCTTGCTCGGTGTATTGCAGATGGACTAATCATAAGTTCACCAACTGGTGCTTTAAACTGATTGGATGTAAATGCAGCCAAAGCAGAGAAAATGCATGAGGCATTCCTGCTGCTTGTTTTTGTGCGATCTAAAGCTGCTGCTGCATCCTGCGTAACTACAGAGATGGTTCCCTTCCGTCGCTGCGGCGGACCTGAAGATGTTGATAGCTCAGATTCACTTTCGGTAGTGTCTGAAGGTGAAGATTCTTCACTTGACGATTCAAGAACTGCAACCTCATTCACTCTGTCTGTCTCTACACGAACCCGTTCCTCACGATCTGCAACAGCTATTGATCTTTGTAAGGCCTTGGCCTCTTGCTTTGCGAGGTTAACATCAATGCCTGACATGAAACCACGTCGTCCTTTTTCACGTTGAGCTTTCAGAAACTGTCGATCCTCTTCTATCTTTATCATAGTCATGGCATCTTGATGTGCAATATCAAAGAGATCATCCAACAAATTTTTGAAAGTTTCACGATTTTTCTCTTCAGTTGTTGACATTCTTGATATACGCTTCTTGAGGTTTTGCCATTCCTTGTGAAGATGTCGTAGCTGATCCCAGACATGATTCTTCGCCCTTGTTGGTATCCGTGCTTGTTCCCAAATTGGAAGAATCATTGCAACAGTTTCCTTTATGCTCTCATCCAACTTCAATTTCTTACGTGTATGAAAATCGAACAACACTTTTAAAACCTCACCACGTGAAGGTAGCTTAGAAGGATGAAAGTGGTCTTCTGTACCACCAATCAACCAAATCTCTGTCTTCTTTCTTGTTGCCTCCGCCATTTTACCTGTAAAATAGAAAAAAATAATTAAATATCTGAAATAGTGACCGAATAAAAATATTCACTTTATTGGACTGATAATATTAATGAATTAGCAGCAAATGTCTTACTCGTCGTTATATAAGTAATTATTCCAAGGCAAAAAAAATAAAACACCATAACAAGTCGATATAAATTGCCCTGATAATTTCTTATGGCGATGTGCACCTGTAACCGTAGTCTAAGAATAAATTTAGTTACATACAAACCCGAAGTGTTAAACATAAGGCTTACGCAATAAATTAAAATACATCTCACAACCACAAGAAAACTCAAAAGTGAAACACAAAAAAATTTATATGCTGAAAGGTTAAACTAACAACATATTTTAAAACTGTTGCGATGTCACAAATCCAAACATAGCTTGAAATAAAACCAGTACACTAGGCACACCGTCGCCATAAACTAATCATCGACACAAAACATTTGCTTCTCAACTTTGATTGCATTGGGCAAGTCCTAAATATTTTGCTATAGTGATAAAACTTCATATATAGAGTTTTTACATGAGGTGGCATGATAATTCGACCAGGCCGATGTAAAACATTGTTTTTGAATTTCTCACTCTATGCCTTAGACACACCCTAATATATATATATATATATATATATATAATATATATATATATTAGGGTGATGCAAAATAACTTATCATTTCAAAAACTTGAAGACACCCTCTAATTTTATTTAATTTAGTGTAAAAACTGAACATGCAAAATTTCAGCACAATTGAAGACATTTTAGAGGTTGCTACCATCCATTGAACATTTTGTATATTGTTATTTTTCAGTTTGTATTTATTGTACATTTATTTATTTTGCAGATTTCATCAAAAATGGTAGTCAGCAACATATAGCAGTCATAACAGACTCTGAACCTCTTTCCGTAAACCTTCTCATCCCTTTCATTGCTATAGACGCCGTGGCCGAACATTCTAGAATCATTTCTTTGCTGTGACGTCACTGTGGCGGCCGCGTCAGTGTAAGTGCGGCGTCACTGACTCAGTATCTTTGCTGCCTTCGCTGAGAGTGGTTGTATAGCAGTTGCTGAGTTGCACTCATGGAGCGGCATACGCGTCACAAAACAGTTGTTTGGCTCATAGGACATCCTATAGAGTCCTTCAAAGAAACCCAGCTTCCATCTAAAAGGGAAACATTAGCATTGTTTATGAACTACAAGATCAATAAAAAGCAACAGGTGAAAACAGCGGCTTTGTTGACTGCTAGAGATGTTATGGATGTGTGGGAAAAGGCACGCATCCCAACAGTGTTGAAATGTCATGTCGTGGAGAGAGTAAAGAAACTTTTCAACGAGTGGGAGAAACTAAAGAAGAACAGAAATAATAAGAAGAAGCAATCACCTGCACTACTTCAAAAACAAGAGAGCTGGCAAAATGACTTGCAAGATCTGTTTGACATTGCACATGCAAGTGCTCTTGACATGATAAAGATAGATGAAGATCGTGAGTTTTTGATGCTGCAACGACAAAAAGGAAGAAAAGGCAAAATGTCTGGAGTGGATAAAGTTTTTTCACAAATGGAAGAGATTGCTAGAGAAAAGGAAACATTGCTTGAAAAGAAAAGAAAGAGGGAAACAGCCGTTTTCGAAGCAGCAGTGCTCTCAAGTTCAAGTCCTTCAAGTTTGAATGAAGATAGTTCAAAATCAGAAGAAGAATTTGTTGCTGACCCTCAGCAGCCATCAACTTCGAGACAAAGTAGATCAAAGTCTAAGAGTGCAAAGCTTATGGATTCTTCAATGCTTGTATCTCTTGATGCTGCAAAAGTAAGTGATAGAGCTGCTTCGGAAATCTTGATCCCAACAATCAATGCTCTTGGGCAAAACCCTGAAGAATACAGTGTTAGCTATTCATCGATACGAAGAGCAAGACAAAGGAACCGCAAGACAATGGCAGAAAATTTGAAGCAGGATTTCGAAACAAATTGCCCTCTCCAAATACATTGGGACGGCAAACTACTGGAAGATATTACTGGTCATGAAAATGTTGATCGACTGCCAGTTCTAATTTCCGGCCAAGGAGTTGATCAGCTTCTTGGTATTCCCAAACTTGCCAGAGGAACTGGTCAAAACATTGCAGATGCTGTCCATCAGTTAGTATTGGAGTGGAATATATCTGACCAAGTGAAGGGCATGTGTTTTGACACCACTGCCTCCAACACAGGTTCTAAGAGTGGTGCTTGTATGTTACTAGAGCAAAGATTGGATAAAGATATGCTGTGGCTGGCTTGCCGACATCATATTTTCGAAATAGTGTTAGAAGCTGCAGTTTCTGTCTCCTTGCCATCTTCTAGTGGCCCTGACATACAACTGTTTAAGAGATTCAAAGCAAAGTGGGTGGAAATTGACAAGAACAATTACCAAACAGCAACAGATGACCCTAACATTGCAGAGAAAATCTCAGATGCTGAAGAACTCATTCAATTTGCTCAAGCTCAGCTTGATGAACAGCAGCCTCGTGATGACTACAAGGAATTGCTCGAGCTAACGCTCATTTTCATCGGTAGTGCCCCCAAGTCAGGAATCAGCTTTAAAGCACCCGGAGCTTATCACAGAGCACGATGGATGGGCAAGCTAATTTACTGCTGTACCTCAGAGGGTGGTGCGGAAATCAGCGTGCCTATTATTTACTATTTTATGAGCTCACTACGTACTATAGTTTAGAATGTCATCGTTTTTTTTTCAAACTAGGTTAACTAGGTACATATCAAACCGGCTCCGGCGAAAATATCAACAAAACAATATTTTTGAGCACAAACTGATATACATTTATTTTTAAAGCTTGGTAGCAACCTCTAATTTTCTCTTTTTCAACCCCAAATTTCGCATACAATGCTTTCTTAGGAATATGAATAAAATAGGAGGGTGTCTCCCTGAAAATTGAAAAAAAAAAATTTGACCCCTTTTTTGCATCACCCTAATATATATATATTATGAAAAGAAAGATCAAGGCGACAGCACACATAGGTTTATTTGTACAAACGTTTAGGAAGTACTCCTTCCATCATCAGTGCTAAAATGAATAAAACAAATAATTCACTTGTATTGAAATTTAAAATAAACTGTAAATATGATTCATAAATAGGAGCATCTGGAGGGACAGGCACATTATAAACAGTTCAACACACTATTTATAAATGCTAAAACAATTATTATACAATGAATTAAAATCACAATGACTAGAAATCTGGAAACAGGTACAATGTATAAAATAGAATGGTTAACTTACTATTACCAGTTTAACAGAAGATTGATAATGGTTTAAAGAGGGATTTAATTTATGAATATGTAAAGACTCAAGTATTTTAAGTTAATTTCAATAATTTGAAAATTAGAGAGACAGAGACAATGGTTGCTGCTCGCCGGGTGAACTCTAATGCTTAAATGTGAAATGTGTTGTCTGTGCACGAAGGGAGAGAGGGCGCAGTGTACGATAGATCAGGCCTAAGTGCTCATGCGTACAGATTATGAATTCTCGGCCGGAACAGCCAACGTATGCAGCATTGCAGTCAGGACATTTATAAGAATAGACAAAACATGAGCGCACAGAGGGTTGACTAAAGTAAATACACATCACGATGATTGTCCTCAAGAACATATAGCAAAGTTCATCAATGGAATGTCAGAATGTGTCAGCTTTACATAATGCAAAGTGGAAATCAACACAATTCAATATATATTGATTCAATAAATCTGCTATTATTTATTGATTTTTATTATCATATCAAAAACTATAGAAAAACCGAACTTATCTTTCTGCTTTTGTCAACCCTCTGTAAATCACGAGGCATTGATTCTTTGTCTGAAAAGTAATCCTATTGATTTATCATTCACAAAAATAAATTTGAAAATTATTTTGGGTTAAGAATGAGCAATAAAGATTTTAAATTTCTTTCTATTTTGTTTGAAACAAACAATATAGGGGAATTTTATACAGTATATGTAATGTCTTTCGGAACAGTTGGTAAATTTAATTTAAGCTTATAAATATTAAGAAAATCTCTAATACAACATTTGACTAGGTTTTTAGAGTACACGTTATTACAGACATAATTCAATAAAAAGTTAAATTCAAGATCTTTGGACTTAAATGTTGAAGAAATTCTATATGCTCTATTTTAGAGAGTAATAATATTATTGAATTTCAATAATTTTGAAGTACATCAGAGGAGATTAAGTCCTAGGTCTGAGTATATTTTTTTCTGTAGACAGTAGTTTCTAAAGAATTATCAAGTCTTGATACCAATACATTCAGAAATGAGAGGGACCCACTATTTTCTCTTTCTGTAGTGAACTTTACATTGGCATGATTATTATTACTATTAATATAAGTAAAAAATTGGAAAGATGATCCGGGCTGTAGTGTTTATATATTACAGGCTTAAATATTCTGTATCGATGAATCGGTACAGAATTTAAATTTTGTACCGATTCATCGATTTGTTGTATCTGATATTCCATACATTAAAACCAAACTCACTCTCTCGTCTATTGTTAATTTCGCAGCCATCCCCTACCTTAAAGAAAAAAATAATATATTACAGTGCGTTCGAAAAGTCTCTCCGCAGTGCTATGTTAAAAGCATAGGAAATTGAAAAACTACAATGTTTTCATTCAACCATGATTTAGTGATTTTATTACATAACCTTTTGATTTTACAGCATGTGTTGAAAGTGTTTTCCACCATTTTGCAGGCACAGAGCAACTCGTCTACACTTGTCAAACACTTTTTTTAAAGTGTTGGTTGACTGCGGAGAGACTTTTCGAAGGCAGTGTATAATCAATACTGAAAATTCCTATGATGCGCGACTTTTGCGCCACCCTGTATATGTGAAAATGAATAATTGTACGATTCATTTTTGCATATAAAATTCAAACTCGCGTGACACTCTAACTCTATATAACATGTAAGTTTGAAAATTTTTTAAATTTTCTTTCTATTTTATTTTTGCTAAGTATGATGAATTACTTCTTTTTTAAATTACTTAATCATTTTTTAGATTAAGCTTAAACATGTAATCGTGTTAAATTCTGCAATGTTAATTTTTTCATACATTTTCTCTTACTTGTAAAAGATGAAGTCATAACTTGCCAAAACTCTAAATTAACACTTAATTTTAAATTTTAAGCATTTAATTTTGGCTCATATGCATGTTTAATTATAATCCATAATAAAATGCATATTTCAGTTTCCATTTTTAGTTAACTCGGCAAATCATGATAACTTCAGATCTGTCAATATACTGTTTAAAAGAAAAATATGACTTCATCTTCAAATATTTTGTTTATCTGCCGGTACGCTGTTACCGGCAAAATTTCCCTTTATCTTCATGTATTTTTCAAAAAGAATCCAGCCTATTGCGAATAAAAAACAAAACAGGTCAACATTAACTAATAATGATGTCACCAAATTATTAGAATATAAACTCTTGTAATTTTTCAAATTATCATTCTGATTATTCTGATCTGACCTAGAGGCTGAAACATTAACTGTAATATTATAGCAGTAAAATTCAGTCAGAAGATCTCTTCGTCTTCTCCTTTGAGCCCTGCTTTCTCCAGAGAACTTAGTTTTAAAATAGAATAAATAATTTCCCGATACGTTAGAAGAAGAATCGGGGAACCGTCAGATAATTTAGTAAGTTTTCACAGAATCCTCCGATCCACCACAAGAAGAAATCGGAGTGTAGTGTAAAAGAAACTACTGCGTTTCCCTACACGGTACCAGCTACCCCAGAGTGAGAAAATCCGTTGTTGCCACATAACCAGAACCCCCGTTAACCTCCAACCACCCAAGGCCATAGACTGAGGGTTAATATATATATTACAGGATAACTGCCCTGTTCATACTGCAAGGATCATCAGACGGTGGTTTCAGGAACAACGAGATGTCGAGCTGCTGAACTGTCCCACCAAAGGGTGTGACCTAAACCCCATTGAAAATGTGTGTGCAAATGTGGTTAACGCTTGGGAGCCTGGGCAGTAACGGACATCTCGGCACCTGCTGAAACATACCATGACAGAGTGGGAACTTTTCCGCACGAACCCACAAGTCATCTACAATCACGTGACATCTGTTCCAAATAGGCTACGAGAGGTCATTAATAATAATGGAAGATGGATCAAGTCTTGAGTAATTGTGTATAATAATGTTATGGTTGCGATGTAGTAAATATAATACATATTTATTTACTTGAACAATTATCACTTCCTTATAATTTGAACATTATATTTTGTATGTTTTTAAGAAATTCTCTAAATTTATTTGATTCATGTTTATTTTTGTAATAAAAAGTTGAACTATGTTATCATGATCCCTCCATGGATAGACCTTTTTCTGGATAACCACTTGTTGATGATGTATGGACTTTAAACAGAAATGTTATTGCCCGGAGGAAAAGTCGATACTACAACTTATCTTACACTTTAACATGGTCACATCAAAATCCTATGATTGAAAGTATCCCATGTTTGTGAAACAACCTAACTACTCTATTCCCTAAATTTAGGAATAATGCATGAATAAAATACATAGTCATCATAGCATCACCACCAAAACTACAGTGAACAATATATTTATTCTGTCATTGTTTTTCAAAAAATAAAAGTATTACTATGACAAAACCTGAGAGAGGGAGGAGGAGAGGGAGGGAGTGAGGATAGGGGAATGGGGTTTAAGATGGAATGCGTTGTTACCACATCTCAGAGAGGGTGGAGCGGAACTATTGCAGGGGACTGTATCTATGTAGCTTTGACGAACTGTAGGAGTATCAGCCTGCGAAACTGAAAGAATATCTCCAGAGAGAAAACCATAAGAATTCTTTCCCTCAATAACTTATTAATTATCCTCGAAAACTTAGAAAAGTTAAACCTATAATTAACTCTGATGCACAAAAAATGTGTTAGAATAAAACATCCAAAGAAAGCAGTTCTTCAAACCTTACCCTGAATATTAACACTTAACAGGAAATAAGCTAATGATATGTTTAATATTTAACATCTGAACTGATTGACTGAATCGCATTAGTTTGTAGTAATTTGAAGGTACGATATAATTAAAATATAACACTTTGATTAAATGATCTACATTCACACACACACACACACACACACACACACACACACACATTCATATATATGTTTCACTAGTTTTAGTATAAAATGTTAATTCAAAGACCATTACTACTTGTATTTGATATACAGTAATATATATATATATATATAATATATATATATATATATATATATATATATATATATATATAATATCAAATACAAGTAGTAATGGTCTTTGAATTAACATTTTATACTAAAACTAGTGAAACATTTGAAATATGCAAAGCTTATGATATGTAAACACTCACACACACACACACACACACAATACATCGTCAAATGGTAGTTAAAACCTTAATTCTCATTAACAAAGATAAGTGAACAAATAAATACTATGCTTAACACCACATAAAATGAAAAATAGAAACAGTACTTATAATGTAGTTATTGTGTCGCTCTTTTACACGAAGGTTAGAGTAAAACAAAGAATGTGGCTCTCACACATATGTGCAGATTTATATAGGTGAGGCTGGTCCTATGACGTCACACCGAATTAGTTCACTGATTGGTCATCATTACCAGTTCATTATGAGCAGTTTCAAACTGGAGAATTTTTATATAAACAATACTAATAACATTCCTAGTTTGTTAACCAAAATATGATTGTATTATATGTGCACTGAAAATGATGTTTATCTTTGTAGCGAAGTTTATTATCACG
This sequence comes from Bathynomus jamesi, assembly GCA_023014485.1. NCBI lineage: Eukaryota > Metazoa > Arthropoda > Malacostraca > Isopoda > Cirolanidae > Bathynomus > Bathynomus jamesi. Next base: position 659,052 of record JAJOZX010001013.1, read on the forward strand.
TTTTTCACATTCTCCAGATGTACATATCTGGCAGTTCTCATTGAGCGTTATAGAACGTTCTTAAATGATTTAAGACGTCAGATATGGGTTATGAAGAAACGTACTGCTTTCTGCAGTCCCTTAACTTCGGATTGTAATTTGAGAACTACGAATCATTAAGACTTATAATCTTCACAATAATCTAATCAAATAGTCTGAAAACAAGTGACAATAGCTGTCAACAATATCAACACTTTCTCATAAATGGAAAAGCAAAATTTTCAACAGCTTACAAAATCATAATGTATATTTTGTAATATTTGATAAGATAACATCAGAAGCACAAATATGTTTTTATATAGTAATGCTAAGGAATAATCGGATCACCTGACGATCAGGGCCCCCAGCCTTCTTTAGTTAGCTTTATAAGGCTAGCTAACGAAACTATCACGACTTAACCTAACCAATCGTCAAGGTTTGGTTAAGTCGTGATATTTTCGTTAGTTAGCCTTATAAGGCTAACAAATGTTATATTAACTAATATCACGTGAAATTCTGAAAATTTAAATTATGACAATAACCCTAATTTGTCGAAAGGCTAACTAAAATAAACATATATAGTAGCTTAACCTGTTTGATGTATCTTGAGCTGAAATAAACCTGTTTTAAAATTTTACAAATAATTTCATAGCGAATCATCTACTTAAAATTAATTACATATTAAAATATGAAAATTTAAGGAGACGACCTGTTGAAATATAGTTAAACAAAAATTTTATACATAGACGGTAGGTAACTACATGTTAATCAAATGCGCTTGATCTTGTCAACTAGAATTATTTGATAAAGAAATGTATAGCAGAGAAATTTGTAGTTTACTCAAGTTGAAAAAAGCGATAATAATAATATTTGTCATAATACAGGGTGATCAAAAAGTAACGCAACCCATGGGAAAACGATTTATTTCAGAGCAAGTGCTGGAAGTGGGCACCGTTCTGTGCTTCACACAAGTGGATACGGCGATTCATGTTCTTAAAGACCCTTTGCAACGTTTCCTGTGAAATTGCATCAACACACTTCTGAATCATCGGTTGCAACAGAAGGAAAAAATCAATTATGTGCGTTTTTCCATGGGTTGCGTTACTTTTTGATCACCCTGTAGTAACTGCATTAATAATAAGACGCACAGCTGTAACAGTGTGATACATAATTTCGTATTTAGATTTATCACTGGGCTTGGTGAGTCAATAAGAAAATAGAAGCCATGATTAGTAGACTGGTAAATAATATATTTTTATAGAACTCAAGTCTGGCAACAATGTTGTACTGCTCTATGTTCAATATGTGTGGTGATTCACTGCCATACTTAGTCCCCGTTCCAGACAGCTATCATTCAGTCTTCTACGACTCTCTGTATAATGAAATTGAATTGAATAACCTTTACTGATAAAATAAATATTTTACAATTTTTGTTTTTGTTTTAACATAAATAATTTTGAAATTGGACTATTTATTTTTATTGGATCAAGTAAAGATAAGCACCCCGAGCCTTCTTTAATTACCCTTATAATGCTAACTAACGAAACTATCACGACCTAACCTAACCAATCGTCAAGGGCGTACAGTTGACTTAACGATTGGTTAGGTTAGGTTGTGATATTTTCGTTATTTAGCCTTATAAGGCTAATTAAAGAAGGCTGGGGGTGCTTATCTTTACTTGATCCTTTTTATTTAATTTGGCCCTTAAGCGTAAAGTTCTTTTGTTTTAAATTCTTATTAGCATTTTCAATTCATTCACAGCGAATCACGAGTATCGGTGCTAAGCATAATTAAAATTAAGCGTTTTGTCATATTCTTCAAATAATATTTTAGTTCTACAATTTCTTTAATAGCAATTACGTTAATGGGTATGAAATAACAATAATAACAATAATAATTAAGCAGTTAATTATAAGACTATCTCGTTAATAATTAACTAAATTTTAACCCGTTCTATCTGAAATAGAATAATTACCCACGTACTAAATGTAAAATGCAATTTATCTAAAAAGAAATTTAATATTTTTCCTCCATATTTTTTATGAAATGTATATTAGAACAAAAATTCTTCTTACGTTAAATTATTATTATTATTATTATGTTTCACGTTTCACGTTAGCATAGAGCTTTCTCTAAAATGGAGACCTCCGGTACACCTAGGACATTTCAGTCTTCTTTATTCTTTCCTTCTCGTGATTTTTTCTTCCTGTTTATTCCTTTGGTGCTGGTTAAGTGTGCGGTCTACCTACGATTGGTTAGGTTTAATCATGATATTTTCGTTAAAACTAACGAAAATATCATGACTAAACCTAACCAATCGTCAAGGGCGATTGACAATGGGATGTAAACAAACAATTAGTAAACAAGATAAGAAGCTATAATTAAAAGGTAGACCGCCGAATCGTAGGTAGACCGCACACTTAACCAGCACCATTCCTTTTTTTTTCTTCTCTCTTATTTTATCGTTAAACAGAGACAAAGATTTCGGCAAAGATAACAACCTTGGGACCCATACAGGGCTACGACAGTCTCCCACCCAAAGAAGCGACGCTATCTCTAAATATATCCCATAAAGGTTCATGAAGTTTTCCCTTACCTCAAATGCACCTCATCAACAGCTGTTTTTCTTTTTACTCTTAAATACATCTCATTAAAGGACATGAGGACCGCGTGACATCATCACACCAAATTTTTCGTAAATGTAACTCATAAACAAACGTGAGAAACTCAAGGGAGAAATTCTTAAATCGAACCATTTGTGTCTACATGCTACTTAGCAATACTCAAGAAATATAATTTTTAAAGACATTTTCAAACTAACCACAAAAGCTTTGAGAATGATTAACCGACCAAATCTGCTTTTAGGATGAAGAAATTGAGTAACTTAAAATCTAACCTGACATTACAGCAGTCGGTATTCAAGAAACATTCCACAAAGTCAAAAAATGCCACGATTGCATCATTCAAAGTTGCCCATTTGATTGCTAAGAGAAAAATGACATTTGAAGATGGAGAACTAGTGAAAGAGGCAATGTTGTCTGCTACAGAATCGCTTTTTGGAAGGTTTTAATAATAAACCAGCAATCATTTTGTCCATAAAAGATTTACAATTGTCTGTTAGCAGCGTAGCAAGGGGAAAAGAATGCATTTCACAGAACATTCAAGTTCAGTTAATGAATGACTTACAAAAATGTGACTACTATTCCATACAACTAGATGAATCAATAGACGTAACTGATACAACCCAACTACTAATAGTGGCAAAGATGGTGTTCTCAGATAACTCGACAAAAAATAGAGTTATTAAAAATAATTCCAATGAAGGACAAGAAAAAAAAACAAGATAAAATATTTACAAGAGCATTTAAAATTTGTTTCAGAAAACAACATTCCTCTACAAAAGCTTATATCTATTACTACCAATGGGACAT